>RJVU01017312.1:166521-180599 GCA_003731715.1 Anabarilius grahami
AGCTCAGCGTGAGAGGGGGCGGGGTGACGCTGGGTGCCGCGAGGTCTTCCGACCCCGTTGGCTTATTTTAAGCCAAAAACGCCTCCGCAAATAAACTGCCCCCACCGAGAGGAGTAATTGGTGTAGTGTCTCCTAGCACTAGCATGAGATAATGTCTGCGTCGGACTGCCAGCGCTCCACAGGACAGACCCATTTCCATGAGCCACTGGGCCAGAGCGCCACAGACACCTAATGTTAATGACCTACAGTTTCAAACTCATAAAAGAGATAGATGTTCTCCCTTTGTGTGAGCAAATGTTCACTTTTAACAAAGGGTCTTTTGCAGAATTACATATTTAAAACTGTATTTGGTGATTTTGTGTTAATTATATGCCAAAGCTGCACACTGAGTAAAAGAAATGGTGTTATTGCATACTTGTACTCAGGGCCTAAAATGAACATTCACCAAGCGCCAAATGCTGGTAAAAATTGGTGTTGGTGAGCATTTGAAACAGTGTCAATTGCCTGTAACATTTTTATGATCTGGCCTGTTGGCCTGTAACATTTTTATGAATCCTAACAGTGCAATGTTGTGAGAACATGAACGTGAATGACTCTCGGGACAGTTGAGGGGCCAGTGCTGTTTCGTCACGAACGTTTTAGCCTTGACAATTGAAATATTCAAGCACAAGAAGACGCGAAAGGGAACTCATTTTGTTACTCATTACTCGCTGTGCATTACGTTTTTTGTGCGCAAAAATCTTAAGTGCGAGCACAGAACAAGACAGCTTGCAAATACTGAATTGAGTTCTCTTTCATGTCTTCTTGTGCTTGAATGGACATTTTCAAACAAAATTGTCAAAATGCCCATCTTGCCAAGTATACTCTTATACATAGACAGTTACGGCTTAAGTGAACTTAAACGGTTGAAAAAGAAAATGCTGTGTATCAGTATATTGGATCCGTGCATTAGCTCTTTAAGTGACAGCAGCCTAATAAACCTGCTGCGGTCTGTGTCCTTAATGTTAATCAAACAACAAAAGAGAATGAAAAATCACTCTCTGCTTTTGACTGAATAACTTTTGTAGCTTTATTAAGGATGGCTGGTAAAAATATTAATGGCCAGTAAATTTTCTGAAGTCACTGGCTGTTGGCAGGTGTGGCAAAAAGTTTACAAAAAAGAGATACAGAAAGCTGAAAAAAAAAAAGATGTACTTGAACATGAACTCAATGCAAAGGCAAGGTGAAGTATCTATTTTTATATCCAAGAAGGTAACTTGGTGGTCATGTGACACCAATGTTGTTTTGAAAGGTGTATTGTTAAATAATGTGTGCTTGTGTTTCACATACTGTTTTTGTTTTGGGTTATTTTGTGGAAAAAATATCATATAGTGTGCTAGTATTCCATTGTTAAACTAGCCATGAGTACAAGTTATCAGAACAAGAGTCATTTTCAGGCATTGTCTTCATTTTGATTTGAGATATTTAAACAGTGCATTTATTTTAATGCAGACAGCAGATCCATGAGGCTGCCGTCCCCTCGTGGGACCAAAAATAAATACCACAGTAACATTTTGAGTTGGTTGAAAGCACATTCAGAGCAGGACTACAGTAGTTAATGTTTAATGCAGCAGAGGTGATTCGAGCGGTTTAGGGTGAAAAGAACACTGTTAACCTGAGACGAGGATATCTGTAGTTAATCTTTCATGCAAATCGTATTTCTGTAATTGTAGCGTGCTGATGTGACATGTCATGTTCCCTGAATCCAGCCGCGTGTTTCATGAATAACTGAAGAGGTGAACCAGGCTGCTTACAACAAATGCATCAATTGCCATTTCTGTGTTTCTACAGGCTGCATGCTTACTTCTTCTGGTCTGTAAAGATGTTTTAGGTCCCTCCTTCAATGCAGGGTTATTATATGCATAATTAACACAGTTTCAGTGTGCATCTGTGGGCTTTTTTCACCTGTTTTCTCGTCCAGCAGGTGAAAATGGTGTGTCTGATCACTTAGTAAAGTAACAGAACGCCTCTGATTTACAACATACATGATTTGAGGAATCAAGCACAGACGTAAACGCTGCAGGGCGTTTAATATTGAGTATGAGCTCTTGTTTTCTTGTGTATTTGCCTGGATGGAAAGTATTTCTTTTTTTTCTTTTGGGTGTTTTTGGGAGCTCAGGGATGGTTGCGACATGCACTCCAGAAACAATTTTGTGCTGTGAAGATAAAAATTGTTCTCAGTGGGGGTTTGAGATGAGTCACATTCACAGAAGGTCCTTTTTTATAAAGATTCACACTCCAGTGGAACAAACTCTGTGTTATGGCACAGTCACTTTCTGATGATATTTCATTTAAAGATATTTATTTAAATTCATTTTTTAATAAAATTACTTTTAATTCACTTTTTTAACTTGAGTTAGTGTGAATTGTTGCTGTTTGACATAAAATTTACACAAACCCTGCCCCCGAGAACACACAACAAAGTGGGCGAGGCCATGTTGGGCTCTTGGCATTTTACGCTGAACTGCTTCACAAACGAGGGTCAATTCAACGCTGGATTTGCACAAAAGATTAACATGACGGCACATGCTAGTGGATGAGTTGAATCAACTCCACAGCAACTACATGCATTTATCCACTAACCATTCAGAAACGTCCAGTTTCATTCTAAAAGTTGTAACTTCTTCCTGAGTCTCTCCATCAGTGTCGGTTTGAACAATGTTACACTGTTACTGACAATCCTCATTTTGGCTGCGTGAGATTCTCCAGGGTGTGTTTTTGCTCACACCCAAATAGGGGCAAATTTGACAAGCTATAATAAATGATCTGTAGGTGTAGATTACAGTGATCTTACCATGGTTTAAAGGGGTCTACTTCATGTCATACCTAAGAATACCCCTTTTAACTGTGGTAAAATCACTGTAATAAGTCTTTAATCAAGCCTATGGACCTGAAGAATTGAACAAAGCGGTTAGAAATAGAGCATAATCATGTAGAGCCAGTATGAATTTGTGAGCTCAGTCTGTTTGTGTTTATCCTCTCGGCCTTGTAGCCGTGGGGTAATTCATCAGTCTGTTGTGGTTTGGGGTCTGAAGGGCCAGCCGTGACGGCACACTGCATCACCCATGAGTTTCACTTGATGTCAATGACTTATACTAGTGCAGATCCCAGTGCAGCTCTAGAAATCACATTAACACATGGAGTTAATGAAGTCTTTCAGCTAGACGCATCACACGTCACAGATAAAGACTTTCATTACACTCACACTTTGAGGAATCTGTATTGAGATGCAGCATTGGAAATGAGGCCACTGTAACAGTCATAAAAGCAAATATGATAAGAGCAGCAAAGTAATATTCTCCATCTTATTTTATTACTTATGGAGCCAGACAGAAGACAATGTCACTCGCATAAACTTTTGCTTTCAGATTTTCCAGTATTGAGATTATGGATTTAACAAATTAATTATTTTGTTTCTGGGTCTGAAATGCTTTTTGTGAAGGCATGCTGTAGAATAATCAGTCTGGTTGTGTCTCTTTCCTGTCCTTAGGTAACCCAACGTGAAATTTCTCTGTCCGTCTTTCTATTTGTAATGAATTTCTTGAATAAATGTCTCAATTACAGTAGGCCTATAGATGACAGTTATTGTGTGATTTCTCTGGCTTTAAAGCAAACTTAGAACCATGTAGCAACACACTAGAAACCACCAAAACACAGTATTGACTGCATAGCAATGCCTTAGTAACCATCAACAACCTGGCAACCACCTACAAGTCCTTAGCAACCACCCAGGACACCCCAGCAACCACTTAACACAACTAGAACACCCTAGCAACAACCCAGAACATCTTAGAACCATGTAGCAATGCAGTATAAACCATCAAAACACTGTAGTGACTGCATAGCAACGCCTTAGTAACCATCAACAACCTGACAACCACTTAGAAGACCCTAGCAACCACCCAGAACATCTTAAAACCATGTAGCAATGCACTAGACACCACCAAAACACTGTAGTGACTGCATAGCAACGCCTTAGTAACCATCAACAACCTGGCAATCACCTAGAAGTCCTTGGCAACCACACAGAGCATCTTAGAACCATGTAGCAATGCACTAGAGTAGAAACCACTAAAACACTGTAGTGACTGCATAGCAACACCTTAGTAACATTCAGCAAACTGGCAACTACCTAGAAGTCCCTAGCAACCACCCAGAACATCTTAGAACCATGTAGCAATGCACTAGACACCACCAAAACACTGTAGTGACTGCATAGCAACGCCTTAGAAACTATCAACAACCTGGCAATCACCTAGAAGTCCTTAGTAACCACCCAGAACATCTTAGAACCATGTAGTAAGGCACTAGAAACCACTAAAACATAGCAACATGCTTGCAATGCCATAGTAACCATCAACGACCTGGCAACCGCCTAGAAGACCCTAGCAACCAACTAGCAACCCCTTAGCATCCATCCAGAATATCCTATCATCGAAGTGGTGAATTTGACACATTTTATTGTAGAAATCTACTTTTCTTTTTGTATAGTAACACTATTCCAGATCCACTGCCTCAATCTCTCTCGCTCTCTCTGATCCAACCTCTTTCCCGACAGGCCAGTTTAATAGTCCATCTGTGTGACAGACACGACTCTAAATGACCAGATTTCTCCATCGCCCTGCACAAAAGAGACACCCTAAAGGAATGCTATACAAATTTGCATACTCCGCCCCCTCTCGAACGCATCCCATTAGCCGATTTCTTTGGTAAGGTTTTTTTCTTGTCCTCCTATTCCAAAAAGATTTTATCAGGTTTTCCCCTCGCCATTTCTTCTTCATTCCCCGTTCCATTTCAGTGTGGAAGGATTATTTATGAGGGAGGTGAGTGTCAGGCCACTGAAATGAGCCTCATACTCTGGAGAAGATTTCAATCACTGCAGATCCATGGCTCAGCCCCTGACCTTCCTGTAAGAGCACTCTTCCTGGAATGAGGAATGGGGGTGGGTGAAGACTGGGATAGAAAGAGAGAATCCAGACAAAGTCATTAATGTTTAAATGTGCGATATTCATTTGTAAAACACAGCCACATTTACAATGACAAAATTAATGACGAATAAAATGTGATTCGCTATTGGGCAGGAAAAAAAATCTGCTGAGAAAATGAAAAGCAAGTTTGTCGTTTACTTTATCTAATCCATTAAATGTCAGTGTTGGAGCATCTTAATGGCTTGTTACAGCTTTATTGCATACCTCGTTTTGGATTCTCGACATATATGCAGATGTAAAGGGATAAAATTTGCCATTTAAAAGATGTTTATGTGAAGAGCAGAATAGTTATTGTAAACTAAAACTATTAAAAGTCTCACACACACACATAATCAGAAATATAAAAAAAAGCACAAAATTACTAAACTAAATAAATAAAAATATTAATAAATACTATAATAATACTAAAATAACACTTGTGAAGAATGATGAATTGACTGTAGGATCTGTTGGCATTGGTGACCTCAGTGGATTTGGGTGTTAAGCAGAAGACCAGCAATTCTGATAGAGATAAACAGTTAATCCATGACCTTTGAGAGTTACTAACACATCATTAGTGTTTTCCCAGCAGCTCTTAGTGATGCAAACCATGCAGATGCCCTCAGCTGTGCTGTAGTCCTCCAAAAGAATCTGACTGTTTCATCATGTGCTTGAGAGAATTCTGGCTTCTTTTCATTCTGCTGATGATATTTGGAACACTCCACCCTCGGTTTTTCATGGGTACTGCCTCTATAATTAGTGTACTGTAAGTAACTTTCAATAAAAAAAGCATCTGTTAAATTACAAATAACATTAGTAAATGCAAGTCTGAAGTTGTGACATTGAATGCATAATGAAAAAATGCACTGTAAAAAATGACCGTGATTTTAACAGTAAAAGACTGTAAAATGCTGCGGTGAAAAACTGTTAATTGGTTTACAGAAAGTTTCTGTACTATATACGGTGAATAACTGTAATAGATCTAGCGGTACATTTAATGTAATTTTACGGTAAAATACTGTTAAATTCACAGTTTTTGGAAGTGAAAAATAACAATTCATTGTAAAATTTACAGTGAAAAAACATAAATTGACATTCCCACAATTCCCTGCGTGACACTTCACATTTGATATATTTTCGTTGAAATAACTCTGTTTCTTCTTAGTTTTTCTCATTTTTTTCTAATCAGTTATGTACATTAGGGTTTTATGTTACATCTAATGTTGTAAAATTAATGTTTATTGCATTTTTAAAATTTCATGCATGTTACCATGATGGTGTTTAATGTGTGTGTGAATGACACTGTGTGCAACTTCTATATGTTAGTGTTGTCCTTCTCAGCTTGTGGAAAATCTACTTGTGATGAACTTTGATTCATCATGTGACTCTCATCACCACTGTGTTTGGTGACTGTCAGTGTATTATAAAGGTACCAAACAGATATTAGTACTTCATTAGGTTAGTCAATTAACATTATATCAGTTAATGAAATACGTTATTTTACCGTAAATTTAACAGATTTTTTTTTTACGTTGCTACTGTTTTTTTTACGTTAAATTTCTGGCAACCCCAGCTGCCATTTTTTTACCGTAAATTTTACTGGGATTTTTTCAACACTTCACAATAAGGTCCCATTAGTTAACATTTGCTAATGCATTTACTAACATTCAATGAGCAATGCATTTGTTATTATTTTATTAATCTTTTTAGCTTTTGTTTTTACAAATACAGATATTCATTGTTAGTTCATGTAATAAAGGCAACAGTTACTCAAATAAGCACTCGTTACAACCAAGGTCTGCAGAATAGCATCTCTGAAAGCACAACATGTCCAACCTTGAAGCACATGGGCTACAGCAGCAGAAGACACACCGATGACACTCCTGCCAGCTGAGAACAGAAAACTGAGGCAACAGTTTAAACAGGCTCAACAAAACTGGAAAATAAAAGATTGCCTGGTCTGATGAGTCTGGATTTCTGCTGCAATATTCAGATGGTAGGGTCAGAATTTGGTGTAAACAACATGAAGCATGGATCCATCCTGCCTTGTATTAGCGGTTTAGGCTGCTGGTGATGTAATGGTGTGGGGGATGTTTTCTTGGCACACTTTGGGCCTCTTAGTACCAACTGAGCATCGTTTAAACACCAGAGCCTACCTGAGTTTTGTTCTGACCATGTCCTTCCCTTAATGACCACAGTGAACCATCTTCTGATGGATACTTACAGCAGGATAACACACCATGTCACAAAGCTCAAATCATCTCAAACTGGTTTCTTGAACATGACAGTGAGTTCACTAAACTCAAATGGCCTCCACAATCACCAGATCTCAATCCAATAGAGCAGCTTTGGATGTGCTGGAACGGGAGATTCACATCATCAATGTGCAGCCGACAAATCTGCAACAACTGTGTGATGTGATCATGTCTTATCAGATATCATGTTTCCAGCACCTTGTTGAATCTATGCCGCGAAGATTTAAGGCAGTTTTGAAGGCAACCGGTCCAACCCGGAACTAGCAAGGTGTACATAATGAGAGGCTGGTGAGATTGTAATCAAGAAATGTTTGTAATGATAATGCACTGAACTATTTCTGAACAACAGAGCTTAATTCTGATTCGTTGCATAACACATTTTCAATCAGCAAGAATGGAAGTAATCTGATCTCATATCTGTACGACAGGTGCAGACATCTAACACTAATCGACCCTAACTAATCTATCTAATCACACTAATCTACCATAAATGTGGGTCCATCAAAGGTCAAAACTTCTCAAATTGTAACGAATCAACATTAATTTAGTTTGGGTAGAGGTTGGTGTGGTTCTGAGCACCTGGAGCGATGCACCTGTTATACGCAAATCTGTGATGGATGCTTGATTATTTTAGCCCAGTGTTTTAAATACTTGATTTTCACTCTCAAAAGCATGTCAGTTTACTCTCAAGAGCAGGTTTACAGGTGCATGTGCAATAAACTTTACAGCATGTGCACCAGATGAATGAGAGAATGGAGGCATATGGACCAGCAGCTGAGTGTTTGTCCCTGCTGGTTTGAGCTCAGATCCGTGTCAAACTCAGCTTTCATGCTTTTTGATGTTGGCCTAAATAACATCTAGATCTACAATCTAGATCATTTGAACTACTTTTAAAGTTTGAAAGCTGAAAGTAGCCCATTCGTGCAACTTATTTTATAGATTTAAGGAGTTTAGCAGCATCTTTTCTCTAACTGTGGAAATGTTACACATGGTTTGACTACCATAAAGTGTCCAAATGATTTTTTTGTCTTAATTATGAACAATATATCTATTGCTTTTTAATTTGAAAATCAATTTAATTATTTTATGAAACTAACAATCTTATATTTTGCTTTGAGATTTTTCAATATAATAAAAAACATGCAGATATTTTTAAAGGGGTCCCCCAGACTGCTTCACAAACGAGGGTCAATTCAACACTGGATTTGCACAAAAGATTAACATGACGGCACATGCTAGTCGATGAGTTGAATCAACTCCACAGCAACTACATAAATTTATCCACTAACCGTTCAGAAACGTCCAGTTTCATTCTAAAAGTTGTAACTTCTTCCTGAGTCTCTCCATCAGTGTCGACTCCGGTTTGAACAATGTAAGGCTGAACACCGTTACTGACAATCCTCATTTTGGCTGCGTGAGATTCTNAGTGTCCAAATGATTTTTTTTTGTCTTAATTATAAACAATATATCTATTGCTTTTTAATTTGAAAATCAATTTAATTATTTTATAAAACTAACAATCTTATATTTTGCTTTGAGATTTTTCAA
The DNA here is from genome assembly GCA_003731715.1 of Anabarilius grahami. Classification (NCBI taxonomy): domain Eukaryota; kingdom Metazoa; phylum Chordata; class Actinopteri; order Cypriniformes; family Xenocyprididae; genus Anabarilius; species Anabarilius grahami. Next base: position 175,331 of record RJVU01017312.1, read on the forward strand.
TATAATAAAACACATGCAGATATTTTTAAAGGGGTCCTTGATTATGATTTCACTTTTTTAACTTTAGTTAGTGTGTAATGTTGTTGTTTGAGCATAAACAACATCTGCAAAGTTACAACGCTCAAAGTTCAATGCAAAGAGATATATTTTCTTTACAGAAATCACTTTTTGGTAGGGACTACAACGAGCTTCTTCCCGGGTTGGTGACATCACTAACCCTAAAATTTACATAAACCCCACCCCCGAGAACACACAACAAAGGGGGTGAGGCCATGTTGGGCTGCTTTAGAGAAAAGGAAGAGTTGTTGTAGTAGAGTGACGTTGTCATGCCGCCATTTTACCCCGGACTGCATCACAAACGAGGGTCAATTCAACGCTGGATTTGCACAAAAGATTAACATGACGGCACATGCTAGTCGATGAGTTGAATCAACTCCACAGCAACTACATAAATTTATCCACTAACCATTCAGAAACGTCCAGTTTCATTCTAAAAGTTGTAACTTCTTCCTGAGTCTCTCCATCAGTGTCGACTCCGGTTTGAACAATGTAAGGCTGAACACCGTTACTGACAATCCTCATTTTGGCTGCGTGAGATTCTCCAGCTTTGTTGTTGTTGAGCAAACGAAGCTTGAGCTGTTAAAGCTCCGCCCTCTTCTGGGAAGGGGGCCGGGAGCAGCAGCTCATTTGCATGTAAAGGGACACACACAAAAACTGTGTGTTTTTGCTCAAACCCAAATAGGGGCAAATTTGTCAAGCTATAATAAATTATATAATAAATCTGTGGGGTATTTTGAGCTGAAACTTCACAGACACATTCTGGGGACACCAGAGACTTACATTACATCTTGTGAAAAGGGGCATCATAGGTTCCCTTTAATGATAATTTCAACATTTACGAACACACTATTTAAATCAAAAGTAGTATCTGGTAATATTATTTAATGGACCTGAGCTGACATGAACTAACAGTTACTCAGTACTTAAATGTATAAATACACTGTAACTAGGACACCTTAAAATAAAAAGTTACACTTTATTTTAAAATAAAGTGTAACTGCCATTTCTTTGTTTGTAAAAATGACTTAGTGAAAATTTTGGCAGTGTATTTTTATTAACTAACGTTAACGAAGATTAATAAATACTGTAACAAATGTGATGCTCATTGAATGATAACTAATAGGACTTTACTGTAAAGTGTTTCCAAACTTTTTAGGGTCATTGTACATTTACATAAATTTAGCAGATGCTTTTATCCGAACGCTTATATAGTGAACAGAAGGCAGGCAATGAGCCTATTTATTTAGTGGTTTGCAGAAGTGACCTTCAACTATGATGCTGAAACTTGCTCTTATAAACTCCAGTGTCCAGTTTCATCATTTAAAACTCATGACGTGGGTTATTTACAAATGTTTCTGCCTTTCATTTGCCCTTTAGGTGCAGACGAGCATTTGATGTGTGAACAGGAAACATCTACATCTGTGTGTTTGTGTGAGTGTGTGTGTGTGTGTGTGTGTGTCAAACCTTCTGCTCACCCCCTGCAGCGTCGATGAGAACAGCGAAAGCAGAAACATGACGTCCGCTCCAGTCATCTGGGAATGAAACAGTTCATCCTTAAGGAAGGAGGGGTCAAGATGACAGAGTGGCTATAGCGCTGCTTCATAACGTGCTGTACGTACGTGTTTGCCCTTGAGTATACAGCCACGTACGCATTTACATGCAGCGTCCTCGTATAGAGAGTCACTGGAAACACACTTCAAACATTAAACCCAGTCAAGTGCACAAGCGCCTGTGGACATGAAGGGCTCTTGGTAACATAAGAGTAATCCAAGCTTACATTCAGCGCTTAACCACACCGACCGACTCTGTGCATCCCAATCACTCGTTCATCAGTTCACACACGTCTGTTCTGCCCTTAACACTGAACCCAGGGACGCATGGTCTCCTTGAGCAGAGACTCCACAGCTTAAACTCTACACAGTAACCAGAATGAGTCCAAATCACGCCACGAACATCTCCATCATCTCCACTCCGAGAGCCTTTCTACAACTCTCAATATCAAAACAGTGTTTCGAGGATTGTCCATAGAGGCTGAATTTGCATATTATATGACATACTTGCGTAATAGTCTGCTGTGGAAATAATTCCATTAATCAATCAGTCAATCGATGTTTGAAAAGTAAAGGAATGTATACATTTCTGAACGTCTGAAGATGTTCAGTGTGAAAAGTGAGACCGCTTTTCACTCATAGCTCATGAGATTCATTGAGTTCCCAGTTAAGTTTCATTTAAGTATCAGTTTTGTCTCATGTGTTTCTCCTAAAATAGAACCATAAAATAAATGTTGATAAAATGAATCTTGTAGCGGCAACAGATATATTTAAAATGCTAAAAATGCCAAGTTTGGTCTCAGAAGAATTTGGTAAATTTTCTTTTTGATAAATATTATAAAGTTAATTTGATACTTTTTTGCTAAATTTGGTATCTTTAAAAAGGAGAAAAATTGAGACTTTAGCACAAGCTATAAGTACATGTGCTCTATTTCATCTCAGACAATGACAATGAGGTCTCTTTCTTAAGAGATACTCGCGTAATTTGGTAATTTGGAAGAATTAGATGAGAAATATTTGAGACTTCATTGGAATTTTGGCACATCTGAACATTTTGGGACATTGTGAGATCTTTAGAGGAGGCGTGAGATTACTGGGGTCTTTTACTATAGAAGAAAAATATGAGAAACGGGGGACTCGAATTGGTATTGGTTTAATCTTATTGCTGTCTAGGAGAATCAGTTGAGATTTTAAAGAGATTTCATTGATTTGTGATTTTTCTTATGAGATACTCAGGTTATTTGGTCTCAGAAGAATTAGATGAAAAATATTTAAGAACATATGGAAGAATCTGACTTTTCAATGCAATGCAAGATTGAAAACAAAGACATTGTTGAGATCTCTAGAGGAGAAACGTGAGATTAGTGAGACTGTAATTGCTCTATTTCATCTCATTGCTGTCTATCAATTGATATGTTAAAGATATCTCATTTGTGTTTTTTTCTACTTGGGTAAATTGGTCTCAGAAGAATTCGATGAGATATTTGAGTTAATATGGAAGAATCTGACTTTTCAGGGCAGATTTTCAGTGCAATGCAATATTGAAAACAATTGAGACGTTGTTGAGATCTCTAGAGGAGAAACATGTGAGATCAGTGGGGTCTTGATTTAGAAGAAAAATCTGAGAAGCAGGAGACTGTAATTGCTCTATTTAATCTCATTGCTGTCTGAAGAATCGATTGAGATGTTAAAGAGATCTCATTTGTGTGTTTTCTCATCATGAGATATTTTAGTAATTTGGTCTCAAAAGAAATAGATGAGAAATGTTTGGTTGATGTTGGCGAATCTGACTTTTCAATGCAGATTTTCAATGCAAGTTTGAGACATTATTGAGATCTCTAGAGGAAAAATGTGAGATCACTGGGTTCTTTTACTTTAGTAGAAGAATTTGAGAAGCAGGAGACTGTAATTGCTCTATATTTATTCTCATTGCTGTCTAGAGGATTCGATTGAGATGTTAAAAATATCATATTTATGATTTTTCTACACGAGTAATTTGGTCTCAGAAGAATTAGATGAGAAATGTTTGAGTTCGCATTGATGAATCTCACTTTTCAATGCAGATTTTCAAGGTGATTCAAATTTGAACAGTTTGAGACTTTGTTGAGATATCTAGAGAGGAAAGGTGCGAGATCACTGGGTCTTTTACTTTAGGAGAACATCTGAGAAGCAGGAGACTGTAATTGCTCTATTTAATCTCATTGCTGTCTAGGAGAATCAATTGAGATGTTAAAGAGATCTTAGTTGTGATTTTTTACATTGGTCTCAGAAGAATTAGAGGAGAAATGTTTGAGGTCATATTGATGAATCTCACTTTTCAACACAGATTGATGCAAATTCGAACAGTTTGAGACATCGTTTTATATACAGAGGAGAAACATGAGATCACTGAGGTCTTTTACTTTAAGAGAAAATCTGATATACAGGAGACTATAATTGCTCATTTTTAATCTCACTGCTATAGGAGAATCGATCAAGGTGTTAAAGATATCTAATTGGTTAATTAGATGAGAAATATTTAAGTTCATATAGAAGAATCTGACTTTTCAATGCAATGCAAAATTGAAAACAAAGACATTGTTGAGATCTCTAGATGAGAAACGTGAGAACAGTGAGACTGTAATTGCTCTATTTAATCTTATTGCTGTCTATCAGTTGATATGTTAAAGATATCTCATTTGTGTTTTTTCTACTTGGGTCAATTAGTCTCAGAAGAATTCGATGAGATATTTGAGTTAATATGGAAGAATCTGACTTTTCAGGGCAGATTTTCAGTGCAATGCAATATTGAAAACAATTGAGACGTTATTGAGATCTCTAGAAGAGAAACATATGAGATCAGTGGGGTCTTGATTTAGAAGAAAAATCTGAGAAGCAGGAGACTGTAATTGCTCTATTTAATCTCATTGCTTTCTGAAGAATCGATTGAGACGTTAAAGAGATCTCATTTGTGTGTTTTCTCATGAGATATTTGGGTAATTTGGTCTCAAAAGAATTAGATGAGAAATGTTTCAATGCAGATTTTCAATGCAAGTTTGAGACATTATTGAGATCTCTAGAGGAAAAATGTGAGATCACTGGGTTGTTTTACTTTAGTAGAAGAATTTGAGAAGCAGGAGACTGTAATTGCTCTATATTTATTCTCATTGCTGTCTAGAGGATTCGATTGAGATGTTAAAAATATCATATTTATGATTTTTCTACACGAGTAATTTGGTCTCAGAAGAATTAGATGAGAAATGTTTGAGTTCGCATTGATGAATCTCACTTTTCAATGCAGATTTTCAAGGTGATGCAAATTTGAACAGTTTGAGACTTTGTTGAGATATCTAGAGAGGAAAGGTGCGAGATCACTGGGTCTTTTACTTTAGGAGAACATCTGAGAAGCAGGAGACTGTAATTGCTCTATTTAATCTCATTGCTGTCTAGGAGAATCAATTGAGATGTTAAAGAGATCTTATTTGTGATTTTTTACATTGGTCTCAGAAGAATTAGAGGAGAAATGTTTGAGGTCATATTGACGAATCTCACTTTTCAACACAGATTGATGCAAATTCGAACAGTTTGAGACATCGTTTTATATACAGAGGAGAAACATGAGATCACTGAGGTCTTTTACTTTAAGAGAAAATCTGATATACAGGAGACTATAATTGCTC
>RJVU01017312.1:189102-249584 GCA_003731715.1 Anabarilius grahami
TATATATATATATATATATATATAATGTCCCCACAAAGATGACAATATCCAAAATCCTTGTCATTATGGGGACAATTTTTGGTCCCCATGAGAAAAACAGCTTATAAATCAAACTAAATGATGGTTATTTGAAAATGTATATATGCAGACAGTTTGTGTGTAGGGTAGATTTAGGGTTAGGGAATAGAATATGCAGTTTGTACAGTATAAAAATCTATGGAAAGTCCCCATTAAACATGGCAACCCATCTGGTGTGTATGTGTGCACACTTGTTTATTGTCTGAAACGGCATGTTTTAATCTGATTGAAAAAACAAACGTTGGCTGATTTTTTATATGTGATTATTGTGGACAGTTATTCCAAAGTCAGGCTACACAAGACTAGATGTAGTTTGATAAACACGCGCCTTTTATACATCTACATTAGTCTATTTGGAGAGCCATCTCAATACTCAAAGTGACATCATGCCAAGACCAGGAACTGATGCTGCTAATTGGAAGATTTACCAAAGGTGGCAAGAAGACTCGGGCAAAATGTCTGTTTGTAACCTTTGGAGAGATGCAAACATAAACTATTTGAAGTGAAAATGCTAAAATAACCATCGGCGAAGTCATAGCCGAAGAGCCTTCGAGCAGTTATTTTCACATTCATTGTTGTTTTAAGACATTATCTCCACAGGCTATTCACTCTTAATTCAATATATGCAGAGTTATTTTAATAATAACATAAACCCTTGGGTGGGTGTTAAGCATGTTACTTTATTAAAGACTGAATATTGTATCTACAATAGATAATTATATTCCACTGAATATATCCACATTTGTGTAAATTTAAATAAACTTAATTTTGTGTAATTTCAGGAATAACCTAAGATTGTTGAGTGCGCAAAAGACTTGATGCTAAAAATATGGCAATTCTTGTTTTAAATACTTGTACAGTCGACACATGGCTATTTCTGAATTTTGAGCCCATAAAAAGCTCATAAAGGTGACTGAAAGCAGCTCTTTACTTCTGTAATGTGTATTTCTTGTCCTTGAGTGTGGATGTATTTTTAGAGAGGGGGCTTTTGTTTGTAGAAAAAATGACAGTTCTTTTTCCCATCTAATGATCACTTTCACAATAAAGTGGTCCAAGATGAAGAGAAACGAGATCTGACAGAGGAACTGGGTCTTTTTTGAGTCGCACATGAGTGTTTATTTACAGATTGGTTCTGTTGGGTCTACTGTCACATTCACGAGATATACATAGACCTTCTTGAATACTTGATTTTGATTGGTGCATGGCAGATATTGTTGTATAAATCAAGAATATAAATCACGTTGCAACTTGTATAGACCGTGGCAGTGATTGTTTTTTTATAGTTATAGCATCAATCTGGTTCCCTTGAGAAAAACCCAATGGCATTTTCCATTGGCTTTTGGATTATTGCAGAAAATAAGCCCTGAGAACAACGATAATCTCCACAAATAAATGCAACTTTCATTAACTTTTATTAGAGCCTAGACAGATACAATAGCCAGAAGTACAAAGTTAATTGTAGGAAAAAATCACTAGCGTATTTTATGTAGTAGAATAAAATGTGAAAATATCTTGATCTTGTGTTCACCACAGACCTTAATTCAGGCATTTAACCAAATCCCATACAAAAAAAAGCCAATGACTTCTGGACTCTGACCCAGGATCTGGTTAACACGCAAACTACCTAAACACTGGGTTGCTACGTCTGACCCGGGAGCTGGGTAACACAAAAACTACCCAAACACTGGGTTGTTACGTCTGACCCGGGAGCTGGGTAACACAAAAACTACCCAAACACTGGGTTGTTACGTCTGACCCAGGATCTGGGTAATACAAAAACTACCCAAACACTGGGTTGTTATTCTGACCCAGGATCTGGGTAACACAAAAACTACCCAAACACTGGGTTGTTATGTCTGACCCGGGAGCTGAGTAACACAAAAACTACCCAAACACTGGGTTGTTACGTCTGACCCAGGATCTGAGTAACACAAAACTACCCAAACACTGGGTTGTTACGTCTGATCCGGGAGCTGGGTAACACAAAAACTACCCAAACACTGGGTTGTTACGTCTGACCCAGGATCTGAGTAATACAAAAACTACCTAAACACTGGGTTGTTACGTCTGATCCGGGAGCTGGGTAACACAAAAACTACCCAAACACTGGGTTGTTACGTCTGACCCGGGATCTGGGTAAAACAAAAACTACCCAAACACTGGGTTCTTACATCTGACCCAGGAGCTGAGTAAAACAAAAACTACCCAAACACTGGGTTGTTACGCCTGACCCAGGATCTGGGTAAAACAAAAACTACCCAAACACTGGGTTGTTACGTCTGAGCCGGGATCTGGGTAAAACAAAAACTACCCAAACACTGGGTTGTTACATCTGACCTGGGAGCTGGGTAACATAAAACTACCCAAACACTGGGTTGTTACGTCTGACCCAGGATCTGGGTAACACAAAAACTACCCAAACACTGAGTTGTTACATCTGACCCAGGATCTGGGTAACACAAATCTACCCAAACACTGAGTTGTTACATCTGACCCAGGATCTGGGTTACACAAATCTACCCAAACACTGGGTTGTTACATCTGACCCAGGATCTGAGTAACACAAATCTACCCAAACACTGGGTTGTTACGTCTGACCCAGGATCTGGGTCACACAAAAACTACCCAAACACTGAGTTGTTACATCTGACCCAGGATCTGGGTAACACAAATCTACCCAAACACTGAGTTGTTACATCTGACCCAGGATCTGGGTAACACAAAAACTACCCAAACACTGGGAAAATAACCCAAAAAAATGACCCAAAGGGCTCAACCCAGGACTTGAATAGAAAAAATATATTTTTTAGAGTGAAGAACCTTTTTTACCTGAAACAATTTAGTTGGACATTTGTCTAACATTTTTTAAATGTTACAACTTGTTTCAGAATGTTCAGAGAACATTCAAAAGTAACATTCCCATAATGTTTGAAGAATAATAAAATGGAATGTTCCGTTAAACATTCACATAACTGAAAAAGATTTGAAAAACAGATTTAAAAAAAACTCAACACAGAAATCTCTTTTTCATATCTAAAAAGGGAACGTTAGCAAAATGTTAAGAAAATACTTTTGTTAACTGAGTATATATTTGCCAACGTATCATTTTGTTTACTGGTAGGGTATTTTACATTCATTTAGTCAGGTGCAACTTGGCCTATATTCTGTAAAATACCGTAATGAGATGGCGGATAGCAAATTGTGTACTTCAAGAGGGTCCTGTACCAGCCAAATCACTGATATGAAAGGGAATGCTAACATTTAGCTTTCTCCAGGTATTGTAGAGCTCCGTGGCTTTGATCTCAGGTCAGTTCACTGAAGTTCTCTGTCATATTCTTGGACTAGGCTAGCCCTATTTATCTCCATGATCACTGCCCTTTGTAAAGCTCTTGTGCTTTAGGACATTTTCTGTCAGCTCTGATCTCTCATGTTTGTTCTCTTGAGCACAGACTGTCCTCTTGTAAAATAAGCCATCACTTTCTTAGCTCGTTGGGCAATAAGAGCGTTTCGTGTGGCACGAGTGCTTTAAACCACCTGACAGACACGGCACTTAATTTACTATCATTTTCGCGTGACAATCCACCTGACGTTCCTCGCGGAGCAGCTTGTGTTAAAGCTGGCAGAGATTAGCCACCATTTCCATTCAAAGAGCCACGGTCCCACGTCACCGATCTCGCTCTAATTCAACTTCCTCATTATTTTAGCATCTCGAAAAATGAGAAAGAGCGACAGAGAGGGAGATAAGGACAGACCATGAGGAGAGACAAATGGAGAGCAGATTGTTGAAGTTTAATTGAATCCATCAGAGAAGTGAAGGAAGCTGGTGGCGCAATTACAATATGAGATTTGCATTTCTCCCATGTTTGTCATGTTTGACAGTGTTCGCTTCCCTGCGTTCGTTTCCAGACAGAAGGATCTGCCCGATAACTTCCTGTAATTGACCCGCGCATCTGAACTTGTCCAATCGGATGGCGGCAAAGCACATGCATTTGCATGTGAAAAAACGCGACCACCTCAGGGGATGTTTTGTCCCCCCACAGCTACTAATGACGCCGTTTCCCCGGGTAATTAATTAGTTTCTGAGCAGAAGTGATGCGGCGTGTGGTAATACCAGATGTTTGTTCTATTTACAACTGCATATTTGAAAACGGCTGCAGTCTGTTGGTGTGTTCCTAATTGTGTAATTGCGCCTTTGGCGATAAAGATGACGAATGCTTCTTTGAACGCAGGCCCCCCGGAAGGGCCCTTATCGCATTATGAAGACGTGCGCACCAGCGGGGCTTACCTTAAAGCTCATTTGTTTGGCCCTGCTGCATTAGCTGCACTAAAGCATGCACACTTTCAGAGTTCAATTGGGAGACGAGAACGGCAATGTTCCGAATGCAATACTAACTTAATAATGCTTATTAATAACTTAAGTATGCACTGTATAGATTTCGGCGGGGATGATATCTTTTTGTACACCAAAAACCAAGAAAAAAGTTTTAGCACTTCTGGATCCATCGACTTGAAGTCTTGAAGGGGAGTGAGGTTTACACGCACAGCACTTACCGGCCTGTCCGTTACATAAACATGCGCTAGATGGCCGTGTATGACTGTTGCGCTTGTGTCTTGCGTCTTTTGGAGCGCTTCTCACATGACACGCCTTTCAAAAAACACGACGCTCAAGTTAAAATCAGTTCAACTTTTAAAAGATATTGCGTTTTTTCTACATTCCACTGCCCACGTCTTGGGTTTTTTTAAAGCAAAAACGTGTTCTGTGTGAATGAGCACTTATTTTGCATTTTAAGCAAAAATAAAAATCTTTAAAAAATATTGTAGCATTTGGCAGCCATATCTAAGAGGTCAATGTTTGCGTTAGCAACCCTGCTGGAAGATGTTGGAACTACATCGTTGTTGGGTGAAAAGCATATTTCTCCAAGTAGCGGTGTAAAGAAGTAAATTTACTTGCAAGCGACATATACAGTGGCAAGAAAAAGTATGTGAACCACTTGCAGAATCTGTGAAAATGTGAATAATTTTTATAAAATTTGAGAGATCATACAAAATTCATGTTACTTTTTATTTAGTACTGTCCTGAGTAAGATATTTTACATAAAAGATGTTTGCATTTAGTTCACAAGACAAAAAAAAATAGCTGAATTTATTCAAATGGCCCCATTAAAAAGTTTGTGAACCATTGATTCTCTATACTGTGTGTGGTTACCTGATGATCCACGACTGTTTTTTTGTTTTGGGATGGTTGTTCATGAGTCCCTTGTTTGTTCTGAGCAGTTAAACTGAGCTCTGTTCTTCAGAAAAATCCTCCAGGTCTTGCAGAAATTTCAGTTTTCAAGCATTTTTTGCATATTTGAACCCTTTCCAGCAGTGACTGTATGATTTTGAGATTCATCTTTTCACAATGAGGACAACTGAGGGACTCAAACTCAACTATTAAAAAAGGTTAAAACATTCACTCATGCAACACGAGGAAACACGGTGCATTAAGAGCCGGGGGGTGAAAACTTTTGAATTCAAATATCAAGGTAAATTGTATTTAATTTTTCTTCCGGGAAACATGCAATTATCTTCTGTTGCTTCCGAAGGGCAGTACTAAATGAAAAACAACGATATTTAAACAAAATAAGAAAAATTGTAACATCTTCATCCCCCCCCCTGACTCTTAATGCATTTTGTTTCCTTCTGGAGCATCAGTGAATGTTTGAACCTTTTTTAATAGTTGAGTTTGAGTCCCTCAATTGTCCTCAGAGTGAAAAGACGGATCTTAAAATCATACAGTCACTGCTGGAAAGGGTTCAAATATGCAAAAATGCTTGAAAACTGAAGAATCTGCAGGACCTGGAGGATTTTTCTGAAGAACAGAGTTCAGTTTAACTGCTCAGGACAAACAAGGGACTCATGAACAACCATCCCAAAACAAAAAAACAGTCGTGGATCATCAGGTAAACACACAGTATTGAGAATCAATGGTTCACATACTTATGAATGGGGTTATTTTAATAAATTCAACTATTGTTTTGTGTTGTGAACTAAATGTAAACATCTTTTATGTAAAATATCTTACTCAGGACAGTACTAAATAAAAAAATAACATGCATTTTGTATGATCCCTCTTATTTTATTAAAATTATTCACATTTTCACAGATACTGCAAGTGGTTCACATACTTTTTCTTGCCACTGTAAATTGCAAATATTTCTGCATATTATTATAGATGTTTTAGCAATTTTTAGAGTGCTCTGAAAGTATGAAATGCATATTTACTTTCGATGTTTTCTCATTTAAATTGTAATGCAACTATGTTTGAGAAGAATATCAATGCTAGCAGATGACGCCCTTCAGGTACTATAGAGTCAAAAAGAGATGACTTGAGAGATGAAATGACTTCCAGTTCATTAGTCACAATTGAAATTGAAGATTAAATTGAGACCATTGCATTATGACATACAGTCAAATTTCATCTGGATATTATGTTTATACAGAAAATCTGCATTTGCACACATACTGAAGTTTCCTGTCCAGCCAGCATTAAATATAGAGGTACTGTAGTGTGCTACATTTCTGAACACATATTCTAATTGGAAAATTTCTGCTTCCTAGACAAGCTCTGAAAAGCAGAGCGTGGAGCAGACAGAACGGCAGCTGGGCCTTTCGTTTGCCTGAACGGCCATGTTCCAGTACAGAAAAAACCTCGCCAACGCCGTTCAGATGAAATTCGAGCACTTAAATCCCTCTGCAAAGAGCTTCTTTCTCTAATATTTACATTTAAATGCATTCATTCGTCAGATAGCGACTCTCTGTTGGGTTCTACAGTCAGAATGTGCAGTGGGTGCAGTTTAACACTGGTAAATTCATGCCTGGCAGCGCTAAAGAGCTAAACGTTTGGGAAATCCAGAAGACTTTGCTATAAAAAGGCAATCTGGGGTTTAACAGCGTTCTTTGTGTCTCATTGTCCTGGATGGAACAGTGAAGTGAGATAAAGAGCACAATGAAGAATCCTGCTAGGTTAGAAGAATGCTAGTCAATAGCACAATGTAAAGGCTATAGTTAACGCGGGAGGAATTGTCATATGGTACTATTTCAAAAGCAATTCATATAGGATCACGGAGAGGAAATAATTAGTGGGTCTCATTATAAAGTTTGTGTAAGGTTTATTGCCTGTAGATTTCATTCTGTTTCCACACAGAGAAAGTGATTTGAACAGATACGGGTGTTGTTGTGTATGTACAGTGTAATCTTTTTAGTTTTTTGCTGCTTTTTTCACTTTTTTTAGAAGAACCGTAAAGATGTGCTTTGAAATCAGGGTGAGGGACTGAAGTCTAGTGCAAATTTGTCTGTTCTTTGTCATTATTGATTGACAGATTGTACAAAATGAGTCCAGTAAACAGTCATAATTTGTTGCATTGCTATAAACTTAAATGCACAACTTTTGTGTGACAGTAGCTCAGCTTTTTTGAAACACCAAAACAAAATGTTTTATTGCTTTTTTGTGTGTGTCACTTGCATTTTTCTAAACTACTGTTTCTCTCATATTCTGGAAATTGATTCATTCTAATAAATTGGTTGATTCAAATGATTCNGTGTCACTTGCATTTTTTTTAAACTACTGTTTCTCTCATATTCTGGAAATTGATTCATTCTAATAAATTGGTTGATTCAAATGATTCATGTTCAGTGAACCAGTTAAAAAACGGTTCAAAGATTCATTTGAGTCTCTGCACAGATGCAGGCATTACATTTTTAATGTGGCTTTTTTGGTTTTACGATATTATAGAAACTAATTATACATAATATAACTGAAAAATAAAAAAGTATATTTTTGCAAAAAATATATCAAATGGGATTTTTTTTTTCTGAAAAATGGGCAACATAGGCAGTGTTATTTTAGTATTATTAATATACTTTTATAATTTTTATAATTTTAAATATCTTTTAAATTATTTTATTTTATTTAAGTTTTTGTTTTATTTTAAGTTTTAGTAATTTTGTATGTTTTTCTTTTTTTATATTTCAGCTTTATAATATTTCTATTTAGTTTTTATAAATTTTCATTTCAGTTTTAGATTCAGTTTTGAGTAATTTTAGTACTTTTCAGTAATTTTTGTAATTTCAGTTGTCAGGGCAACATTTTAAGTTTTCAATTAATTATAATTTATTTAAAAAATATTTTATTAACAGTTAAATGACCAGAAAAGTATTTTTAAAAGTTGAAGTTTTATTTTTGTTAAGGATAATGCTATGTGGTTACTATTCTGAGCAGTGTGTTATACATTGCTATGTGGTTGCTAGGGTGTTCTTGGTGGTTGCTATGTGAGTTTTAGATGACTTGCACATCCTGCAGGGTATATTGAGGTGCTGTATCAGTCTTAAATCAAAAGCTGGCTAGTGGCCTTGAAATCGTTTGACAAGGTAAATGGTTTGCAGTCATGTCATAACTACTTCACACTCTGTGACCCCACAAGCTGCCCCCCATCTTCACCTTTGACCTCTCATGCATTACATCTGATGAAAACCTCCAGGCAAGCGTTTCTACAGTGATGAGATTTGAACAGGACTCATGAAATATTCATTCTTAGTCATTTAATGCAATGCACAAACACACACAAACATGTCTGAAAAATAAAACCACAGATATTTGATATTTGACAGATATTAAAAACTACATGAAACGGCATTTGCAACCCATGAAATAGATGAAATAATGAAATAAATATGTGTGGCAGGACTTGACTTTTTCAGGAATTGTTTGGATTTATTATTATCATTGCCTTAATAGCATTAACCAGAATTAAATTACTGCATTACCTAAGTCTGTAAAAAGCCTGCATTACCTAAAACAGTGATAAAATAGCTATTTAGTTTTTAGCTGACATTATTTCCCCTGTCCACAATATGATATCAATGCAAAAAGATACTTTCAGATGTGGAGCAAATTATGGCTATCATGACATTTTGAAGACAGTCGTTATAAAACTTGCACAATAAGATCATGAGCATGTATTTAAGGCAAGATACTACAGGTGAACAGGGTAAACATTTTAACTAATATATATCACCATACTTACTTTCTGATAAATCACTGTACATCAAAACATTTGTTTTCTATTGCATGTTTTCTCAAATGTTATGTCTAAATATGCAAATTTTGCATTATCTAATGAAATATGCACTAACTTTTCTAAATTTTCACCATGTTTTTATGATTTAAATGTAATATATATCAGGCGAATGGTATATGAACAAACCCTTCTGAAAAAATCTTCAGAATATATTTAGGAATAAAACTGTATATATGCAATATGGGGAGGAAGAAAGATCTTTCTGAAGATGAAAAGCATGAAATGGTGCAATGTTGTGCAAAAGGCATGAAAACAACTAATATTGTTTGAAAACTGAATGGAGATTATCGAATTATCGTAAGATTTGTGAGTGATTTAGAGCACAGCAGAACTCGGTCAGATAAAGGCTTATTGAAGAAAGTTCCTGTCAAAAAAATGAATTGTATTAAAAGGGCAGCTATAAAAAAAAGCCAGTGTTGAGCAGCAAACAGGTATTTGAAGCTGCTGGTGTCTCTGGAGTCTCAAGAAGCTCTCCATGCAGGCTGGCAGTTGTGCGTAAAGATGCATTTTAGCCACTCCAAACCAAACCTCACAAAGAGAAACATTTACAGTGGGTGTAGAAATACATGAAGACTCATTTTTAAGTAGTTTTATTCACTGACGAATGCCGTACTACAATGGATGGTCTAAATGGATGGATTTCTGGGTGTTTGGTTGAATGGCCACCACGTTCCAACAAGACTGTGACGTCAGCAGGGAGCTGGCGGGTGATGATATGGGCTGGAATATTGGGAAGTGAGATGGAGGGTATTTAAATGACTTTTGCAAGATATGTGGAGTTCATAACTGGCCATTTTCAGCTATGGTATAAAAAGGAGGATAGTGCCTTCTGAAATACAATGCACTATTGTACAATGCACTATGCACTATCCCATGCTGCAAAAAAAACCACAGCAATAAAAATGTTTGAAAATGTATTTCTACACCCACTGTAAATGTTTCTCTTTGTGAGCTTTGGTTTGGAGTGGCTAAAATGCATCTTTACACACAACTGTCAGCCTGCATGGAGAGCTTCTTGAGACTCCAGAGACACCAGAAGCTTCAAATACCTGTTTGCTGCTCAACACTGGCTTTTTTTTTATAGCTGCCCTTTTAATACAATACATTTTTTTGACAGGAACTTTCATTAATAAGCCTTTATCTGACCGAGTTCTGCTGTGCTCTAAATCACTCACAAATCTTATGATAATTCAATAATCTCCATTCAGTTTTCACACAATATTAGTTGTTTTCATGCCTTTTGCACAACATTGCACCATCTCATGCTTTTCATCTTCAAAAAGATCTTTCTTCCTCCCCATATTGCATGAGAACTGTGACTTGCTTAATAATGTGGAACAATTTCTAAGTAGGGCTTCCATAGACCTGGCGAATTATTTTGTCTGAGATTGATACCAGTTATCTAAAAAGACATGGATAAATAAACAAACAAACATTTTCTTAGAAAAACTAAAATCTGAATGTTTATTGTACTGAAATCTTACTGATATGTCACTTGCATAATAATTTGGAACGCAGTGTATGTAAGTGCTGCTGAAGTGAAGAAAAAAACTTTTAAAGATAAGTATTGTAACTCAGATTTACAGACGCAAATAGATCAAGTGTAAATAAACACCTAAATGTGTATTTTGGATGTTTTCTTTCCACTAGCCTGAAATAAGAAATGGAAGCAAAACCTCAAAATTAACCAGTGCATGAAAAATCAATGGTTTTTGCCTGTAGTGTTTACGTAAATGGAGTCCATTTTGATCTCATTTTGACTTTAAAGGAACATCTGCGCATGATTTATGTCTTTAATATCACATTAGTACCTTTTTCAAAAGGCTAGATGTGAAATTGTGGCACATTAGCATCAGTTTCAGGCTGGAGTATTTCACAGATCGCAGGCCCATTGGACACTATCAATAGACTAACGCTAATGCTTTGCTTAAGAAAGATATATGGGCCACTTTAGCTTTTGTACAGTATGAGATAATGGATCTAGAAATCTAGGAACGGCTCAAAGAAAAGCCGCAGTGCGTAATCAGCGTTCTTCCTCAATACTCATGCATTTAATCCAAGTTCAGAGAGCCAGCAGGCTTTTGTACTGATTTCCTGAGTAATTAAAATGGGAAAAAAGCTCATTTAGCTTTGCTTCTCTCTCTGCTGACAGGGTTGGTCGTGGCCTGGGATTTAAAAGAGAATTGTCTGCTCTTGACGGAGAAGCTTCATGCCCTGCACTGTATCCTGAGATTAAACCGTTACGCTTTTCTTTTCTTCGAGAGTTCAGAGTCACATTCTGGCAGCAGGAGATTTCTTTTTTCCTCAAAGAACTGAACAAAAACACAATTTTGTAGGAAACAAAATCAATTAATGATTCAGATGAAGGAACTCAACTAACCAAAACCTTCTGAAGGATAAGTTTAATTTTAAAGTGACGTATAAAATTTCTTCGTCAAGTTAACTAATGAACTTTTCCTTTAAAATCTTGTGCCCTACTGTGACTAATAAATAATCGTCAACCATTAAAGTTGGTTGAATGGCTGCTGAAACTAAGTGCGACTTAAATCTTGCTAATAATGTACGCAGCGTGAAAGCAAAGGCAAGATGTTAACATATTTTGTGTCGCATAATTACTTCTTCTAAAGATAAAGCTTTAGATTTGTTGGAGTTCAGTCGGGGGGAAGTTGGAACAGAAGTTGTTTTAGCTCAAAGGGTTTTGACGTGTGGAGCGTGAAGGGAACATTCAGCATGCGTTCAGAGCGCCACGCGTGTTTAATGTACAGCACGGCTCCAATAAATTACTGCAGTTTCTTGTAGAGAATAAAAGTTGCTTGTGTTGATGGATTGAACTGGTTTGCCTAATTATGTTGCATGAAACCATTGTTTATTGGTTATTGTGTGTACATTGGTTGGCTTTGTAATTGTCAAAATAGTCTTGGTGATCAGAGATGTGCTGTTGCAGCATTTTCACCTGCTGGATGATAAAACTGGAGAAAAATCCCCCAGACGCACACTGAAGGACCCGAGACATATCTGCAGACCAGAAGATCACAGATTAACACAAATGGACTGATGAATTTTCTTTCTTACCATTTCATTATGATGAATCCCATGGAAGCTTGTTTCTGCCACGGAATAAAACAATTGAAAAGATAATTGCGACTTTTTATCTCACAATTTTGACTTTTTTCTCGCAATTGCGAGTTTATATCCCGCAATTCTGACTTTTTCTCGCAATAACGAGTTTATATCTCGTAATTCTGACTTTTTTTTTTCAATTACGAGTTTATATCTCGCAATTCTGACTTTTTTTCGCAATTGCGAGTTTACATCCAGCAATTCAGATTTTTTTTTCTTGTAATTGCGAGTTTATATCCCACAATTCTGACTTTTTCTCGCAATTACAAGTTTATATCTCGCAATTCTGACTTTTTTTCGCAATTACGAGTTTACATCCCACAATTCGGATTTTTTTTCTCGTTATTGCGAGTTTATATCCCACAATTCTGACTTTTTTCTCGCAAATGCGAGTTTACATCCCGCAATTTTGACTTTTTTTCTCGTAATTGCTAGTTCATATCTCACAATTCTGACAATATAACTTGCAATTTCAAGTTTCCATCTCGGAAACTTCTGAAACGTCAGAATTGCATGATATACAGTAAACTTGCAATTCTGAAGTCAGAATTTCAAAATAAAAAGACACAATTACCTTTTTTATTTTTTATTCAGAGGCGGAAACAAGCTTCCATAGAATCATGTTAGAACATCATCCTTCACTTTACAGGCGAATTATAGTGAAATCGTCTTTTTGAATGTGAACACTATAACATAAATGCATCTATAGTGAGCAAGTTCAGTTAACATAATAAGTTAACATACTTTAACATAAGTTAATAAAGAATTAGATCATCAAGCCTTAAAGGTGGTACAGAGGATCTTTTCGTCGACTGAGTTTTTGAAATGAGCGCATGCGTAAGAACAACCCCCCTTCATTTCGAGTGAACGCCTCCCAAAACTCGTGGACGAGTGTTTACCAGCGGCATTCGCTGTTATTAAGCCGGGCACACATTTAATGCTCAACATACAGCGATTGTTTCCTGCTCCTGAAGCAGATTTATATACTTTCACATGGAATTTGAACACCGACTGTAATCACAGACTGAACGCAACTGCCTCTGACTGGACGCGTTTGAGCGCGATCAGTCATAAGTATCAATTTACATTCATAATCGGCCTTACAATCGCTTTTAAGTAGTATAGTGCAGTGGTTCCCAACCACGTTCCTGGAGGACCCCCAGCACTGCACATTTTGTATCTCTCTTTTGTCTGACACACCCATTTCAGGTCTTGGAGTCCCAACTAATAAGCTGATAATCTGAATCAGGTGTGTTTGATAAAGGAGGCATGGAAAACATGCAGTGTTAAGGGGGCTCCATGAACGTGGTTGGGAACCCCTGGTATAGTGTATAATATTGGCCATTTATTAACCATAATATTACTTTTTTTTTTTTTTGCTTATTTCAGAGCATAATTTTCATGGTTTTATCATGCACACTGGCTTTAAATATGAAAAATAGCATTTATTTAGTGTCGCTACTATGTCTTCAGTAAACTTCGGAAGAGAGTAGAAATATGCATGTGCACCGCTTGCACGTTTTGAATTAAAACATAGTCCAGCGCTCTTGTTAATTATGAATATTTTTAAACGGTACTTTGGTAATGCTTTTGGGAAACACTGACATGACATGTTGACATGCTGACATGCTCCTTGGGATACATCTTTTGTATGCGGTTAAAAGTGTGCTCATTCTCTACCTGTATGTTTGGTTTTGGTTCAAATTAATCCCTGAATAAATGCAATTACACTAATTCTGTCTTTACCACAGAATATGGCGATGACCAACAGAGCAGGTCGATCAAAACCCAGAAACACCTTCAGGATTCACAGCAAAGCTGAAAAGCCCAGTTGAAAAGCTGATGAATCCGTCTGCCTGCTCTTGTGTGCCGCTCTCATGCTGTGACTGATGAACACGGTATGGGCTCTTTGGCAAGGCCGTCTCTTTTATCTGCTCTCAGGAAAGGGGTCCGTTTTGCTCGGCTGAACACTCAGACACTTGTGCACTGCAAATGTACCGTGGGATTGACCCGCGCTCTCAGAGGAGCCGCGCTACTCCTTTTTTCTTCTCCGCAATGTAGCTTTCCTGAAGCAGCAGGACCATTTTTGGTCCTTTCAGAGTATTTTTGTGTTTGTTTAGTAGTGCGAGGGTTGGATTGGTGGTGTTTTATGTGATGTTTTTGAAGTACTTATCAAGTGCAGTTGTAATTTAAAAGGTCTATCGTGGAAAACAGGATTTTTTATTTATTTTTTTGCTCTATGCAGTAGACATACTCTAAAATTCACAGTCTGCAAAGACCATTTACGGAAACTGAGGTCAAAGCAGAACATGACGCTTATGTTGAGAGGTGCACTGAAGCCCTGACATTATAATTGAAATATAATTAGTGCATTAATCAAGTCAAGTCACCATTTATACAGCACTTTATACAATACAGATTGTTTCAAAGCAGCTTTACAGTAATAAACAGGAAAATAACAGAATCAATGATGCAAGCAGAATTCAGTGTTGATTCAGTTCTGTTCAATAACTGTGTAAAGTTCATTAATTATGAAATGAGTTCAATTCAGCTATAAAGTAGCTCTAGAGCAACAATTGTGTCATTATTCATTTTGAGTCAGTTCAGTGTTGATCCAATCAAAATTTGTCAATTATGAAATCAGATTTAATTCACAAAAAATGTTATTAGGATATGCGAATGCTTTCATGACTCTTTAATTCAATTTATTTAATTTTTTATTTTAATAACATTTACATCCATTTGACTGTACAGCATTTTTTTGATGAATGAGGTGATAAAAATATGAGGCTGTCGTATTTTTACCAGGTCATTTTATTCACTGGCCCCTAGTCACCCATCATTTTGTAAAAGTAGTCCTTGAGCTAAGTAATTTTTTCTCTCTAGAATGTGAGTAGTGGCTATTTTTTATGTAATGTGGCACATTTCTTCCATATAGTTACAAACCGGTCTGCTGTGGACTGAGAGCAAATTATATCTAGAATTGGTTTCTGCTGATCCAGCCCTGATTAGAGCTTCATAGTGTAATTTCTTCCTCTCTAACAAACGCTCTTAGGGTACGTTTACATGACAACAATGTATTAAAAACAGAAAGGTTTTTTCTTAAGCTTGCTTGTGTACAGACAACAATGTTGTCAAAACGATCCCCGTTCACATGGATTTGCGAAAACCACTAAAAACACTGTATTTTGCTGCCAGGCCAGTAGATGGCGATGTCACTTTGTAAAGAAACACTACATGCCTATAGACTGAACATGTAATATACATTCGCATGACATCACCGTTTTGACAAATTTGCATTTTTATAGTTTACACAGAGTGGATAATGGTATAAATTTCAAAAACTTAAACTTTGAATCCCGTTTTCAAATGTTTGAATTTCAAGGCGCGTAAATGAACGTTCAAAACATATAAAAAGCTTCCCATTTTTAGTTAAAACAGTGTTGTGTAAAACCTTTTAGGGGTTCCCATCATGTGATCATTTTATCAATTTAGTTTTAACGTTTTGTTTTAATTCATTTTTATTCTAATAGAATTTTATGAATTAAACACCTCATAACAAATTGAAAACCTGTTAAACATGAAAGTGTTATGCAATTATTTAAGACATTTCTCCTGATATAGAACCTTTTTGGCATAAAGCTTTCTTTAAAATTGAGTCAAGTACTCTACGGTACCTTTTTTTCTAAGAGTGTGATGTTTTCAGATGAGTCTCCCACTTGATTTGTTAGTCATAAAATGATATTTCTGTGTTGATGAGTTCTCGCTGTTGGGACCAAAGCCTTCAATTCAGCAACTACAGAAAACCAATTTAATTAAGGTGAATATATCAGCGCACTGAGTGGAAAATCAAAGCCGCATCTCAGTGAATTTAAACTGTGAATTGAATTGCGGCGCATCTTCTGAATTTGAATAGAAGTGCTGCGCAAACGAGATCTCCAGATAGCGAATCTCTTTCTTTGTGAAGTGGAGCTCCATTTATAGTGCAGATATCATGTTGTTCTGTCAGAGATTTCCCCGAGGAGAGACAGAGAGAGAGATATGGCGAGACCGGCCGTGGTTCAGTCCCTAGATCAGGCTGACAATTGAAAAGCTCCACACGGAGCCTGAAGAACTCCGACTGACACCATCATTTAGCGTCTCTCCTCAGGACTGACCTTCATCTGGGTGAAAAGACCTCGTGAACCCCTCTGGCGGCCCTCCAAATACAACATACGGCCCATGATCCTGTGCGGGAGCAAGCGGGTCTTCCAGACAAACACACTGATGTATTTGTGCCCCCGTTGTTGTTCTAAACCGACATTTTTTTATTTTATGAATAATATTACTAATATAAATTAATATAAAAGATATATATATTTGAAGAATCTTCAAAACTGCTGCATGATGTNTGCCGTTCAAAAATTTGGGGTTAAATATTTTTTAACAATTTTCTGCCCACCAAGGCTGCATTTATTTGATTAAAAAATATAGTAAAAACAGTAATATTGTGAAATATTATTACAATTTAAAATAGCTGTTTTCTATGTGAATATATTGTAAAATGTAATTTATTCCTGTGATCAAAGCTGAATTTTCAGCATCATTACTCCAGTCTTCAGTGTCACATGATCCTTCAGAAATCATTCTAATATGATGATTTGCTGCTCAAGAAACATTTCTGATTATTATCAGTGTTGAAAACTGTTGTGCTGCTTCATATTTTTTTGTGGAAAACATGATACATTTTATTTTCTGCATTCTTTGATGAGTAAAACTACAACACCCAAAATTCACTGAGTATGTTGCTGTCCAAGGCCACTCCCACCAGTCTGTTATGGATATGCTTACTAGACTCAAATACCGCCTTGCTTTAGTAGGAAATACTTCTTAGCAAACTTTTAGTCATAAGGGCCATTTACATGACACTGTTTTTAACTAAAAATTGAAAAAATTTTATGCGTTTTGGTCATTCATTTACATGACAATGGCGTTTTGGGGGCCTGAAAACGCAAACTTTTGAAAATGGGTTTCAAAGTGCAAGTTTTTGAAAGCGATACCATTATCGTCTCCATGTAAACTACCAAAATGAATTTGTGAAAGCTGTGACGTCATTCACATGCGTATTACGTGTTCAGTCACATGCGTATAACGTGTTCAGTCTATAGGCGCCGAATATGTTTCTTTACAAACTGACATCGCCATCTACTGGCCTGACAGCAGAATACAGCATTTTTTGTCATTTTCACAGATCTGTGTGAACGGGGATCATTTTGACAAAGTTGTCGTCTGTAAGTGAAAAATGAAAAGGAAAAACGTTTCCATTTTTAGTGCATTGCTGTCATCTAAATTTACCTTTAGTCATAGGGGCTATTTACACGGCACCGCTTTCAACTAAAAACTGAAAACTTTTTTGCGTTTTGGTCATTCATTTACACAACAATGGTGTTTTGGAGCCCTGAAAAAGCAAACTTTTGAAAACGAAGATGTCATGCGCATGCATATTATGTTTTCAGTCTATAGTCGTGTAGTGTTTCTGTACAAACTGACATCACCATCTACTGGCCTGGCAGCAGAATACAGCGTTTTTAGTTGTTTTTTGCAGACAACGTTGTCATTTGTACACGAAAAACGCAAAGGAAAAATATTGTCGTGTAAACGTACCCATAATGTGTGGCGATGGTGCAAGAATTGAAAGGGTAAACGTTTGAACCATACTCAGCCAAACAATGAAGTCTATTCCAGTAAAAGATCTGTGGCCTGGTCTTGTAAACAGCACTGACCTTTAGCAGATCTGAGGGAAAGTATGTCCTGAAAATGTCCTTTTAGCCTCATGTATTCTGCTTTGATTGGTAAAGATCGTTTCAGCGGTCTGTGTGGAAACGGTCAGTTCTGCGAGCTGATGGATGTAAAACATGATATGTCATGACAGGCCTGTTCATTTCGGCTGACTGCAGGATGTCTTACTGTAACGCTGGGCTTTCCATTTACGGTATGTTGATTAGCACGAGGCCGTTTTGAGTTGACCACTGTATGTTCTATTTTTATTTACTTGAACGCAGTGCTGTTTATTCATGCTGTAATCGGCCCACTCTATAACTGCTGAAGTGTCTCCCAAGGGTCTCGAAAAGCTTTTTTTTGAGCTCTGTATTGTCCTCAGTGGAGCTGTTGTTTTTTAATTTAATCAGCATTGAAAAGAAACCAAAAAGGATGAATGAGTGGAAAATACAGCCAGGGCAAGAGCTTCAGGAATATATGAAGGAGAAAACTACTAAACCTGCAGGGAAAACGTTCTCTCTTTTCTTTTTCTCTTGCTTTTTCCCAGCATGCTGTATCCAGCTAATCCCTGAGGTTGGAATGGTTGTCAGTTTAAGCCGGTGGAGTCTGAATCTGTTCTCACTACCCGTTTAAATCTGCATGATAATTTATTCATTTCCTCAATTTTACTCAATAATTATATGCTGTATATTTGATAATAATTAAGTGATTTTATGCTAAAAAATTATCTGACATTTGTGTCAGAAAAATCTATTTAATATATGGGGAAAACAAGTTTATTTTTCTGACCCCATTGGAAGACATTTTGTAACACTTTACTCAAAGCCTTTATATAATGCTTTATAAAAGTATTTTTAATGCATTAATTATGCCTTGTTAAGATATTTGTACTGGAAAACAAGAAAAAAAATACAGAGGAAGAAAATCTTTTTTTTTAATAGTGAAGCTTGCCTTAGCAAACATTGCTAATTGCTGGAGTTTATGTTGCTGTGGTTAATTCACAGCAGCTCATATTCGAAATACATCAAAACAACGCTTGAAACACTGCTTGAAAGGACTGTGTTTATTTGAAAACTGTTTGTTTAAGCAGTATTTAGTCTGAAAAGTCACCATAAACTAATTATTCAGCTCTTCAGTTGGCAAGTAACCTCTGGATCTGCACGAACGTCTCGCCTCTTATTCTTGCTGTGGCTTATGGAAATTCATGAATTCATGCGCTGGTTTGCACAGATCAGAAATGCGCTGGCACATTCTATCATTTGACCTAGTCAGACTTGTTCTGTTTGCAGAACAAAAAGTGCAGCAGTTTTACTGTAAACACAGACACACGAGCGTCTGCATTATTTACAGTCAGAGGACAGACAGAATAGAGATATCAAGACAGATGCGGATATAGAGCACATGCCTTCCAGAAGTAAAGATCCCAATCATTTTCTCTATAGAGAACTGATAACAACGTATCTTTGGGATGTGCTGACCTCTTACAAGATCTTGACAAAATTGATGCACCTCTTGATGGAAATAAATGTTGAGATGTTATTTCCATCAAGAGGCGCAGCAATTTTTGGTCAAGATCTTGTATTGACAGTGCAAGAGGTGAGCACTATTTGGGTGTGAGCAAAAACACGTTGTTTTTGTGTGTGTCCCTTTAAATGCAAATGAGCTGCTGCTCCCGGCCTCCTTTCCAGAAGAGGCCGGAGCTTTAACAGTTCACGCTTCGGTTGCTCAACAACAACAAAGCTGGAGAATCTCACGCAGCCAAAATGAGGATTGTCAGTAACGGTGTTCAGCCTTACATTGTTCAAACCGGAGTCGACACTGATGGAGAGACTCAGGAGGAAGGCGCAGGTGCAGATTAAGGGGCGGTAACATTATAACAAAATCCCATTCCTCCATCACAAGGGGAGCTAAATCTGAGTGGTTCGTTTTTTCACATGCTTGTAGAGAAAGGCTTGCCAATACAAAGTTACTGGGTTGTCCTTTTTCACGTTTTCTGGGTTGGTGGATGCACCGGGGACCTGATTATAGCACTTAAACATGGAAAAAGTCATATTTTCATGATATGTCCCCTTTAAGTGATTTTGTCTTTATGCATACAACACCTGGATGAACTACTACTTTTGCCAAACTACAGTAGAGCTTCACAAATAAACTTTATCACACAATGAAATGTATTTGCAGTAGTATGCAGTATGTTCTGTAGTGTATTCTGTGCAGTATACAGTAAGTGGTATGCTATTATTCCATTCCGAACATAATGAAAGAAAGAAAGTGTAAGAGAGATACTGAGAAACAATCACAGAGAGTATCCATCTCTTTAGTAATCATCTGCTGCTGATAGACTTCCAATCTGTACGCCTCAAACTCTGAAGGGTCAGAGGTCACGGGCGGCCACATTAAAGGGGTTAAGTGCTTCCCTCAAGGGCAGAAAAGTGGAGCATAATAGTTTTGATCTTCTTGCTTCCGCTCGGATTGTATGGCAGGGCATCTCTCCAGGCCGTGTCCCATTTCTTTGGTCACTCAGGACAGAATGTGCGTGTTAGAGATTCATCATAGGACAAGAGACAGAGATAAGAGGCTCTAAATAACTATTTCACTCTGTTTGAACTCTGTACACTTACTAAGCGTTTCTCCACCACCGCTCACTGCTTCAGGAAGGAAGGTGATCTGATTCTGGGCCGAGGGAGACTCTAGAGACGTCTGCTGTCACACAGCCGCCTGCTTACTTGTTAGTCCGTTCAAAAGGACCTTCAACAATTGGTGTTTTTCACCCACAAACACATGCAAACTTGCGCACAATGTGATTTAGAACTAAATTAGATTATTGTAATTGTGTCAGGGTGAAAAAAGAGACACGGATAATAGTCGGAAACCTTAAACAGCAGGTCTTTTATGGTTCATGGTTCGTAGCAGGATTGTTTGCCACTCAGAATTGAATAGAGAATTACTA
Organism: Anabarilius grahami; assembly: GCA_003731715.1. Classification (NCBI taxonomy): domain Eukaryota; kingdom Metazoa; phylum Chordata; class Actinopteri; order Cypriniformes; family Xenocyprididae; genus Anabarilius; species Anabarilius grahami. The sequence goes on from RJVU01017312.1 coordinate 210,127, forward strand.
ACATAATGAAATTATTTATATTTAATTAAACAGGTCCCTTCCCATCTCATATATTGAAAGCAAAACTCAGAATTTTGCTCAAAACCTGCATCGCAGTGACCTTTTAAAGGGCTCCTATTGTGCTTTTTTCCATGTTTCCATGTTTCAATGTTTGATTTCAAGGACATTTTTATGGAAGCTTGTTTCCGCCATAAAATAAAAAAGGTAATTATGACTCTTTATCTCAGAATTCAGAATTGCATGATATAAACTCGCAATTGATCTCACAATTCCGACATTATAACACGCAATTCTGACTATATATCTCGCAATTCCGACTTTATAACACAATTTTGACTTTATATCTTGCAATTCCGACTTTATAATGCAATTCCAACATTATATCTTGCAATTCCGACTTTATAATATGCAATTTTGACTTTATATCTCACAATTCTGACTTTATAACGCAAATTTTGACTTTATATCTTGCTATTCCGACTTTATAACACAATTTTGACTTTATATCTTGCAATTCCGACTTTATAATGCAATTCTGACATTATATCTTGCAATTCCGACTTTATAACACGCAATTCTGACTTTATATCTCGCAATTCTGACTTTATAACGCAATTTTGACTTTATATCTTGCAATTCGGACTTTATAACACGCAAATTCGGACTTTATATCTCTCAATTCCGACTTTATAACGCAATTTTGACTTTATATCTTGCAATTCCGACTTTATAACGCAATTCTGACATTATATCTTGCAATTCCGACTTTATAACACGCAATTCTGACTTTATATCTCGCAATTCTGACTTTATAACGCAATTTTGACTTTATATCTTGCAATTCCGACTTTATAACACAATTTTGACTTTATATCTTGCAATTCCGACTTTATAATGCGATTCTGACATTATATCTTGCAATTCCGACTTTATAATACGCAATTCTGACTTTATATCTCACAATTGCAACTTTATAACGCAATTTTGACTTTATATCTTGCAATTCTGATTGTATAACACAATTTTGACTTTATATCTTGCAATTCCGACTTTATAATGCAATTCCAACATTATATCTTGCAATTCCGACTTTATAATATGCAATTTTGACTTTATATCTCACAATTCCGACTTTATAACGCAATTTTGACTTTATATCTTGCAATTCCGACTTTATAACACAATTTTGACTTTATATCTTGCAATTCCGACTTTATAATGCAATTCCAACATTATATCTTGCAATTCCGACTTTATAATATGCAATTTTGACTTTATATCTCACAATTCCGACTTTATAACGCAATTTTGACTTTATATCTTGCAATTCCGACTTTATAACACAATTTTGACTTTATATCTTGCAATTCCGACTTTATAATGCAATTCTGACATTATATCTTGCAATTCCGACTTTATAATACGCAATTCTGACTTTATATCTCACAATTGCAACTTTATAACGCAATTTTGACTTTATATCTTGCAATTCCGATTTTATAACACAATTTTGACTTTATATCTTGCAATTCCGACTTTATAATGCAATTCTGACATTATATCTTGCAATTCCGACTTTATAATACGCAATTCTGACTTTATATCTCACAATTGCAACTTTATAACGCAATTTTGACTTTATATCTTGCAATTCCGATTGTATAACACAATTTTGACTTTATATCTTGCAATTCCGACTTTATAATGCAATTCCAACATTATATCTTGCAATTCCGACTTTATAATATGCAATTTTGACTTTATATCTCACAATTCCGACTTTATAACGCAAATTTTGACTTTATATCTTGCTATTCCGACTTTATAACACAATTTTGACTTTATATCTTGCAATTCCGACTTTATAATGCAATTCTGACATTATATCTTGCAATTCCGACTTTATAACACGCAATTCTGACTTTATATCTCGCAATTCTGACTTTATAACGCAATTTTGACTTTATATCTTGCAATTCGGACTTTATAACACGCAAATTCGGACTTTATATCTCTCAATTCCGACTTTATAACGCAATTTTGACTTTATATCTTGCAATTCAGACTTTATAACGCAATTCTGACATTATATCTTGCAATTCCGACTTTATAACACGCAATTCTGACTTTATATCTCGCAATTCTGACTTTATAACGCAAGTTTGACTTTATATCTTGCAATTCGGACTTTATAACACGCAATTCGGACTTTATATCTCTCAATTCCGACTTTATAACGCAATTTTGACTTTATATCTTGCAATTCAGACTTTATAACGCAATTTTGACTTTATATCTTGCAATTCTGACTTTATAACACGCAATTCTGACTTTATATCTTGCAATTCCGACTTTATAACGCAATTTTGACTTTATATCTTGCAATTCAGACTTTATAATGCAATTTTGACTTTATATCTCACAATTCCGACTTTATAACGCAATTTTGACTTTATATCTTGCAATTCCGACTTTATAACACAATTTTGTGACTTTATATCTCGCAATTCTGACTTTATAATGCAATTTTGACTTTATATCTTGCAATTCGGACTTTATAACACGCAATTCGGACTTTATATCTCTCAATTCCGACTTTATAATGCAATTTTGACTTTATATCTTGCAATTCAGACTTTATAACGCAATTTTGACTTTATATCTTGCAATTCTGACTTTATAACACGCAATTCTGACTTTATATCTCTCAATTCCGACTTTATAACATGCAATTCTGACTATATATCTCACAATTCCGACTTTACAACATGCAATATATAAACTTGCAATAGATATATTTCACAGTTCTGGCTTTGTATCTTGCAATTCCGACTTCATAACACGCATCTTTCTTTAGCTTGTAATGTTGCTGTTTGAGCATGAAAAATGTTTCCAAAGTATTCTCTATATATGAGTGTCACTGTTTCTGAACTCCCTGAAACACCTCCATTGTAGTCTTGATGTTTCCTCCGGGAACGAACACGTCACAATATTCCTCATTTAAATAATTAATATGCAGAATAAAGGGGCGGGGCCTGGTTGAGTTAGTTAGTAGTGTGTTGAAACTGTCGGTTATGGTACGGGGCGGGACATTTCCCAAACACACTCGAAGCGCTTGACCAATCACAACACACTGCTTCTCGACCAATCAGCACACATTGTGCTTTTCAGAATGAGGGGCTTCATAGAGACACTAACTAAACAGAGCGTTACTGACAGACTGGGAAGAAAGGAGCTGCAACAATAGAGAATATGAGGAAGATAATGTGTTTTTGAACATTCAAGCATGACAACCTGTTCTAATAGAGACCAAAAAACAAAATTAAGACTTTGTAAAAGACACATCAGGTGACAAACGGGCTGTTAGTTCAACACTTCTATATAACAGCAGAATGTGTTGCTTTAGTCCATGAAACCAGTGAATGTCTCAGCATCCACAGCAGAACGGTGCTGTCAGACGGTGACAGCGGTTCTTGTGGAAAAAGAGATGTGAAACACACAGCTGCCGGCGCAACAAACTACAGGTGAGACGGTGGGAACGAGTCACTCGACGGTCAGATGCGGCTGTAGTTTATCTGCTGAGACGTTTAGTGTCAGTTCACAGAGAGTTCAGCCTATTGTTTGGGGTTTTTGTGAGTGTGTGTGTGTTTACTGGGTGAAAAGAATGAAAAAGAGATTAATAAACATGTCCTCTTCTGTATAGAGAACTAACAATGATTCACCACATCAAAGGGACGCTGGGGACGTGTGTGTGAATGGAGTGAGGACATGTTTCTGCGGTTGTTGTGCACAAGCGTTTTGTCTGCATCTATATGCACCTGGGTCACGCAAACCCTCTGCAACCCTCATCAGTATGTGTGTCTCGCTGTCTTTCTCTCTCTCAATGCTAATAGGAGCTGCTTGCCGCATTGTCCTCAAATGGCTGGTCTGAACCTCCGTACGAGAGGTGAGAATCTCCGGGGATCTCACGATGAGGGTATGTCACAATAGCAAACGTTATTGTGATCTCTCTTTAAGTTTTGTAATGCCTCTTTCATATGCAACTCTCGCCACTTGCAGTTCGGATGTTCGAGATGCAGCTCACATACAATATTTAAATGCCATAGTGCTGCTAAAACCGAAGTGAATTGGATTGGATGGAGCGTGTCGATTCAGTTCAGCACACTGAAAAAAAATGATTTTCTTACTCATTATTTTTAAGACTTAAAATAGTCTTGTTTTCTGGAAAAATTTATCAAAATTAAGTGAGTTTATACTCACTTAATTTGGATATATTTTAAATATTTGTGTTGTTATTTTAATTGTAACTTTTATAATAATTGCAATGCAATTAAATACATAAATAAAAATGCAATAATTTAGAAAATTATAGAAAAATTTATAAATTTATTAGAAAATTTTGAAAATATCAGATATTTTTTAATTTATCGTACCATTATTTTATTTTCATTTTTAATTTATAAATAAGAATATTCAATATTCAAATTGTAATACTGGTCACTATAATGTCGTGATGCCTAAATTCACTTGTAAAATTACTGATTGATTTAGAATTTTATTTATTTAGACAAAATGATGTCAATAATATACATTTTATTTAATCAAAATAGTATATTTTAATATTGGCCATTAATGTGCTATTGCCATAAAATTTACATTTTTCTTGACTCTTGCTATCTTGGATTCATTTTTTTCGCACAAGGCTTTTTGAGCGGCCAACGCTCTGTAGTTAGTTTTGTGTTGTGTGAAATTTGTGTAAAGCGATTCCCTGGTCGCGTGGCATTACAGTGCAGTATGAGAAGTTTCTGCTTCAGAAATCAGGAGCTCTTCTGTGAAGGTCAAGCTTTGAGGTTTTCTCAGTGTTCATCTCGATCTGATCTCCTTCTTCTAATCCTGCTTTCTGCCCTTTCCAGTGATGATCTGTGTCTGTGTCTCCGTTTGCCTCCTTGCTCTCTTTCATGGTGTTGCTATTGGAAATGCAGACTGTAAATGAGCGCTGCGGTCTGACAGCTGTGCCAGTTTAATCAGGTATTCTATTGGAAACGCCGTCGCTGTGACAACTCTGTCAGTGTGGCGATGCTTGTTAAAGACCCTGCGGCTCGGAGCGTCTCCGTTTGTCTCGCCCTGAGAAAGACTGCACAGCAGACTGAGCCATGTAGTTACACACGTACCATGATACGCCGTAAGTGTTTGTCCTTTTTCACGTGTTTGTCTGACAAGATCTTTTTCACACACCCACCTTTTTTTCTCAAAGCTAAAGATAAAACTTGTTTTCACGTTTACTTCCAGGAGAGAGTAGAACACATTTGCTTTCTGATTAAGACGAATATGGCAGCTTAGCTTTAGCATATACTGTGAGGCAGTTTTATTATAGTTTTATTAAAGACTCCCTGTGGTGAAAATCAATTTTTAATATGGTTTATATGTGGTGTTTTTAATATACTTTAAGACAAACCATGTGCAAATTCATCAGTCAACATCATTGCTGAGTATTTTCTCAGTTAGGCCTACTGTATCTCTCAACTCATATGTTTTTCCCTAAATATCCAAAACAGAAGCAAAAGTGTTAATTGTTGAAATGCTGAGTATTTTGACTGCAGGCTTTGGCTGCAGATTGAGACGTTTGTTGAGATCTTGTTGAGACTTGGGTGTTTTATTTAGGAGAAACATCTGAGAAGTAGGACACTTCTGCAAAAGTCTCCATTTGCTCTACATTTATTCTCATTGATGTCTAGGATAAACTATTGAGATATTATGGAAAATACAAAGTTCTGTCATAAAACTCTAGATAGTCTGATAGTTTCTTGAATCAATCTGCTTGCAATCACATCATTCTCTATTGGGCACAGCTGATTGGTTCCTGCTGTATCAGTAGCCAATGAGCTCCCTGCTCAATCTTCAAATACTTGGTCAGCATTTGCTGTAGCTGTTGCAGCGCACTTTCAGAAACCCCCCACTTTCCCTAGCTCCACCTGTATAGATCTGCTACAGGAAATTCATGTATGCTATATTGTACAGCAGTAGGTGTATGTATTGGCAATAGCAAGTCCTGTACTTGTTCTGCAAAAGCAGGAATAACCAACAGCAGCAGCAACAGCAATAATCAACAGCAGCAGCGGCAATAACAGCAACAGCAATAACCAACAGCATCAACAATAACCAGCAGCAGCAACAATAGCAGCAGCAGCAATAACCAACAGCAGCAGCAATAATCAACATCAGCAGCTGCAGCAACAACAGCAGCAGCAGCAATAACAGCAATAACCAGCAGCAGCAACAATAACAGCAGCAGCAATAACCAACAGCATCAACAATAATCAGCAGCAGCAACAATAGCAGCAGCAATAACAGCATCAACAATAACCAACAACAATAACTACCAGCAGCAGCAGCAATAACATCAGCAGCAGCAATAACCAACAGCAGTAACTACCAGCAGCAGCACTAACCAACAGCAGCAGCAATAACCAACAGCAATATCTACAAGCAATAGCAGCAGTAACTAACACCAGCATCAGCAATAACCAACAGCATCAGCAATAACCAACAGCAGCAATATCCAACAGCAGCAGCAATATCCAACAGCAGCAGCAATAACCAACAGCAGCAGCAATAATGAACAGCAGCAGCATTAACCAACAGCAGCAATAACCAACAACAGCAGCAATATCCAACAGCAGCAGCAATATCCAACAGCAGCAATAACCAACAGCAGCAGCAATATCCAACAGCAGCAATAATCAACAGCAGCAGCAATATCCAACAGCATCAGCAATAACCAACAGCAGCAGCAGTAACCAAGAGCAATAACCACCAGCAGCAATAACCAACAGCAATAACAACCAGCAGCAGCAATAACAGCAGCAGCAATTGAAGCAGCAATAAACAACAGCAATAACTGCAAGCAGCAGCAGCACTAACCAACAGCAGCAGCAATAACCAACAGCATCAGCAATAACCAACAGCAGCAGCAATAACCAACAGCAGTAATATCCAACAGCAGCAGCAATAATGAAAAGCAGCAGCAATAACCAACAGCAGCAATAACCAACAACAGCTGCAATATCCAACAGCAGCAGCAATAACCAACAGCAGCAGCAATAACCAGCAGCAGCAGCAATAACCAACAGCAGCAGCAATATCCAACAGCACCAATAACCAACAGCAGCAGCAATATCCAACAGCAGCAGCAATAACCAATAGCAGCAATAACCAATAGCAGCAGCAATATCCAACAGCAGCAATAACCAACAGCAGCAGCAATATCCAACAGCAGCAGCAATAACCAACAGCATCAGCAATAACCAACAGCAGCAATAACCAACAGCAGCAGCAATATCCAACAGCAGCAGCAATAACCAACAGCAGCAATAACCAACAGCAGCAGCAATATCCAACAGCAGCAGCAATAACCAACAGCATCAGCAATAACCAACAGCAGCAGCAATATCCAACAGCATCAGCAATAACCAACAGCAGCAGCAATAACCAACAGCATCAGCAATAACCAATAGCATCAGCAATAACCAACAGCAGCAGCAATAACCAACAGCAGCAGCAGTAACCAAGAGCAGCAGCAATAAGAGCAGCAAAAACAGCAGCAGCAACAACAAAGAGCAGCAGCAATAACGAATTTAATGAGAAATGTTCATATTTCTGACTTTTGATTACATATTTTGGAATCTTGGCAAATCTGAGCACAGTTTGAGACATCATTGAGATCTCTTCTGATTACTAGGGTCTTTCTGTACTTCTGAAAAGTCTTTCACTTTCCATTTAATATCATTGACACCAAGAAGACACTATTGAGATATAAAAAGAGATCTCATTTGTGATTTCTCCATCCTACAGGGTCGAGAACCATTGCCTGCTGTCTGTGTCATATAGCACAAGTTATTATGCCTCTTCCATAGACGTCAAGAATTATGTATGAATTTCTGGAGAGCAGGGCATTAAGTTGCCATTAGCTCCTGGATGAACCCTATGCTGAGTCGCAGCGCTTCTTTCTATGACTCTAAATAAACTGAACTTCCCACTGGAATCATCACCGGTGGCTTCAAGACTGACAGACTGGAAATGGGATTTTGCTAGCGAGCAGATGAATCTCTAAATGGGGAAGGCAGGAGGGATATTTGGCCATTTACCTCATAAAGATTTCATTTGACAACCCTTCAACCTCCACCCACTGCTGCAATATCTGTGTGAGCGTGTGTGTGTGTGGGTTACTGAGTAAATCAGATGTCAATCTAGCTTGTTAGTCTAGTTTGGTGTCTTGAGTGGGTCTTCCAGGTAGAGAACACCTACACGACAAAGTTTCATGTGTGGGCGAGTGTGAATTAGACAGCTGTAAGGTGCCACGGACCAGTCTCCGAATCTGTGACAGCAAAATGAATATCAATAGAAATGGTGAAAATATATTCCCATATTTATTCCCAGAAGGTGCGATTTCCGTTCGGAGCAAAACAAGCTTGTTTCAAATAATGTGTCTCCGAACAGACAGAATATTGACAGTCTTTTGTCTTTTATGAAGGTGATTTGGTTTGTTTAATAATGTGTGTTTTGACAAGTGCTGAGATTCTGAGTTTTTCATCTGCTCGTGAATCTTATTCAGATGAGACTAGTTTTCTCTGAGGGCATCAGGTAAATTTGTGTTTCACAGACATACTTTGTGATTTAAATCTCATCTGAATCAAACACATCTGTTTTTTTCCCAAACAGTCTCTGTAGAAGAGAAAATTACCTATTTTTTGCCACCTGTGAAATCTAATCCTGTCCAGATAGGAGTGTCTGTGATTGTGGTATATTAATGAACCGGAGGCAATATCTACAGCAATTTTTAGCATCTCCTTCATGACTTGCAAAATATAGTGAGGTCATGTCAGGGTTATTGTACAGACTACTGTTTGAAATGTATAGCAGTGCATACTGTTTCACTTACTATTTTTATAAAGCATGCATTAAACCATCTATACTGCACAGTATGTAGTAACTAATAAGTCAGTGTTACATTCCGAACATAACCACACATCATTTTTAAAGACAAACTCAGCATTGTGCAGTTTATACTGTGCATTATGCGTGTATATATCCCAAAGCATTAAACTGATTATCAGATTTGTTATGCTGTACTGGTTTAAGTGAGGTACAACCTTCTTGATTTCTAAAATAGTCCCATGGCCATGTTGTTGGTGTTTGCTGGCGAAGCTGGACTCAGCGTAGCGTGGCGCTAAAATAAGCCCCTGACCCTGTGACATCAGTTCCTTTCAGCGTTTTCTTCTGCTCATATTGCTGTTAGTGCCCGCAGAGAATGTGTTCATGAATAATTTAGCGGTCCTTCACAAGGGGGCCTCAAATTGGGTCTTTCTTAGAGATGAGACTGACGAACCTTGACGGAGAATGTTGTAGAATATTTGCATTTCTTATATTTGTTTCCTAATATACAGTAAAATGCAGTGAACATTCTGTCTGATTATGATGTGTGCTTTTATTACCGCCTCTGTGATGTCATAGTTGTGTCGCAGTGTGGGCGGGAAGAGAGATGGAAAGGGAATGAAACGGTCACAGGCAGCTGTGTGGATGCCAGTAGGAGTGAGCATGAAAAACAAGCCTGTCTGTTCGCTGACATTGTTGTGCAAGATTCAGTCCCTCCACAGAATATGACACCAAATAGTTCAAATACTCCAGATAGACCCTGGTGGTAGATACTTTAACTACACCAGTATGCTGCCAAAAACATCTTTCTTCATTGACGACCATTCAAAGATACATTACTTTTGTCAACACAACACACGTGCGTTGTAGTGCTCCCCCTACTGGATTGCAGGTCAATGTTTCGTAAATAAAGTGGCAAATTATTATTATTTTTGTGCAAACAAAGCACTTGCATCACTCCATAAAATTGAGGTTAAACCACTAGAGTCACATGGATTACTTTAATGATGTCTTTCCTATCGTTCTGGACCTTGAAATTTGCATTGCTCCCAATGAAGGGACTGAAAGCTCTCGGATTTCATCAAAAAGATCTTAATTTGTGTTCACCCAAAAATGAAAATTCAGTCATTAATTACTCTCCCTCATGTCGTTCCACACCCATAAGACCTTCGTTCATCTTCAGAACACAAATTAAGATATTTTTGATGAAATCCGATGGCTCAGCGAGGCCTCCATTGACAGCAAGTTAATTAACACTTTCAGATGTCCAGAAAGCTACTAAAGACATATTTAAAACAGATCAAGTGACTACAGTGGTTCAACCTTAAAGTTATGACGTGACGAAAATACTTTTTTTGCACCAAAAAAAACAAAATAACGACTTTATTCAACAATATCTAGTGATGGGCGATTTCAAAACACTGCTTCATGAAGCTTCGAAGCTTTACGAATCTTTTGTTCGGAGCGTGTATCAAACTGCCAAAGTCACATGATTTCAGTAAACGAGGCTTTGTTACATCATAAACGTTTCGAAATTTCAGTGGTTCACGTGACTTTGGCAGTTTGATACGCGCTGTAAACCACTGATTCGAAACAAAAGATTTGTTAAGCTTCGAAGCTTCATGAAGCAGTGTTTTGAAATCATCCATGTTAATTACTCATGTAAAGCGACATGAGTAATTAATTAGACAGATTTTTTTTTATTTTTGGGTGAACTAACCCTTTAATAAAAACTACGATGGTGCATAACAGTGAATCAGACATTATAAAAAGCGACCCTTGGGGTCAAAAGAGGATGGGATTCACAGTTCCTGGTAATGCCAAGCCATTTTCATCACTTGATTCTCATTTACACTCATATTTTCTTTTTATTTTCCCAAGCTTATCTTCAAAGGGCACCAAACACTCTATATGAAAAAGACAGGGCGAAGAAACGCTGTCTGGTAAATCAAATAAATTAGCTATTTATAAGAGCGTTAGTTGAAGAATCAAAGCTTTCGGGGGGCGTGTATCACAGCGGCTGACGGTACGTGTTTCTGAAACAGAGTCCAGCAGCATTGAATAATTTACGATATTTGTTTTTGCATAGTCATGCTCCGGATAAGAGTGTGTTTCTGCTGCTAATCTCACAAAACAAGCTCCTGTTACCTCACAAACCTCGTCTGCTTTCTTTCGGACATTGATGAATGCTTTTCCAGCGCTCTGAAACATTTTGCTTGGCTTCTGTCACTCATTCAGTTTGGGTCTTATTGTGGTGTTTTTGTTGTCCTGTCTGTCTTTTATTTTAACTTATGTGTTTAGCACTTTTTATTACTGTCATTGCAAACCACCTAATGTTGACTGTGATCAATGAGTTAATATATCTGGAGAGCTCTAACCGTAAGCATTCCCATTTATTCCAAAAGCAGTTGTCTGGCTAGAGAATGCAGCGCTGGAATTTAACCTGGATGCAACTGGCATTGAGATGCATGTGAATGATAACGGATAATATAGACTCATTGTCTTTGTAGACATATAACCTTTGTCTGTTGTTGTTTATTATACTGTATGAATCTTGTTTCACAGGCCATGTTCAGAACAACATACTAAAGTATGCAAATTTTTCCGCATACTGTACATGGAATGGCCACTACATTTCCACAGTCTTCACAATGCAATGCATTCAACTTGACAGTTCCGTTGTGACGGATGAAGTTCCTTAGACCTGATGTTTAATGTATTTATATTTAATTGGACAGCCAAAAGTTTTAACACAAAATTTGATTCAAAATTCAAAATAAACAGTTTTATATCTGACATGACTGAAAGCCTCTTGTTGAATTAAACATGCATGTAATGAGTTCATATGACAGCAATGTAGCTTTACTGCTGCGGCTAATGATGCATGAAATACTGCTGGTGTGCATGGATCTATCTATCTATCTATCTATCTATCTGTCTGTCTGTCTGTCTGTCTGTCTGTCTGTCTGTCTGTCTGTCTGTCTGTCTGTCTGTCTGTCTGTCTGTCTNTTTGATTCAAAATTCAAAATAAACAGTTTTATATCTGACATGACTGAAAGCCTCTTGTTGAATTAAACATGCATGTAATGAGTTCATATGACAGCAATATAGCTTTACTGCTGCGGCTAATGATGCATGAAATACTGCTGGTGTGCATGGATGCTTTCCTTATTCTATCTATCTATCTATCTATCTGTCTATCTATCTGTCTGTCTGTCTGTTATTTTCCATCCATCCATCCATCCATCCATCCATCCATCCATCCATCCATCCATCCATCCATCCATCCATCCATTTCACATCCATCCATCCATCCATCCATCTGGCATTTCACATCCATCCATCCATCCATCCATCTGGCATTTCACATCCATCCATCCATCCATCCATCTTTAATTGGTTCATGTGGACAGACATATAATGTGCTCTTGCAGAACGGACTCTGATACTGTAATCTACTCAATTATGATATTTTTAAAATGACAACTAATGCTGATTTTGTATTGGAACACTATAAACTAGCGCGGTGTGGCTTTCTTTTTGAATACCGTTGTGTACAAAATACCCAGCTCTGAGCAAAACCAAGTAGCTGATGAAATAAAGGTTAACACTGCTCCAGACTTTATTACATTGTTTCTTTTTGGTGACAAGAGTAATTGATCAAACCCAGGATTAAAATCATCATATTCAGGGACAGGGAGGTCTCCATTCCCTTTCATTAGATTTGAGTGAGCGGTTCATACTCGGTTTGTTTATTGAATCTGCTGCTGAATTCGTTTGGTTCAGACCTTGGTGCAATAAAACCCAAATTATATCTCTGAGGGGAATGTTTAAAGGATATTTAATCAAGACAGGATCAGAATAAATTTTCAATGACTCCCAGGAAGCTTGGTGAATCATTATTAGGCAAACATTTAGTCCAGAACATTGTTAAATCCTGTTTACCCTGGGAAGGTTTAACTTAGACTGAATCCTGAGTTTGTTATTAACAGTGTTTGTGACCCTAATTATTTGTGCTATGGATCATGTGACTTGTTGAGGAGAACAACTATTACTTTTCTAAGCACAAACGTGTTAACAAAAAAACACAGTGCTTTGCTTTCGTGTCAATGAAACACCACACAATGCAAACACTAAACGTTTAGTCAATCATTAGTCTCCTGATTGTGGTATTATATTCTGGCTAATTATCTGTGAAGATTAATTTCATCCTCTTGAGCTGCTTAAAAACTGAATGTGTTCATTTCACAGGAATATGAAGGTTCTGATTTGAATGTCTAACTGAGCTGCCGTCTGCTTCCAGAATGACACAAACCGCTGTGAGGATTTTGCCGTATGTGAGGAGCGCTCCGGACTGTCCGTCCAGTCTCACGCAATGCTGAGCATGTAAAGAACCAGACCGAGGTAAGGACACCTTTATTAAAATGGTTCTCAACTGGTTTCTGCTAAAGGGCTCAGATTTGACAGTTACTGTAGTAGTGAATGAACACACACTCAAAAAAAAATTGTTTCATAAATTTAAACATTTTCATTTTTATGTCATTTTAAGTATTCATGATTTCATTGTTAGCTGCATTTTGAATTTTGCATTATTCTTTCCCCCGCTGTCTATGACCTATCCGAACACACCTGCAGGCCATGTTTGGTTTTACGACACACCAGTTGAGAACCGCTGTTTTCTCGCATGTTGTATTGGAGACTGCGTGTGCTGAGAAGCCCTTGAACATAAGCATTGTGCCATTGCTGTTTTTTTATTGTTCACTTTCCCAGCGCAGTGGCCTTGGCTGTGCTGATTTGCTGCATGTGTAATGTACTTCAGAATGGGAAGATCAAGTTTGTGCTCTCGCAGTCTTGTTCAATCAATAATGAAACGAGGTCTTGTCAGAATTGTCTAGCACCCTGTCACACTTGTCTTTTTGCTCAAATCTTGACTGGAAACGGCGAATCAGCGATGGTTTATGCATGCATGAGATTTTGAGGCTCCTAACTCTCCTAGAGGAAAGGCAGACTCTGTTGTCGAAAAGATAAATGACTCCCTATCGGAGCGCTGGTGGACTATAAACGAATTCATCTATACAATGTCCCCTAACCGCAACAACGTGCACGTAGTCAACAAAAGCCAATTTGATTTAACCTTCATGACATGCTCATTTTTTCTAGGTGATCCTGTAGTGTTCTTCGGATTGAATGAGTGGCCCCTGGGGGCCGGTCTTGTATATGAAGAGTCAAACATGGAGATTTGTGTGCAGATAGATGGGCTGCCTGCCAATAGTTCATCAGCCGGCTGTACGCGCCACTTGCTCTAGCACAGATTTATGATGTCATAATGCCGATGAGTGACCTCCAGTGAGGCAAAACCACTGCTGCGTTTTCATCACTTTGATGGGAGTTGCGTCTTTAACTTTGCCAATAACTTTCAGACGGACGATCCATCCAAAACTAGAACTTCACAGGATATGTGTTGAATTGTGTGGTCGTATTTTGAGACAAATATAAGTAAGCTATTCTTAGGTTGACTGCCTTACAAACTCATTCTTTGTAGTGCTAGAGCGATCTGACATGTAAGGTCAAAGTTGTTTAATGGATTTGGGGTGAGGTTACGTATTGAAAATAACATAGACACACAAACACACACTACTGTTTAACAATTTAGTAATTAGGGGCCAAGTACTGAAGGTGTGGCGTTGGTGTTCTTATTCTTCTTCTTCCGTTTCCACTCTGGAAGTCTATGGCAGCCCATAGAACCGCTGGCGGGAAAGTTATGAAATTTGGCACACTGACAGAGAACAGTCTGATCTGTAACCAGAGCAAATTTGGGGTCTCTAACTCAATCCTTCTAGCGCCACCAGCTGTCCAAAACTGAACTTACGTTTATGTTAACTCTTGAACCAAATAGGCTAGAAACAAAACTCTTTTCCTTGGCTCAAGATGATTCAAATGCACGATCCCTATGATGTCATTTTCTGTCATGAATAATCTTCTGCCGTTTTGAATTTTCCTATGACGTCATTTTTTGTTATGAAAATTTTTCCGCCATTTTGAATTTTTTTATAGAAAACCTATTTTTTAAAACTCTACCTAAGCTGTTGTTACAATTTTCAAAAAACACGCAAACGAATTTTACGTGGCGCTTTTGAAAATTGACGTAAGGCTGTATCTCCTCAACGCTTTATCGTATTCAAACCAAACCACAAGTATGACCTGAGGTTACACGCTACGTTTCAGCACAGCGCCACCTACTGGTCCAGAGAGACAAAAAATGGCTATTTTTGCTTCTGAACGGTTTGTTCCAAAAATCATAAATGTGGTCTTGTTACATTCAGGGAGTCGAATGATATCCAATTTTCCTATATCGGCCATTTTGGGCATTGGCCATTTTGAATTTTGTCGCAAAATGCTATATTTTACGAACGTATCATTATGAAACTTAATTAGTGTCTTTGGCACCATGCCCTGAGGGTACTCAAAAAGTTATAATGAAATTTACAAAAATACTAATAACTTTTGATTAAATTAGCCTATTGTAATGAAGTGGTTTTAATAGATTCCTTGGGTCATGCCGAGAACAAAGATATCAATTTTGTTCCTGTCCACCATTTTATTTTTCTTTAAAAACCTACTTCCTACATCCCGACAAAAATGTATTGAATCCAAGTCGATTCGTCAAACCGTTTTTGTTTACCGCAGCACCAAAGTTGAGGCATAATGCAAAAATGACTCTTGAAGCTGTGTCTCTGCAAAACTTTGGCATATTGACACCAAACTTTGCATGGTCACAGCGCCACCTATTGGTCGACTGTAATAAACCTTTAAATTATATTTCTAATTTGCCTAAAATCATCCTAAAATGTTGTTGCAGCTGGTCTGATGCTTCCAGCCATGTTGGCATGGCTTATCGTGCTCTTTGTGCTTGGCCCCGATAATTGCTGCTTGCAGCTATATTTTATTCCTGTGATGGTAAAGCTGAATATTTAAACTCTTCAAGCCCATGTGAGAATGGCTTGTTGTAGTTTATACATAACAATACCATGATATATGGCTCCAAAACAGGCAAATTTTACATAAGAACTCTTACAGATCCTTCCTCATGAATTGAAAGACAAATAGCCACGATTGCATTGCATCACAGGCTTGAGAACAGGGTTTTCTTTCCTTTAAAGCTAAAGGCCATCCACATTGAGATCTGACATACTCCTCCGAAGTGAAGGAGTCATTGAAATGATAATCTGGCTGTTGGTGAGTGACAGGCAGTTGGATTAATGAAAGCCTTTAGGTTCAGCGGCCGGAGGAAGACGTGATGACCTGAACTGAAGATGCTTCATCTGATGAGTCATTTCGCACAATAGCGTCACACTCTCTTCTGCAGTTCTGTAGGAGGAGCTTCTGTCTGCTTTCAGATATTTACCCCATTCGTGTAACCAAACTCAGAATGTGTTTGTTTTCTTCATTGTTGATCAGATGTTGAAAATGATATAGCATTTGTTAGTTAGCATGTAAGCATCCCTAATGGAAAATGGATATTAAGGTTCAAACACAGCTGCCCAGCTAAAGGGGAACGTTCGCAGAACTTTGGAACATTCTGACAAGGTTCTCTTAAAGTTATGAACAACCGTTCTTCCAGTAACATTAACAGAATGTTCTTTCAAAGTTATCTAGTATTAACTCTTTCCCCGCCATTGACACAATTTTCTGGCTTTCAGTCTTTTCACTGTTATACGGTAGGGGGCGCTATTACGCATCTTCTGAAAGAGTTCAGAATCTCCGGATCCAAACACAGGAAAAAAAAGAGCAGAAACAAGCGATAAAAGCATTGCTTATGAACAAAAAGCTGAGAAAAACACTTTTTTTTCTTTTTTTTTCAAAGACTACAGATTAGTTTTTTATGATACTTACCCACATTCCCCATTCCCAATGTTCTCAAAACATTAGTACAAAAACATTATACATTGTTCATGAAACATTTTTTTCTTGAAACATTTTAGTTGGACGTTCATCTAACGTTTTTTAAATGTCATACTTGTTACTTTTGAATGTTCTCTGAACATTCTGAAATGTTTGCAAAATGATAAAATGGAAGGTTCCCTTAACATTCGCATAACAAAGAATAAAGCATTTTTAAAACATTTTAAAAAGTGGATGTTTTAAACGGTCAGAGAACATTCAAAAATAGGGTTTTTTTAAACTTAATTGGAATGTTAGCAAAACATATTTAGAAGATATTTTGTTATCTGGGTGTTATCTTAAGCTGGATTTTCCAGTATGATTTTCTTTTAAAAATGTATACGTTAAATCAACTAAAATCAGTAAGCTTATTTTGTCATCATTTATTTATTTTATGGATGCATTTAATTGACGTTTGGGAGCTTTGAAGGATAAGCAGTAGAATCAGTTCAGAAATGTTTATCTGCATGAAATATTAAACAGTTTAATAACTCAGTGCTTCTCTCTAATCTTCATGAGATTCCATCATACCTGAACGCACTCACAGCAGAGACGCATTAACGTCAGTGACGCGCAGTTTAAAAGCAAGGAAAAGGTGCAGTAGATCACAGCAGTCGTGCACTAAATTCACAGATTTTTAATCAGAAAATTTTGTAGTGTAAAACTCAGCGATTGTCATGTTTTTGCTTGTTTCTTTTCAGTTGCTAGGGTATTCTGGTGTTTTTTAGTGTTGCTATGCAGTTGCTAGGGTGTCGTGAGTGTTTATGCACATTTGTATGTGGTTACTAAAATGTTCATTTCTATTCAGTTTCTAGGGTGTTCTGGTGTTTTTTAGTGTGAAGTGAAGTGACATGTGGCCAAGTATGGTGACCCATACTCGGAATTTGTGCTCTGCATTTAACCCATCCAAGTGCACACACACAGCAGTGAACACACACACCGTGAACACACACCCGGAGCAGTGGGCAGCCATTGCTGCGGCGCCCGGGGAGCAGTTGGGGGTACGGTGCCTTGCTCAAGGGTCTCACCTCAGTCGTGGTATTGAGGGTGGGGAGAGCGCTGGACATTCACTCCCCTCACCGACAATCCCTGCCGGACCTGAGACTCGAACCCATGACCTTTGGGTTACAAGTCCGACTCTCTATCCATTAGGCCATGACTGCCCCTATTAGGCCATGACTGCCCATAGTGTTGCTATGCAATTGCTAGGGTGTTCTAGTGTTTTAGTGTGTTGCTATGCAGTTGCTAGGGTGCTATGAGTGTTTATGCACATTTGTATGTGGTTGCTAAAATGTTCATTTCTATTCAGTTTCTAGGGTGTTCTGGGTGTTTTAGTGTGTTGCTATGCAGTTGCTTTGGTGTTCTGTTTTTTAATGTTGCTATGCAGTTGCTAGGGTGCTATGAGTGTTTATGCACATCTTTATGTGGTTGCTAAGATGTTTATTTCTATACAGTTGCTAGGGTGTTCTGGGTGTTTTAGTGTTTTGCTATACAGTTGCTAGGGTGTTCTGTTTTTTAATGTTGCTATGCAGTTGCTAGGGTGTTATGAGTGTTTATGCACATTTTTACGCGGTTGCTAAGATCTTCATTTCTATACAGTTGCTAGGGTGTTCTGGTGTTTTTAGTGTTGCTATGCAGTTGCTATGTGAAATGGTGTGTCTGATCACTCAGTAAAATAACAGCACATCTCTGCTCAACAACACACATGATTTGACGGATCATTCATGTCTGTAGTGCCAGTGGTGCGGGACGGGTTATGCCTTAGCAAACACCACTTATCTCTGTATCCAGCTATGTCTCTGTGTTGGACAGAAACAGTGTGACTGGCATTATAGGATGTCATTGTGAGTGTGGATGTCCTCTGTACTTTGTCCTCAGGCTACATGATTCAGCAGCTTCACATGAGAATGACAAAGTTAACACCGCATGCTTGCATTCAGCAGAATCACGACACAAACACACACATTAGCGCTTGGCTGTGTTTGAATAGCTCAGTGTCAGAGGAACGTGACTGAGAGTCAAATGGTGTTCAGAGAAGATGCTCTTTAACTTTTGTTTAGACACTGTCAGTCAATACTGGATCGATCTAACTCCCATGCACTGCACAGGATTGCAGATTCATTCCAGCAGTTCTTCTGTCTGTGATTATTACAGAGGAGTATTGCTTCCACATCGCTCTTTCTCTCTCATTCTGCACAGCATGTGATGGTTTCTAGAGTTATACAGTAAAATGCAGATATAGACTGAGGTCTCACCATGTCACATAACAGTCAAATTTCCTCTCTGAGTCACCCTCATTTTGCTCATGTTTGTGTCAGAGGACAAACAAACTGAGAGGGACGCTGGGAGGTTTGAACACTAGTATAAATTTATCATTTGTTTTTAAAGATTTTTATATTTTATGAAGAAATCATGAGCCTTGTCAGTGCTAAACACAATGCAAGAGGCTAAGTGTGGTAAATTGTTGCTATGCAGTTGCTGATATTTATGCCATTAAGAATTGAATTGAGAATGTCTTAATTCAGATGCTTAATTTGAAGTGAGGTAGCAAACAGGCTGTAATTTAGAAACAATTTAAAGGGATAGTTCACGCAAAAATGAAAATGATTTACTCACCCTCAAGCCATCCTAGGTGTATATGAGAATCTTCTTTCAGATGAACACAATCCAAGATATATTTAAAAATATCCTGAGTCCTCCAAGGTTTATAATGGTGGTGAATGGTAGCCCGAATTCTGAAGACAGAAAAAATGCATCCATCCATAAAAAAAAGTAATCCATACGGCTCCAGGGGGTTAATAAAGGCCTTTCGAAGCGAAGGGATGCATTTTTATAAGAAAAAAATCCATATTTAAAACTTTATAAATTCAAATAACAAGCTTCCGGCAGACGACTGTACACATACTGCGCACGTCAATTTGGGCGGAAGAGCAACCTTTGACCCGAACACAATGACGCAATGACGAACGTGGAGGCGAAGAGGAGAGAGCAAAACAAAACACCGGTCACAAATTAGAAGTCTAAAACGAGAAATTTTAAAGAGAAATGTTGGAGGATTCCGATATAAGAGAAGAGGAGCTTGAGTTTGTTGCCCAGCCGCATTTGTTTGAACCGCGAGAGGCGTCTAAGCTTAAAATTTCTACATCCTGCGTCATACATCATGTCAGAGAATTACTCATTTGGTGCAAGTCAACTTGCACATTCTGCGTGCGGTCGTCTGCCGGAAGCTAGTTATTTGAATTTTATAAACAGTGCATCCCAATTCGCGTACTTATGCACTGTTCTATGACGTTTAAGTATAAATAGTGCAAGTAGTGCGTTCACAATGAAAATTTCAAAAAGAAAAAGTGCACTTTAAATACCCGGATGATGCACTAAAATAACGGAAAAAACGAAGTGTAGAATGTTGAACACTTCATGCACTCAACTGTCGCAGCTTTAGTTACGTATTGGAAGGGGAGAGGGTATCAGACTCCGTTGTTAAATGACAAAATAACCTTATACAATTCACGCACTACATGGATGAGTACATAGTGCATAAGTGCATAGTGTATAAGTGCATAGTGCATAGTGTGTCGTTTGGGACGCAACTAAAGTTTTAAATATGGATATTTGTCTGACAAAAACACATCCCTTCGCTTCATAAGGCTTTTATTAACCCTCTGGAGTCGTATGGATTCATTTTTTATGGATGGATGCATTTTTTCTGTCTTCAGAATTTGGGCTACCATTCACAACCATTATAAACCTTGGAGGACTAAGGATATTTTTAAATATATCTCGGATTGTGTTCGTTTGAAAGAAGATAGTCATATACACCTAGGATGGCTTGAGGGTGAGTAAATCGTGGGATAATTTTTTATTTTGGGGGAACTATCACTTTAAGGAAGAAATTCAAATGAATAGAAATGTAAAGAAATTCACATGGATGGATGGATGGATGGATGGATGGATGGATCATAAAATAATATAACATTAAAAACAAAATGTAATTTAAAAAAAAATTCATAATAATATTTCAGTATTTTGTCGCTATACTTGGAAATATTTGAAGGAAGTTCTATTTTAAAAAATGAGGAGCGTGAAAAAAGGTTTTTATTCCCATACATATGCTGTGTGAATGTGTTCAAACTAATCTTTATAAAAGGTCGAACATTAGTGAGAAGGCATCTGTCAATAACATAAATGTGTACATAAATATGAGCTTGAGCGTGAGGGAGAGATAGTGTGTGCACATGCTCCTAAATCTCCAACATTCACACTCCAACTTTGGTTTCATTTTCCTACTTTTGTTGCAGTGAGCGAGGAGCCAAGACCCCACTCCATAAGAAACATCCCATATCAGAGCACCACAGAACCTCTCTCACACACTCCAGCATCTGAGCGACCGAGACACGGCAGCTTCAAAAGAGAAGCAGTGACATTCAAACACGCTTGTGAATTTCTGAACCGTCCCGTGCATGAATATGGATGCTGGCGTCCTTTGATTGACTCAGCTGTGGTTGAATGACAGCCTCTGACAGACCCCCGCTTCATGTTTTATTAAAGATCACTGGAGACCCAGGATTCATAATTCACACTAGGATTTAAGACGTGACCGCCATTAGATATGAAGAGCACAGTGGGGGTTTAATGTGGGCTGAACATAGAGTTTGACATTGAGGAGGACAAGTCCCCCTAATATTTAGAAATGGCCAAATTGCCCCCCCCAATATTTGATTTTATTGATGCTGCTCTGTTGTACTCCATTATGCACCGCTCTGTTTGTTGTTAGGATGACAAAAAAAGTTTTAAAAGTTAAATTTTTAGGCTGGTCTGCCTCAGCGGTCTAACAGCGCTCATCACTGTGAGAATGAGTGAGCTGGCCAATCAAATCAAAGAAGGCGGGGCTTACTGTTCACAGAAATAGACCTGTTAAATAATGAAACCTGTTCTCATATGAATTAAAATGGAAAAAATAACTGAAAACAGTCCTTAGGAGTCTCACAGATGTGACTAACAAGCTCTCTCTTTTGGTTTTTCTTCCTCGTCTAACTGACTTTCTAAGCTATGCTTAACATCTGGGAATCAATATTAAACAAATCTCTCCCTTCAGACTGCGTTTGTGCTGAAATGGCATTGACAAGCTAGCGGTTCATATAAATGCTTGTCAAAGAAGTCTATGTATTATAGGTTTGCATTCATCTGTTTTGCACACAAGATTAACATGACGGCACATGCTAGTCGATGAGTTGATCAACTCCACATCAACTACATAAATTTATCCACTAACCATTCAGAAACGTCCAGTTTCATTCTAAAAGTTGCAATTTCTTCCTGAGTCTCTCCATCAGCGTCGACTCCGGTTTGATCAATGTAAGGCTGAACACCGTTACTGACAATCCTCATTTTGGTTGCGTGAGATTCTCCAGCTTTGTTGTTGTTGAGCAACTGAAGCATGAGCTGTTAAAGCTCCGCCCTCTTCTGGAAAGGGGGCCGGGAGCAGCAGCTCATTTGCATTTAAAGAGACACACACAAAAACTGTGTGTTCTCTCTCACCTAAATAGGGGCACATTTGACAAGCTATAATAAATAATCTGTGGGGTATTTTGAGCTGAAGCTTCACAGACACATTCTGGGGACACCAGAGACTTATATTACATCTTATGCAAAGTGGTATTATAGGTTCCCTTTAAATATGTTGTCTATTCTGCCTTAATCTTTAGTAGTGGCAAGGTGCGTTCACGCCACCTCGTAATTGCCGTAATTACAAGATTCTAGCTTGTAAAAAGTGTTCACGTCCTTGTTGAGCTTGTAATTACAGCTTGTAGGATGGGAGTTTTCTGAAAGCTCCCATGTGTACCACGTGGCCGCTGTACCACCTGACCGCTGTAGATTAATTTAGCCGTTGATAGTGATGGCATAGAAACGCATAATTCCCAGTCCGAGGACGTGAACAGCTCCGAATATAACGTCACGTGCTGTCATCTCAAAATTCCAGTAAATTCGAGGTGGCGTGAACGCAGCAACAGTATGGAGATGCAAATGAGGATTGTGATTGGAGGAGATGGGTCACATGACCTCAATATCAGTCAGAGCAGGTTGCTCATTTCTTTTGCTTCTTTGATGAACGTCATGTGATTGTTCTATCATTTTAAGTTTTCAGGGATCTTTATGAGAGATCATGGCAGCACAGCTCTGTGTGTGTGCAGATATTGAGCACTGAGGCTGAGAGTCAGTATCCAGCTGTGATGTAGTGTATGTGTTTACCGGCTGCTAATGTTGAGAACCAGCTGTCCACTTGAAAAACCAGTGTGAACGCTTCCCTTTCCTGTAACACTGATCTCATCCTTCTTAGATATATATACTAACGTGTGTGTGTGTGTGTGTGTGTACTATCCAGCTTTCGTCACATTGATTTATTGTGCAGCTTTGTGCAGGTGGAGATGGATGTGCTCAATGATATGTAACCAAGACATGAACAATATTCATGCATGATGTAAACTCATTGACATCGCTTGGCTGTAGTTGCATGTTGTCTAGTCAGCAGTCCACTGCCAAATAGACTACCTAAGAGAAACCTTCACTTCTTGTAACCTTGCCTCCTCAGTTCTGATTGGATAAGCATTGTTATGCCTTAAGCACAGGTATCTGAAGAATGGATTTAATGCCACAAGATTTGACCACAAAAAGGCATTGCATGCAAATTAGATGCATGTTACATTTCCCATTAAATAAAAAAAATATGTATTTTAGATTTTTCTTATAATAACCTTGACTGCATTTGTCAAAGTCAACCAACCTATCCTGTCACGGATAGGTTGGTTGACTTTGACAAATGCAGTCAAGTAAATACTAAATAAATGCGTCATGTCAGTTGATCGAGTTTTTTGGCTGTATTTGCATGTTCAAGCATGTTGTGTGTTGGTTCGTCGGCTGTTGTTCCCTGTAGCTGAACCCAGCAGTCTCTCTGAGACAAAGCGCTCGTAAACCTGGCGTCCTGCATGGCCTCATGAATAATTCATGACATGCTAAAGAACTCTTTAACTCTTGACTTTCATTGCGGCCCTTCTCGCTGCGTCATCAGCACATTGGTGACCCGCCGCTGTGTGTCTGTCTCTGTGTGTTTGTGTAGGTGTGTGTTTTCCTCATCCACGCGTCTCTGCACTGTTACGGCCCTCGTGTGGATAGAATTCAAATGAGTGCTCCTTCGCTCACAACATATTTCTTCAACTCCATCAGCGAATGAATCTCAAGCTCTCATCCATCATTCGGCTATGGTCATGCTGTCATCCTCTTTAAACCTTTCATTTGGCCGCTGGTCACAGACATATAACAATTTCATTTATTACTTATCATTTATAACGAGCAATTTCACTTTGTTGCTACATCGGTACATAATGAATCACGCAAACAAGCCAGAAGTGACCTCAGATGTCTTCCCTCCGGCACAGCGTTAGTTAAAATGGCTGTAATGAGGCTGTTTAATATTAATAGGATCCTAATAATTAATAAGACATTGTCAAGATAAGTGATAGTCAAATTAGCATAAAAATACATAGCACACACAAATAAAAAATGTATGTATTTTGAGACCCTCTGGGGTCCCTCTGGGGTCTGAGGATTTTTGGGGCCCTGGAGAAGTTTTGACATGCCCTGACATTTGTGCTTTTTTCAGTTGTTCATAAACATATAAATGACACAAGTGTCATTACACTGTATTCANTATATATATTATGGAAGCTTGTTTCCGCCATGAAATAAAATATTTAAAAAGGTAATTGCGACTTTTTCTCACAATTCTGACTTATTTTCTTAGAATTGTGAGATATAAAGTCAGAATTGCAAGTTATAAAGTCAGAATTGAGTGATATATAAAGTCAGAATTGCAAGTTATAAAGTCAGAATTGAGTGATATATAGTCAGAATTGCGTGTTATAAAGTCAGAATTGTGAGATATAAAGTCAGAATTGCAAGTTATAAAGTCAGAATTGAGTGATATATAAAGTCAGAATTGCGTGTTATAAAGTCAGAATTGTGAGATATAAAGTCAGAATTGTGAGATATAAAGTCAGGATTACGTGATATAAAGTCAGAATTGCGAGTTATAAAGTGAGGATTACGTGACATAAAGTCAGGATTGCGAGATATAAAGTCAGAATTGCGAGTTATAAAGTCAGAATTGTGAGATATAAAGTCAGAATTGTGAGATATAAAGTCAGAATTGCGAGATATAAAGTCAGGATTACGTGATATAAAGTCAGGATTGCGAGTTATAAAGTCAGGATTACGTGATATAAAGTCAGGATTGCGAGATATAAAGTCAGAATTGCGAGTTATAAAGTCAGGATTACGTGATATAAAGTCAGAATTGTGAGATATAAAGTCAGAATTGTGAGATATAAAGTCAGAATTGCGAGTTATAAAGTCAGGATTACGTGATATAATGTCAGGATTGTGAGATATAAAGTCAGAATTGCGAGATATAAAGTCAGGATTACGTGATATAAAGTCAGGATTGCGAGATATAAAGTCAGAATTGCGAGTTATAAAGTGAGGATTACGTGATATAAAGTCAGGATTGCGAGATATAAAGTAAGAATTGCGAGTTATAAAGTCAGAATTGTGAGATATAAAGTCAGAATTGTGAGATATAAAGTCAGAATTGCGAGATATAAAGTCAGGATTACGTGATATAAAGTCAGGATTGCGAGTTATAAAGTCAGGATTACGTGATATAATGTCAGGATTGCGAGATATAAAGTCAGAATTGCGAGTTATAAAGTCAGAATTGTGAGATATAAAGTCAGAATTGCGAGATATAAAGTCAGGATTACGTGATATAAAGTCAGGATTGCATGATATAAAGTCAGAATTGCGAGTTATAAAGTCAGGATTACATGATATAAAGTCAGAATTGCATGATATAATATATATAACATATAATGCATGATATAACATTTATATATATATTGTCTGGGGAAAAAATTGAAGTATAAAATATTTAACCTGTGGTTCCTTTAATAGTAAAGTGTGACTTTATTCAGGCTTATGTACAGTAATTGAATTACATGTGGTCAGTGTGATACATTAATCATTTTTAATGAATGTAGCACACATTATTTACGTCACACATGTGAAGTGGCATCAGACTTTGGCCTTTGGCTCTTTTTCTCTTTGTGCACTGCTGGTGCTCAGCTGTTTAATTACCCAGAATGCACTGTTCTGCATCAGGCTGCAGGGTGAAGGAGCCCATTTCAAAAGATTTGTTTCCTTCTCTTGCATAAATATGGACAAAAATTAATGCAATGTTCTGCACTGACCTGAAAATATTTGCCCGAGACTGTGTGCGCAGACAAATCTGACATGCTACAGTAACTGCGCTGCACTGAAGATCTCTGAAATATTGATGTTTTTTCTATGATGCAGGATATTAATCTCACATCATTTGCATTATTAATTGAACTTAATCCTTCTCACTTTCATTTGTAGTTTTTAAATGATTCCCGTTAATCAGCGAAAGGCAGCAGATGTGTTGTAATCTAAACTCTTTCGTTCCCTTCTGTGTTCCTGATGTGCTGTAAATGTTTTGGGCCGTTGTTTCATGTCTTGTTATTTTCTGAGAGTATATGAAGTGTCTGAAGAGCTTATTTTCTGCTTTCTAGACTATTGAGAGGCAAAAACATTCACAATATTTATTTATACTTATTAATAAATAAGCTTTTTTTCATCTGGATCATGTTTGCATTTCTTTCTGTCACTGGCCATAATTCTTACCTTGAAATCATAAAATAATGTGAAAAACAGACAGTTATGATCTGGCTCAGAAGAAGAGAGGAATCATTTGTTTGAGGCAGATATTCTGCTGATTAAGGGATAATCCTTACAAATGGTTGTCAAAAGCAAAAATGCTATCATATGTTGTGGTGCTGGAGCAAAACAGGTACTGTTCTTGGAATCAGCATACAAAAATTAGCAATAAACAAGTATTGGATTTCATTCAGTAAATATGATGCTGGGTGGTATGATGACAGAATTGTCATTTTTAGGTGAACTATCCCTGTAAGGATTGTAAATGCCAAGCAGAGCTTTGATGCTCCAATGGGCTGTGTTCAGTTCCAGCGCTGAGTGGAGTCCAGATCCTGGACATGTGATCAGGCACGCCTGAGGTGTCGTGATGTGCCAGACATCATTGATCTCCAGCGCTTTCCTTGCACAACCTGAGGGCCTGTCCGCCTTCAGCGTTTGGAGCTGGACTGTTGATGGGTTTTCTGTGCTGCACACACATCCAGAACGAGCACACAGAAAGCCACCTCTCATACTGAATAGTGCACGATACTGAACTGAGTTCTCTTTCGCGTCTTTTTGCACTTGAACGGACAAATACACACAAAAATATGTCAAAATATTCTCATAAACACAGCGGTTATGTCTTAAGTGAACGTAAAGAATTGACAAAGTAAACGCACAACAGTATATTGGATCAGTGCAGCTCTTAAAGTGACAGCAGCCTAAAATTCCTGCTGCCGTCTCTATAATAACATTAATCAAACAATAAAAAACAAAGAGAAAATTCACTCGCTGTTCTTGACTGAATAACTTTTGTTACTATATTTGTAACGTATATTTTATTTATAAAGTGCAGTGTTATTTTACATTTGATTAAAGTTTCTGTACCTGAATACCTTAAATCTTAAAACATTTTAAAATATTTCAATCGTATCTTTGTTCAGTTGTATTTATTTGTGCGATTGCTCATGTTCTTTTTTCATTACTGAGCGTTTACTTGTCTTTAATAATGCTTGAAATTTATATAAGTTAGGCTAGTTGTTTTTTGCTATGGTATTTTTAAACCATAGGCAAAAGTTTATTGTGTAAGTGTTCTTTAGCCAGTTGATTTTTGCTCGTGGTATTCAGCTACAATGAAATGTTTTGCAATAAGAATGATATCTAATTTTTTTTTTTAGTTATTGGAATCGAAAATAGGAATCAATAAAAAATTGGAATCGATAAGTAGAATCGTAATTGGAATCGCTAAAATTCCAACGATACCCGTCCCTACCTATGACGTAATTTTCCATCATGAAAATTTTTCCGTCATTTTGAATTTTCCGAAAAAAATACTTTTTCAAACTCTTTCTAGACAGTTCGTCCAGTTTCTCACCAAAATTGGCTCACATCATCTTCAGACCATGCTGGTAAAAAGACATGAAAAGATTTTTGATAAACCCAATCGTTTTTGAAAAATGCACGAACGAATTTGGATGAAGATCACGCCAAAATGGAAGCGAGGCTGTATCTCTACAATGCTTTAGCATTGTAGCGATACAGTCTTGGTACATGCCATCACAAGCATGGCCTAATGTTACAAGCAGTGTTTCGACACAGCGCCACCTACTGGTCAGGAGAAATGAAAAATGCTTATATATTACACCAAAAATATTATAGTAATGCAATTATTATTATTTAAATCAGACTAAATTAAAGGCAGTACAACAAATTCTACTATTTAGAAATATTAAAAAATGTAGCTTATTACAGTAATGGAGGGAAAATGTGCTTAATTGACTGTAAAATAATGTCACAATGAAAAAACAAGGCCCTCAAATGATTTATTTATTTGTTGAGGTTTGCACAGGTACATTGTCTTCAGAGTATTTAAAAATCTGTGTTCCTTACACTGTCCTGTTCTATATTTTACACAGATCATGAAGTTACAAGGATATTTTATGTACATTTTTTACTGTTGTAATCACAGACCAGGACATCTCATTATTTGAGCTGGATGGTATTTGGCAGTGAAATGCCTTGTGAATATTACATTGGTCTCTTAGGCTGATGAAATCTGATGTAAGGTGATTTGAAACATGTTGCACACCTGCTTCGGCCCGCAGCTTGACCACTACAGCAAGGAAACTGCACTGAAAACCAAATAAAATAGAAAGACAAAGAGCAAAACATTCTGGCATCACAAAACTGATTCATATGTGTAGGCTAACATGCATGACACGTCTCCTCCTCATGGGACTAATTAACATCATGATTTAAAACCATTTATGAAGTCTCTTTATAGAAATATTAAAATGTTTTGCATTGCAATAAATAAAGTCTGTCATGTTCCTGAAAGACGTTGTGAGATTTTTGCAATGAAATGTATTTTATACACCGCTTCATTAATTCCTTTTAAATGGAGTTTTGTAATGATTTCGAAGTGATGTGTTTGTTAATCATGATGAAGCACTTCCAGTTTCAATCTAGAACATCATGAGATATCTGACCTGTGAAGCATGAAGCACAAAACAACTTTGTGACACAAACAGTCCTGTTGTTTTGCTCCAGAAAACATCCTCAGAGCAATTTACTGCGCACTATGTGCACCTGGCGTGTTGTGATTCTCTCTGTTATTGCTTTTTTCCTCCTGTTTTTCCTGGGAGGTGGAAGATGAGGAGGAAATAGGTTGAGCAGCAGCTGGAATTCACCCAGACAGCCTGCTTTGTTTGCTCTCGCCGAAAATGAGCAAACGAACAGTTTTAAGTGCTTTTTTAAGGTTAACAAGATCCTCAGACCCGGCGAGGTTGACTGACAGCAGGACTGATTGCTTTTAAGAGTTTCACTGTCGACCCAAACGAGAGTTTTGTGGCTTACAAAACTATTAATGGTCTCATTTTGCCTTAAAAGTGTAATGTGTGTCATTTAAATGATAAAATATACAGTACCATCTTAAAATGCAGAGGCAACATTATACAGTAGGTTGATTCCCACTATTGTTTTATTTCTTTATTACCTTCCTAAAGTAGTACAATTTTAAAACTATTTAAAAGATTTTTGCTAAATGCAAAATCACTTTTTACTGAGAAATAGAGTGATTATTTCTTTAATGTTCACAAATAAATGTGAAACGTATGAAAAAAAAAAAAGCAGGGGGGAAAATATGTGTGATTCCAATTATATATTTGCCAGTATTTTATTTCTTAGTGAATTTATTTTTATGATTTTTTTCTTCCATTTTTTTCTGAGTTTTGGGGTTTTCTGCAAGTTCTGGTTTTATTTATCATGCAAAAGTAAACAAGTTACCATGAATTGCAAATCTCCTCAATAATTTGTTTTGTGCACATGTGAAGCATTGCATGTGTGTGTGTGTGTGTGTGTGTGTGTGTATATATAAACACATGTAAGGCTGAACGTAGTTACTTCATGTTTGTGTAGTGATCATTTCCTCTGCATCAGATCTCACTTGACTCTCAGAGGAAATACAGATATGAAATAAATGATATTTTCCACTAACTAATCTATCGGGGGATTGGGTTCATTGCTTTGTGCAAAAAAAGGAAAGGCTTTAGATTCCTGTACGGCTGATAGTTGAAGAGTTTTGGGGTTGAAGTGTGTTTCTGACTCTAATCGCTGTGGATTTAAATATTTCATTTCTGCATTACAGAAGGCGCCTATTTCAATTTGCATAATTCCTTATGTGGATCGTCATGCATAATTAATATGCGTCAGATTTCTGCCCGCGAGATATTGAAGGACGCTCTGTTTAGTCACACCAACAGGACCCAGGTGTTCATGAAAACGGCCTGATGAAATCATGAAGGTTTGAGGATAGTGATCTTTATTTGGCATCATTACTACCAGAATCTGGTAAGTTACATCCTAGCCGACAAAAATATGTTCTCGGTATGTTTCACTAACATTCCCATTTAGTTATGAAAACGTTATTTCTGAATGTTGTCTGAATGTTCAAAGAATGTTATTTTTTATTGTTCTAAAACATTTCTTTCTTGGTTATGTGAACGTTAAGGAAACATTCCATTTCATCATTCTTCAAATATTATGGGAATGTTACTTTTGAATGTTCTCTGAACATTCCGAAACAAGTAGGCATAGTAACATTTATAATCATGTTATATGAATGTCCAACAAAAACATTTCAGAAAAATTTTTCATGAAATAACTTTTTTTGTTATCATTTTGAGAACATTATTAAAAGACAAGATAACTTTGAATGAACATTGTTCATAACTTTGAGAGAACCTTGCCAGAACGTTAGCCAAATTTCTGAGAACATTTCCTGTTAGCTGGGATAGTTTCCATTATGTAATTTATTTTGATAAACCAATTTGTATTTTTAGGCTACTTTTGACTGGCCATTGGGCTAATTTTGTTGCACAGACCTGGAAACACTGGTATATAAACCAAGCAGGTCTGTAATACTTGGAGAAAGCTATCTGTTATCATTCACAATCATCTCAGTGACTAACACATTTTTCATTTTACCAGAACTGATGGCTACTTTTAAATATGAAATATGAGTGTGAATTATTGGTGTGTGATATCATGATATTAGATTGTGAATGATTAAAATGTCTCCACGATCTACCTTTGAAAAGAGATCGTAGCATCGTGATACAGTATGGAAGCCCATTTCTGCCACATCAGAAATAAAAAAACACGCTTTGGAAAATCATAATCATGACATAAAAAGTTTTTTCGAAATTGACATGCTAAGTCATTATATTAATATTTGTATTTTTATGTTTTTGACTTTATTTTAAAGTCAAAATATGATATGCTAAGTGATAATTATGACATTCAAAGTAAAAACTAAAATCATGAAATACTAAGTCATACACTGTAAAAAATGAATGTGATTTTAACGGTAAAATATTGTAAAAACGCTACGGAAAAAAATTGTAAATAGGTTAACAGTAAGTTACTGTATTATATACAGGGAAAAACTGTAAAAGCTCTTACCAGACATTTATGCAATTTTCACAGTAAAATGCTGTAAATTTTATATAAGTAAAAAATACAAAATCAATGTATAATTTACAGTCAAAATCTGTAAACTGATATTCCCACAATTCCCTGTGTGACACTCCACATTTGAAACTATTTTGTTTAAATAATCATGTTTCTTAATAGTTTTTGTTATCAGTTATGAACATTTGGGTTTTATGTTACATCTTCTGTTGTTTAATGAATGTTTATTGCATTATGTAAGTGTTGTGGGTTACCATGATGGTGTTTTGCGTTTGCGTGAATGACTCTTTGCACCTTCTATATATTAGTATATATATTTCAGCTCATGGAAAAGCTACTTGTGATGAACTCTGATTCTTCATGTGGCTTTCTCTTTTACCACCTGCATAATTATGGTGGTTGTCAGTATGTTAAAGGTACAAAACAGATTTTAGTAGTAGTGTGCATTGTTGAATTTATTGGTTTACATTCAAATTTTCTTAAATTACAGTTTTATACTGTGTACAGTATTGTTCTGTAAATGTGTTTACAGTTTTTCTGTATTTTTTACAAAATTATTCTGGCAACCACAGCTGCCAAAATTATTTTGTAAAAACTACGGAATTTTTTTTGCAGTGTAATTATGACATACTAAGTCAAAATTGACATACTAGGTTGAAATTATGACAAAAAAGTTATAATTATTAAGATTTACGTAATAATTATGACTTAGTATATCATAATTATGACTTTTTATGTCCTAATTTAGACTTTTTATGTCATAAAGTCTTAAAAAGCAACATGAAAAAGAATTGCGAAAAGATTATGGATTGTGATCCTGCCTGAAAAAAAATCATGATGATATTCTTGCCATTTCGCCCACCACAAGTGTGTATTTGTCATATAAATATATGTGTCTGATAAACTATTTGATATTTAAATAACCTATAAAATCAGGTTGTATATATATTTATATAACTATAATAATACTGTAACCTCCACACATTTCCAACAGGAAAGATTTATTTTTGTTTTATCTGCGTTAGGCTTCAGCTGAAGGTCACATGCTATAATAATCAGTAAAGTATGTAATAAGCATGGGATATTCCTGACATGCTGTTGATCTTGTACATCATACTCTGTGAAATAACAGTTTTGTCTCTGTAGTAGATACGGGTCAGGATAGGCAACTAGTGATCCACCAGTAGCTATTCAAATTTGTATTAGCTGTCATATTTTTAGCAGTGGTAATCTAAAGTGATTAAATTAAGAGATGCAACTTCTCAAAGAAGATTTTAGCATGCTGTGAGACTGTCAGGACTCTCTCCCAGAAGTTGCATCTCTAAATTCATCCACTTTGAAGCATTTAAAGCCATTAAATATACCAACTCCCATACTATATAGTAGGCGAAAAATAGTATGTGAGCCGAGTAGTATGTCCAAATTCACAGTACTCATAAAAGAGTAGGCCAAAAGTACCAGGATGACCTAAATCTTCCGGCAAGAGCCTGAAGTGTGCATATGATAGAAACTTTACTATCCCATGAGGCCTCGGGAGATGATTTGTGAATGGCAGTGAAGCAACCAACATGTTCTCCAACCAATACGACCATATAGGTCGTTTGTCACTTCCCTGAAATACGACTCATAGGAGCGTTTACTAAAGTGGCGCCCCTATTGATAACAGGACACTTTCATTTGAAAGCATTGTTCCCTTTTATCTGCGTCATGTTTCGGGTTTCGCGTAGCTCAATTGGCAGAGCATTGCAATAACAATATGCAATCATGTGATCATGCGAGCGTGGGTTCGATCCCAGGGAACACATGTGCTCATAAGGTGTATATGCACTATAAATCACTAGGGATGGGGTGGGTGTAGTCGTTAATAAAAACTAGTTTTGGTAAATGGAAATAGGAGAAATGGTGTAAAAAGTCCACACACTGCATTTAAATGAACACGCATTTTGATTGGTAATGACAGTCATACGTCATTTCATGACGTCAGACGTAACACGACACTGTCTTTATTTTTACGCCCTCTAGAGGGCGCATGACTTCAAAATGTAAATATAGGTCGTAATATGGTGCTTAAAAAACGACCTATAGGGTCGTTTTGTTTTTGGAGGACAGTCTCGAAGCAACGCAACTGAATCTGGTAGGTCACATGATGATGACAACATGGCGGATGTAGTACATCCAGATTACATTCATACTTTATAGAATCAATGTACTTTTTTAACGGTCACAAAGTACGTTTCAAACCAAATGTGCTTACTATATAGTGTGCGATTTCAGCCAAATATGTGATATATGACAACTGGATGTAATTCTCTGAATTCAGCATTAGAGACATGCAAGTTCACAAACAGTGCAGGAGTTTATTACAGTTCCCAGTGTAGACGGACAATTTGATGAATTAGTGTAGAACAGAGTAATATATGGAGCGCAGGTGTAGAATATTTGCCTAAATAGATTATATTGTAACACTATAGATCATACTGCAATTCTAGTGATCAGATTTGGGACTGAAATATGAAACAAGGTTCAATTTTGTTGAATTTAGGAAACAGTTCTGCTGCATGCATTTATAAGACTTAGTCTTTTTTTTTCATAGAGCTCAGATATGATTATCTAACTGGGGCGAGGAAGGAACGATCTCTCTCTGAGACAGAAATCAATGCTAGCGCTCCGCTGAGGAGGGATTGCTCAGTGCCGGTGGGTCGATTCGGATTCTGCGAAGCTTTTCAAGCAGAATTAATGCTACTAGACCTCACAGTGATAGATCAGTGCTGGTCTCTGCTCAGTGTCTTCAGGTCATCTCAACATGTATGTTTGCTGGAGCAAAGATGAAGCTCAGATATGAAGGGAGCCATTCAAACAGTCCTCTAAATAAACATAAATCAATGAGCCACCAGAGGCTTATTCACAAAAAAATTATAATAAATAGGCCTGAATAATAAAAAATAGTTATTGTTTTCATTGTTTTTGACCCATGTAACCTTGAATTCAACACTGTAAAAAATATATTTTTCGAAGTTATAAATAAAACAATAGCCGTTTTTCCTCCCTCACAGTAAGGAACAGTTCCAGTTATATTTCCACTTGAGTCTGGTTCAGCACGGTTACAGAACGCTCTCGGCCCTGAGATCTCAGCACGGATCGGCACGGGATGGAACGGTTAAGCAATGAGATCAGTTTGGCCCAACAGTGGAAAAGCGGCTAAAGACTTACAAGAAAATTGTATTTCAGTCTTTCTACTTCAAACTTTCACGTTTAATTCAGTGTGTTACTTACCGATTCTTTGTATTTGTGAAGTTTATTAGCAATTTCTGAGTGAAAATTGTCTTTACACCAATTATTTTTTGTTTTGACATAAAAAATTTAGATACCAGTAAAATTTCACAATTCCCGATTTCAATTTTGATGCCACAACAACAACAAAAAAACTCGCCTTATTAACATTAAGGGCCCTATCATACACCCAGCGCAATGCGACGCCTGGCACGACGCAAGTGTTATTTGCTAGTTTCAGCCTGATGCAGTTTTCATTTTCACATCCTGTGCTAGGTTGTTTAAATACAAATTAAATGCATTTGCGCTCATTTGTTTGTCCATGGGTGTGCTGGTCTGAAAAAGAGGTGTGTTCAGGCACATTGTTGGCGTATTGCTATTTTTTGAGGCAACTGATAATGACTGTGCCATTGACCAACAAAAACCTGCTCTAAAGTCAATGGCGCAGTATTTTTTTTGTTATTTAAAGGACACGTTAGTAATATGCGCCTATAGGTGGGTGCACAATGCGCGTACACTCTTACACACACAGGGATGTGCAACAGAACACAAACATGCCAAAGATTAAAAATAAAAGGATTACATTGTAAAAGATTATTATTGTGTGCATAAAGATAAAAATGCTTTTGTGGAACCCGGCTTGTCCCGTAGATGGTCTGCTCATGCGCTTTAATCTCGCGCACGAGCAAATCCATTTCCTCACTGGAGAAGCGTTCAGTTTTTCCGCTTGCAAATTCCACCATGTAAATGACGAATCCGCCATGGTGCGATAGCAACTGGCTTTTAAAGGTGCCCTAGAATTAAATATTGAATTTTCCTTGGCATAGTTGAATAACAAGAGTTCAGTACATGGAAAAGACATACACTGAGTTTCAAACTCCATTGTTTCCTCCTTCTTATATAAATCTCATTTGTTTAAAAGACCTCAGAAGAACAGGCGAATCTCAACATAACACCGACTGTTACGTGACAGTCGAGGTGTACGCCCCCAATATTTGCATATGCCAGCCCATGTTCCCAACATTATGAAAGGCATTAGACAAGGGCAGCCAGTAACGTCTGGATGTGCACAGCTGAATCAACAGACTAGGTAAGCAAGCAATAACAACAGCGAAAAATGGCAGATGGAGCAATAATAACTGACATGATCCATGATATCATGATATTTTTAGTGATATTTGTAAATTGTCTTTCTAAATGTTTCGTTAGCATGTTGCTAATGTACTGTTAAATGTGGTTAAAGTTACCATCGTTTCTTACTGTATTCACGGAGACAAGAGCCGTCGCTATTTTCATTTTTAAACACTTGCAGTCTGTATAATTCATAAACACAACTTCATTCTTTATAAATCTCTCCAACAGTGTAGCATTAGCCGTTAGCCACGGAGCACAGCCTCAAACTCATTCAGAAATAAATGTAAACGTCCAAATAAATACTCTACTCACATGATCCGAAGCATGCATGCAGCATGCATGACGAACATCTTGTAAAGATCCATTTTGAGGGTTATATTAGCTGTGTAAACTGTGTTTATGCTGTTTAAGGCAAGCGCGAGCTCCGTGGGCGGAGAGCACGAGAATTTAAAGGGGCAGCAACCTATATATTGGTGCATAGTTAATAATGCCCCAAAATAGGGAGTTAAAAAAATGTATTAAAAAAAATCTATGGGGTATTTTGAGCTGAAACTTCACAGACACATTCAGGGGACACCTTAGACTTATATTACATCTTTTAAAAAGAAGTTCTAGGTCACCTTTAAAGGGAATCAGAGATGAGACTCTGGTTTATTGCATGTTACACCCAAAACACACCCATTACTCATTAAGACAACCCTTTTAGGGTGTACTCACACTAGGCACGGTTGCCTTGAACCGAGCCCGAGCGCGATTGTCCCCCCTCCCCACTCCCTTGCTGGCC
This sequence comes from Anabarilius grahami, assembly GCA_003731715.1. Classification (NCBI taxonomy): domain Eukaryota; kingdom Metazoa; phylum Chordata; class Actinopteri; order Cypriniformes; family Xenocyprididae; genus Anabarilius; species Anabarilius grahami. The sequence goes on from RJVU01017312.1 coordinate 246,926, forward strand.
CGCACTCATAAATTAACGTTCCAGGCCGGAGCACGCTTACGTCATATACGATGCAACTTTTTGTATGGAAGAAAACAGGAAGAAATGCACTTTCGCTAAGATACTGCCTAATAGATTTATCATTTATGCCGCGCACTGCGCGCAGTGATTTTCACTTGCATGTATCAGAGGATTATTACGAACTACGAAGGTAGGTGACGTTAATGGAGGAATTTTGCAGCTTTACTCACAATATACAATTCCTGTTCATCAATAATGTGAGAACCAGACCCGTTATAAACCCAAATACACTCGAATTAATTACTTTAATTGAAGAGTGTACTATCAAAGTGGTAATAAAGATGTTTGCCGTCGTAATGATGACAGTAGCACACAAAGTAGTAGCTGTTCCGTGCTCAGACACGGTTAGCGCTCACACTGCATGCGAACCGCGCTCTGGCCCACCTCTTCCAAGCGGGCCAGGGATAGCTAAACGAACCACGCCTGGGCATTGAACGGAGCGATCACACTTGTCAAACGAACCGGGCTTTGGGGGTCAAACGTGCTTGCAAAAATGGATTTGGACACGCCCTAAGTGCACCTGTGCTGTGCGCTTTAGACTATGCGCTTAGATCATTAAAATAGGGTCCTAAAGGTGCAGTGTGTAAATTTTAGCGGCATCTAGCGGTGAGGTTGTGAATTGCAACCAACGGCTTAGTCTACCGCTCACCTCTCCCTTTCAAAGCACATAGAGAAGCTATGATGGCCGACACAGGACAAAGATGTTGTTGTCTGAGACAGCAGAGAGTAGCCAGCCAAGCAAACGCTCTCTGTAGAGCAGTTTGTCTGTGTAGGGCTACTGTAGAAACATGCCGGCGCAAAATGGCGACTTCGATGTAAGGGGACCCGCGGTGAATGTAGATATAAATGGCTCATTCTAAGGTAATAAAAACATAATGGTTCATTATGTAAGGTCTTTATACACCACTGAAAATATTTTGCGTTCACTTGCAAAACTTAAGCATTCCCCCGAGAAACTTTGCGTTTGCTGGCAAACAACTCAAAAGATTTGCAAGAGAACGCAAAGTTTCTTGTGGGAAAGAAAAAGCATTGAAAAAATGTTCCTCCCATTTCATATTTTTTCTTTCTCTGTGTCCCTTTAGGGGCTCTGTACTTGTCAACGACAATGCATCTCTTTATTGTGTGTAGCTTGTGAACGACTCTATACTGCAGGTATAGACTGCAGTCATTTACATCCAAAACAGAATTAAAAAAGAAAAAAAAGTATCAAAATATGGGCAAACTTTTTTGATGGGTTGTTCCCCGGTACAGATGAAAGGCTAAAAACGCCTCTGTGAAGCGCAGGAAGATGTGAAAGAGACCTTAGTTCACTATTCGGCCACTGTCTCACTTCTTTTGCTGCTTATTCTGGCCAAGAACCGCCCAATTTGACAGGTTTGATTGACATGTAAAGTGGCCAATCGGAGTTCATTTTGATTTTATGCACTGTTTAGGTTCAGGTAAATCTTAAATCTTGAGACATCAATTCAATTGATGTACAGTTAGTTAGAGTTAGTTTAGTTAGTGCATATATTGAATGTTTTAATACAACTAATACTATAATGTCAGAATGTGGCTCATGCATTCACATTTTAGAAGCATAACCATGCATTTTATAATAATAAATAACATATTGCTCTGCAATTGAATGCTTCCTGTTATTATTTGGTGCTTTCAGTCATCATTGAACACACTCCGTCACACTACTTTACTCTAATTTGCTCTTGCTGCTGGAAATTGTTCTCATTTCACAGTGAGATTAGATTTGTGCCGCAACAAACAGGGTCTGTGTTACTCTGAGACTGAGACTCCACCTCCTTCATTTATCATTTGCAGCATTGTGTTATATATTTATATAATATATTCTTGTCTGAAAGCAGACGAATTATGATCACAGAGGGGAAGCTGATTATTATTGTGCTGTTATTTATGTTTTCTCTGCTGTCACACTATTTTTCCACTGAAAAGTGTCTAATCTAGAAGTGTTGTTCATGACTAGCTGGGAGATACAGATATAAAAAAGCCATTGTTGTCAGTTAGATTCAAAATTTTAATGTAAATAAAATACAGTAAAAATCTCATTGAAATCGTTTAAGATTTTTTACTAAATGAAAAAAATAAATAAATAAATAAAACAGCACTACCGGTAACATCTGGAATAATTATGATTTAAAAAAAATAAATAAAAAAATTAAGAAGTTTCTTATGCTCACCAAGACAAACCNTTTTTAAAAAATAAATAAAAAAATTCAGAAGTCTCTTATGCTCACCAAGACAAACCAGTTATCATCAATTATTATTGGTACTCAATTATTAAAAATGGTTCTTATTATTATCAATGTTGAAAAAATGTTTTTTTTTTCCCAGTTTCCACACAAATATGAAGCAGCACTTCTGTTTTCAACTTTGATAATAATCAGAAATGTTTCTTGAGCATCAAATCATCATATGCTGAAAATTCAGCTTTGATCACAGGAATAAATTACATTTTAAAATATATTCACATAGAAAACAGTGATTTTAAATTGTAATAATATTTCACAATTTTACTGTCTTTATTGTATGCAGCTTTGGTGAGCAGAAGAGACTTCTTTCAAAAACATAAAAAAAAAAAAAAAAA
>RJVU01017312.1:249592-309730 GCA_003731715.1 Anabarilius grahami
AAAAAAAAAAAAAAAAAAAAATCTTAATTATTCCAAAAACCTTGGTGGAGTATTTGTATTTTTTATGTTATGATATATGAAAAATGCCATGTTGAGATTTCCATGAACATTTTTGAATGGTGACACAAAGGAATCACATGAATGATTCAATTTTTAATGACATGTTTGCTATTTTGCCACTACAAAATCTCAGATTTGGTTTTGTGCAAATGAAACTAAATGATATTTAAATGAATGAATCATTTGATCAGCAGAGAAGTAAAGAAGAGGTTAACGTTTGTTCAATAAAGGCTGTTGTGTCAGTTGTGCATCTCTGACATTAATGTGTCCTGCTCTTACTAAAGGTTGAACACACGGTCGCAAGTTTCGTGAGGGAAAGCAAACCAGCCTGCATGACAGAGATTCTGCTGAAACTTTCCTCTTTATTGCAGGGACAGATGGTGCGAGTTTGTTTTGACGCTCAGCCTCCGTGTGCTGAATGGATAACACTGATCAACCTCCAAATACAAGCAAAACAACAGCCAAAGTATCCCAAAACTTTCTGATGAAACAGTGTCATTTGGCACATACAACCTTAGAAGCATGTGACCTGCATGCTGCCGTATTTGGCAATATTTATGCATGTTAAGTGACTTGTTCAAATCATTTTGGGGCCTGCAGATGCAGATGAACTTAAATATAACGTGTCTAACATCAGAAATCAGAGACACACAGCTTAGATTAGCCGGCCCGGTTGAGTCTGAAGGTGTGGAAGCAGAGGGCAGCTGGTCATGTCGTACAGGATGATGGTTTGTTGCCCGCTGGGAGATTGTGTCTGTCAGTACGGATGTGATCAGTCAGAGATGCGAGGACAGATGTACCATGATCCTCACCCCTGCTGCTCCTCATGGGACTGACAGGAACAGCTGTGTCAGCGCCCCCCATTGACTGTCTTCAGAAGTGATCCAGCTCTCCTCCAGAGCACAGATGTCATGTGCAGGTGTGTTCAAAGAGAACATATTCTACTGCACCTGTCCTTAATATTAACCAAGGCTTCCTGTACCAAAAACAACACAACAATTTATATTACCCTTTTGTTGACACATATGTATGTGTTGAAAGAAGACTTTTATGCATTTATTTACCTCAAATATACTGTAAAAACAGTAATATTGTGAAATATTATTAGAATTTATTTAATATTTTGTAAAAATTTAATTTATTCCTGTGATCAAAGGTGAATTTTCAGCATCATTACTTCAGTCTTCAGTGCCACATGATCCTTCAGAAATCCTTCTAATATGATGATCTGCTGCTCAAGAAACATTTCTGATTATTATCAATATTGAAAAAAGTTTTTTGTGCAATTTTTGTGGGAACCATGATGCAAAAGTTTATTGAAATTGTTTTTTTTAAACACTTTTATTCAGCAGTAATGCATTAAATTGATCAAAAGTGACAGTAAAGACATTTATAATATCACAAAAAAAATTCTATTTCAAATAAATGTGGTTCTTTTGAATGTTGTATTCAACAAAAATGTATCAAAAAATGCAATCAGAAATGTTTCTTGAGCAGCAAATCAGCATATTAGAATGATTTCTGAAGGATCATGTGACACTGAAGACTGGAGTAATGATGCTGAAAATTCACCTTTGAACACAGGAATAAATTAAATTTTAACATATATTCACATAGAAAACAGCTATTTTACATTGTAATAATATTTCAAAATGTCACTGTTTTTTTTACTGTATTTTTAACAAAATAAATGCAGCCTTGCTGTGCATAAGATACTTCTTTCAAAAATCTCAATTATGTATTTACACATTTTATCTGTAACTTTTTTTGCATGTTACATCGTTACACCAGTAGGGGAAGACAAGTGACTGTCATTTTGAATGAATCATTTACTTGTTCAGAGTTCGTTCAAAACAATTGGTTAGTTCAGGATTGTTCAGATAAATGATTCATTGAATAATTTACTCAACCAACTCTTTCAAAAAACACCACATTCAGATACGAAACAAGTCAGTCATTGAGCCTGCGTCTCAATGTGCATACTATTCATCCTAAATAGTATGTGATATTAGTAATATTCAATACTGTTTAGGGTGGATAGTAAGCACACTAGCAGGGTGAATCTTTTCCATGCAACTGATTAATTCAGGAAAGAAACACGTGACTGAGTTTATGATTCTATGAACCATTCATGTAAACGATTAGTTATGAGTCATTGATCCGTTCACTCAATCGATTTGTTCAAAACGATGATACGTTCAATAATGTCACTAGCGTTGCGTCTCACTGGCCTCCCGCCTTGCCTTTGGAAATTTTTAATTGACGGAGCAAAAATAGAGAAGGTATGGGCTGTCAATATTGTCTCTCATATGTCTTAGTTACTCGATATTATCTTCTTTTTTATTGAGCTGTTGTATAAAAGTATCGCACTGGAAGTCGTGTGTTGGTCTAAATATCAGATATTATTTCACAGACACCCAGAGATGTCAGGAATAATGTAATTTGAAGGCTTTAGTGGTGTTTTGAGTGGAACTATTGATTTTAAGATTTTTCGCCCTGCTTTAGCTAGCTAGTGCTAACACAGGAATCGGATCCTTTTATTTATTTACCTTTGACAGCAACAGAGGAAGTTGCTTATTTTTGGTTATCTTTATTGATTTGGCAATGGTTATACATAAATAATGCAACATACAGTATGTTTTTTTTATTCTGAGTAAAAAAAAATGATGCAGTAAAAAGCATACTGGGTGAAATGTAGATGCTGTAGGTGCGGCCACATAAAATTGTTCAGCGAAATGTTATTGATTTTATCACATAACTGATCGTACTGTGGTTGTCAGGATGCCTTTGGTCGATACTCCAAATGGTTCGTTTATTACCCTTGTGTTTCTTGTAGTCTTGAGGTCTGTGTTTGGCATTTTAATGCGTTTCATGAGAATTTTGTTTCATGTGATTAGTTTAATATAACAAGCGCTGTGTTTTCCACACTCTAAAAACTAATTCAGGGGACCTTTAGTCATTACTTAAATATATATATTGTTGTGAAATAAAAAATCAAGTTCTGAAATGCTGTTAGACTTTTTACTTGTAATTGTTATTTTATTGAGCTTGGATGACACAAATTATGCCTATTGATTCGATATACTATCATGACTTGTCATAGTTTAACATTTTCAGTTAATCAAAAATGTATTTAATTTTAAGTTCTGTTAATGTAAAATACAATCTGATGACGTGTAAATGTGTTTCATTGTTTTGAGTTGTATGAACACTTCTTTTAATTTAGACGTACTTAAGTTAAGTGAAACTGGGCTGGGATTTATATTTCCCATCATGCTTTGCCCATGGCGCTTGAAAGGGAAAGTAAATGCTAAAATTAAGTGTTATATAATGTTTTTTGCACAAGATTAATGGTAAGGGAGATTGAGCAGTAATTAGGGTTTTGTTATGCTAATTTAGAAGAGTTTCTGTTAATGTGGGTTTTTGGAGAGTTACCATCATGGTGACAAGCGGTGCTTGGTAAGTTCATGCTACTTAGAACTGCGTTTTATTGTGTCCAAAAAGGGTCTTCACCTTTCTTAAACCAGTATGTTGGATCAACTTAAATAGTTGCATTCATGTTGACAATTATTAAGTTCATGTTACTTAGAAATATGTTTTTATTGTGGCAAAAAAACGTCTTCACATTACTTAAAACATAATGTTAAATCAACTCAAAATATTGCTTTGAATTAATGTAATTCTCCCAATTGGTTTAAGTTAAAAATTCTAGTGGAAAACGTTAACATATTTTTTTTTGTTGAACCAATGTTTTATTTTTTAGAGTGCATGACATGGACATTTTTCATAGAAAACCATAGTGAAAATATAAACATGAAATAAAGGGAACTTTTTGCATTTAGCTTTTTTAGGTTGTTTAAGTAGATTTTGTTGCAATAATATATTTCAAGTCATGGCAACTTGACATTTAAAAATAAGTTTCTTCCAAATGATTTAGTAAATGAATCAAAGCCTTGAACCATTGCCTTCTCTTTGTTTATTTCCATAAATCCCTTTTTTATTTTGTTTTTTACTGTGTAATATTAGCCTGGAATAACAAGAACTTTGCTTTGGAATTGAAACTGAAAATCAGAAATCTTCTTTGAATACAAAGGAAAAGAGCTCTCAAATTGTCTGGATAATATTTTTATGCCAGAATGCCAGCAATGAAACTAGCAAGAATGCAGTCCCATAGGACAGTAAAATCACAAATGGGATCCATTTGAAGATGACGTGTGTAATTTTTTGGATGTTAAAACCCTTTCTCGTATCCCAGCTTAATGTTCAGAGACAGCTACAAGTAAGCCATTCGTAGGTTGATTTCCCAAAGAAATATAAACATTGCGACTCAGTCCAAACATTGTTTGCACATCCACCTTGAAGCAGCAACATTTCCCCAACTAATGGCGTGAGTTTGCGGTGGAACTATCTATTTTTCCAACCAGTATTTTTGGTATTGAATGAAGTATTTCTCCCATTTTGCATACATTGTTCTTTGACATCATCTCCGTTCTAGGATCACTTTCTCTTTGATGATAAAATGAAGTATCTTGAAGACACTTGAATTTTCTCTCTTGAACAAAAATGAAGTTTATTGTAATGTTCAAGCTCTTCTTTTCCATACATTATTGTCAGGCTTAAAGACAAAACCAATGAAAGTAGCTGTAGTCTACATGTGCTATATTCCACACCGTAAATGTTTTGTGTGTAATTAATATAAATTTAGTGCATTTTACTACCTGATTCTTTCCAAAAACCTAGTGAGCTGCCTATTGAGGCAGCAACCCTGTTGAAAAAAGTAGCATATGCTGGTTAGGTATGTTTTGAAGCATGGCAGCTGGTCATGAGCTGATTTAAGCTGGTCCTAAGCAACTTGCTCCAGCTCAGAACCAGCTTAAACCAGCTCAAACCAGCTGCCTTGCTTCAAAACATACCTAAACAGTATGCTGTTTTTTTCAACAGGGATGTAAGGGATACTCCTGATGCAGAATCAAGATGGCAAATATTGATGAATATAATTTATTCAGTACTGAAAAGAATAAATACTATTGTACGTGCTATTTGTGTGTGCTGTGTATTTTATGACCATTTGTGTATTGCACTATTAGCTTAGCAACACAATTCTTTCCTCTTCCTCAGTCCAGGCTAAAACATATGTCTTTTAATTTTCATATTGTGTGTGTGACAGATACTAAAAGTGAGGGTTTTGATGTCATTATAATCTAGCAGAAAGACTACGATGGCTCTGATAGATGACTTGATAGTGAAGTGCTTTCTATGATTAACTTTGAATGGAATAATCACAGACTCATTATTTAGAAATTTTATCATTATACACTTAGATACTGGACATTAGAATGTCTTTGATTGCACTTTAAATCTGTCAGAGAGAAGAAGAATGTGTTGAATAGTAAATCTGCACAATTCAACTGCATAGAGGAACTTAAGTGAATTTATGAATTGCATTAGCTTGTTTGCTGTTTACTCTCGAATCTTAAATTTACATTTATTAATTTAGCAGATATTTTAATATAAAGTTATTTACAAATGAGGAACCAAAAGCTATTCATCCTATAGGGAGAACATGAGAAGTGCTATGATACAAAGTTCTAGGATTACATAAACAAAATAGTATAGAGATTAGATGTAGATCCTAATAATTTAGCATCTTTTATGTATTTATTTATTAAAGCAGGGAGATTAATTATGCATTTGGTGTTTTTGGGTAACCTCTGTTTTAATGCAGGCATCTCCAGGGTACATTTTGAAGTGAAGGGTAAGTCAGAGCTCTAGGGGACAGATGGGATTTTACTGCTCTGTTTAACTACACAATAGTGGCAAAGAGTCACCTTTGCAATGCAAAGTATAAAGACAAAGTCACAAACTCTGAGCTACATCACGACTGCTTTTGTGAGCAGTACTTCAAAACCGTTTTTCATGTATTTAGAACAACATAAAAGTTCATTATAAGTTCCCCTACGTTGTTTTGCCAAGCTTGACAGCTATTGATGACAAATACAAAACGTTCAAAGATTTTGCCCCTAAGTGCACTGGAAGTTTCATCAAGCCATTTTTGAAAAATGTTAACAAAACGGTAGCTTTCCAACTCTTTTAAGATAGACGAAAGGCTGCCCAAACCCTAACATGACGCTCAAGAACAAGGAAATGGACCAGGACAGAAGAAACTTCTCTTGATCTATGAAATAATAAAGCACAAGAGAGATAATGTTAGGTCCATACATAAAAATCGAACACACCAGCACCATCTGAATGATCCGAAATGCCTTGATTTTATCCTTTTGTACTCCATCTTTTTGCTTGACGTCCTCACCGGGTCCAGGGCGCACCAGAGCCTTCAGGACCATCAAACAGCAGAAGAGTTTTACACTGAAAAAAATCATGAATTCAAGCAGAAGTAAGTTAAACAGCGTAATCACTTCCAGAGTGTATATTATGCATGAGATAATTATCAGAATCCACCCGATGGCCGAACAGGCGATCCGGTATTTCATGGGTTTGAACTTCAAGAAGGTCACAGGATGGACAACCCCTACGTAACGCTCCACACAGATGCAGCTCTGAAACAGAGGACGACCGACCCAAAGTACCAGTCCAAGAAAGAGCAACCCAAACTCACAGTCACTACAGCTAAAGAAAAACCGTCGGATGAGAAAAACATAGGAGACGCAGAAGACGACCTCAACAAGGGCCGCATTGAAGACGAAGATTTCGGTGGATTGTCCTTGAATCATCTCCTTCACACTTAGCCATAGGATGTAACAGTTTGCTGGAAGACCAAAAACCAGATTGATGGCGAGAGAGACGGCGATGACATGGGAGGGTAAAACGTAGCATGTACTGGAGTTCACTACGTACATTAACGGCAAACACATCGAAGTATTTGTCACCTCTAACATGGTCGTGGAGTTTCTGAAACCCTTGGGAGAAGGTGGAAGGAATAAAGATTCATTAGGACTGCAAGAGTAAATATAATTTTCTAGTTTTAAAATAGATTAAGGCTATGTTTTCCTCACCAACTCCTCAGTGTTTAAGTTGTCCACCAAACACTCAAAATAACAGCCAGTTTGGCTCTGAACGGGTTGAAGATCCACTGAAAAGGATTAGTTTCATATGCTGCCAAAATACCTTATAGTTATGATTCATGACTTGGATCTTTTGAGCAGTTTTGCATTGATGCAGCATTCAAATTCTGTTTGTTAAGCTTGGGAAATGTGTATTACACATGCAAATATAAAACTATTTATCACTATCCTATTTGTCAGGTTTAGAATAACTTTGTCCCCATTCACAGCAAAATGAGAAGTCTAGCCATGTATGTGTGAGTAATATTAGACATTGTTTGGACAAACTAGTCACTTTCCAGCTAAAGATCTTTATTAGCAGTATTTTCATAATTGTATAATCAGACCAGTCTTTTTAGAGTCCTAAAGTTGGACGATGATCTGAATTTTGTCATAAATATTGTATTTTACAAGCACATTGACATATTGTGACAACACTTATGTGTCAGTGGTACCGCGCACTGAGGATACCTGAGTGCATACAAATGCTAATAACTTATGATTAATATGGCCTATTTTCATGATTTTCATTATCATGCTGAATTATAGACCATAAATTGGAAAATATAATGTTGTGTAATGATTTGACATCACGTGAATGCGTTTTGCTACACAGATAAACTCAATTTAAAACTTTGTTTCTCATTTTTTATTAGTTTTTAAAAAAAATGTCTATAGTTTTTAATAATTTATTTAAGCTTTAGTTATTTTAGTACATCAAGTTAAACTAAATAAAAATGAGAAGTTTTATTTCATTTCAAGCTATGCGAAAATTCTAAATCTGATTATCGGTTAAGGCACTGTCTGTAATTGATGAGGAATGATTGGTCTAAATTATTCTGATTTAACTTTTCACTGTAAATGATTGTCTTAGGCAGATCTACAAAATCTCTCCGATACACAGCTACATCAGACAGGCAACAATGATGAGACCAAGTGCACATTTGATTGGATTTAAAGTGTATTTTTTTATATAAAGAGATTTAGAATAATTAGAAGCATATTGACCCTACTGTAGGTTGTTTTGTTGAATGAGTTCATATTAATGAAGGAAAGGGTAAAAGTTTGGTTTTGTCCTCTGCTGGACATGAAGTTTCATTAAAATGCTTTTTTTAATGTTAACAAAATGGCAGTTTTCCAGTTCTTTTGAGATGGAGGACAGGATACACAGTCCCTAACATGACCCCAAAACCCAAGAAAATGGACCAGGACAGGAGAAACTTCTCTAAATCTAAAATATAATAAAGAACAAGAGAGACCAGGAGAGGACCATATGCAAGTGATGAAGAGACCAGTAGGACCAGAATGATTCGAAAAGCCTTGATTTTGTCCAGGTTTACTCCATTTCTCTGCTTGCCGTCATCACCAGGTCCAGGACGCAGCAGAGCCTTCAGGACCATCAAGCAGCTGTACAGTTTTACAAAGAAAAAGATGAGGAATTGTGGTAGAAGGAGGATGTAATGTTTAATCACACCCATTGCACTGATTAGACATGAGGTAATAAAAATAATCCATCCGACAGCAGATATGGCGATCTTGTATTTCATTGGTTTGAGCTTCAGGAAGATCAGAGGATGGAGAACCCCTATGTAACGCTCCACACAGATAAAGCTCAAAAACAAAGGACGACCGATCAACAGCACCAATCCAAAAAAAGACCACTGGAAACCTACAATCAATGCAGTCGAAGAAATATTCTGCTATGGCAAAAAAAAAGAGCAAAACAGAAAATGATTTCAGCGAGTGCCCCATTGAAGACGAAGATTTTAGTGGACTGTCCTTCACGCTCAGCCACAAGACGTAACAGTTTGTTGGAAAAGCAAGAACCAGGTTAATGCCAAATGCGGTGGTGACATAGTAAGAGTGTAAAACATTGAAAATGGTGGAGTTGACAGGGAAAAACGATACCGTACATGTTGAGATGTTTGTCATCTCCAACATATCCATTTTTTGATCTGTTATAAAAGAAAAATAAGTACGTTAAAAGGACAAAATATGAATTAGTTAAGTAAAAAAAGTTACAAAGCACGTTTTTAAAAGGTAATAAAATGTTTGTATAGAATATGTCTACTTACAACAAGCTGATTTAAATTTTTTTTTCAGTCGTTCCCCAAGAGCATGTAAGCTATAACTGCCGAACGTGTTGAATGTGAGCTGTAAAGATCATGTTTTGACTTAATGAGGTGTCTTTGACATATTCGACAGCTTTGCATTGATGCAACATTCAAATTCTCATTTTCAAGGGCAAAAATTCCATTCCAGGCATGCAAATGAAATTTATTTTGAAATGTATACTGTATAAATAACACACTGCAAACCGTGGACTCACACACCCGGAGCAGTGGGCAGCCATTTTTGCTGTGCACCCGGGGAGCAATTGGGGGTTAGGTGCCTTGCTCAAGGGCACCTTAGTCATTCCTGCCGGTATTGAGACTCAAACTCGCAATCTTTGGGTTACCAGTCTGACTCTCTAACCATTAGGCTATGAAAAATCCTAAGATTTATATACGGCCCAATGGAACATTCAGAAATCTTTGGAGAAAGGAAAGCTTATGTTTATTGTGCAATGTTTTATCTACATAACAGTGGCATTCAAATAGTGACAATTTCTATACAGTTTTGCAATTTAAAGTAGAGCAGCAGATGTCTCCAGTACACAGCCACACTAGACAGGCAACAATGACAACACCAAGTGCACATTTGATTGGATTTTTTCTATAAAGAGATTTAAAATAATTAGAAGCATATTAACCCTAGGTTGTTTGTTGAATGAGTTCAATGAAGGAAAGGGTAAAAGTTTGGTTTTGTCCTCTGCTGGACATGAAATTTTATTAAAACTCTAATGTTAACAAAAGTGCAGTTTTCCAATTCTTTTGAGATGGAGGACAGGAAATATTATCCCTAATATGATCCCAAAGGCCAAAGAAATGGACCAGGATAGGAGAAACTTCTCTAAATCTAAAATATGATAAAGAACAAGAGAGACAAAGAGAGGACCATATGTTAGTGATTCAGAGACCAGCAGGACCAGAATCATCCTAAAAGCCTTGATTTTGTCCAGGTTTACTCCATTTCTCTGCTTGCCGTCATCACCAGGTCCAGGACGCATCAAAGCCTTCAGGACCATCAAGCAGCTGTACAGTTTTACAAAGAAAAAGAAAAGTAATTGTGGTAGAAGTAAGTTGTAATGTTTAATCACACCCGTTGTACCGATTACACAATAGGTAATAATAATAATCCATCCGACAGCAGATATGGCGATCCTGTATTTCATTGGTTTGAGCTTCAGGAAGATCAGAGGATGGAGAACCCCTATGTAACGCTCCACACAGATAAAGCTCAAAAACAAAGGACGACCGATCAACAGGACCAATCCAAAGAAGACCACTGGAAACCTACAATCAATGCAGTCAAAGAAATATTCTGGTATGGCAAAAAAAAGAGCAAAACAGAAGATGATTTCAGCGAGTGCCCCGTTGAAGACGAAGATTTTAGTGGACTGCCCTTGAATCATCTCCTTCACGCTCAGCCACAGGACGTAACAGTTTGTTGGAAAAGCAAGAACCAGGTTAATGCCAAATGCGGTGGTGACATAGTAAGAGTGTAAAACATTGAAAATGGTGGAGTTGACAGGGAAAAACGATACCGTACATGTTGAGATGTTTGTCATCTCCAACATATCCATTTTTTTATCTGTTATAAAAGAAAAATAAGTACATTGAAGGACAAAATATGAATTAGTTAAGTAAAAAAAGAAGTTACAAAGCAAGTTTTAAAACATGATAAAATGTTTGTATAGAATATGTCTACTTACAACAAGCTGATTTTACATTTATTTTCAGTCGTTCCCCAAGAGCATGTAAGCTATAACTGCCGAACGTGTTGAATGTGAGCTGTAAAGATCATGTTTTGACTAAATGAGACATGTCTTTGACATATTCAGCAGCTTTGCATCGATGCAACATTCAAATTATCAAATTTTCAAGGCCAAAAATTCCATTCCAGGCATGCAAATGAAATATTTTTGAAATGTATACTGTATAAATAGCACAATGCAAACCGTGAACACACACCCAGAGCAGTGGGCGGCCATTTTTGCTGTGGTGCCCGGGGAGCGATTGGGGGTTAGGTGCCTTGCTCAAGGGCACCTCAGTCATTCCTGCCGGTATTGACAATTGAACCTGGAACCTTTGGGTTACCAGTCTGACTCTCTAACCATTACGCCACAACTACTCCCCAAAAAAGTCCTAAGATTTGTATATGGCCCAATGGAGCATTCAGAAATCTTTGGAGGAAGGAAAGCTTATGTTTATTGTCCAATATTTTAGCTACAAAACAGTGACAATTTCTATTCAGTTTTGCAATTTAAAGTAGAGCAGCAGATGTCTCCAGTACACAGCTACACTAAACAGGCAACAACGATGACAGCAAGTTTATATTTGACTGGATTTTTTCTATAAAGAGATTTAAAATAATTAGAAGCAAATTAACCCTAGGTTGTTTGTTGAATGAGTTCAAAATGAAGGAAAGGGTAAAAACTTTAATGTCAACAAAAGGGCAGTTTTCCAATTCTTTTGAGATGGAGGACAGGATATATTATCCCTAACATGATCCCAAAGGCCAAGGAAATGGACCAGGATAGGAGAAACTTCTCTAAATCTAAAATATGATAAAGAACAAGAGAGACAAAGAGAGGACCATATGTTAGTAATGCAGAGACCAGCAGGACCAGAATCATCCTAAAAGCCTTGATTTTGTCCAGGTTTACTCCATTTCTCTGCTTCCCATTGTCACCAGGTCCAGGACGCATCAAAGCCTTCAGGACCATCAAGCAGCTGTACAGTTTTACAAGGAAAAAGAAGAGGAATTGTGGTAGAAGAAAGTTGTAATATTTAATCACACTTGTTGTACCGATTACACAAGAGGTAATAATAATAATCCATCCGACAGCAGATATTGCGATCCTGTATTTCATTGGTTTGAGCTTCAGGAAGATCAGAGGATGGAGAACCCCTATGTAACGATCCACACAGATAAAGCTCAAAAACAAAGGACGACCGGTCAACAGGACCAATCCAAAAAAGACCTCTGGCAACCTACAATCAATGCAGTCAAAGAAATATTCTGCTATGGCAAAAAAAAGAGCAAAACAGAAAATGATTTCAGTGAGTGCCCCATTGAAGACGAAGATTTTAGTGGACTGTCCTTGAATTATCTCCTTCACGCTCAGCCACAGGATGTAACAGTTTGTTGGAATACCAAGAACCAGGTTGATACCAAATGCAGTGGTGATTAAGTAGTAGTGTAAAACACTGAAAATGGTGGAGTTCACAGGAAAAGACGATACCGTAAATGTTGAGATGTTTGTCATCTCCAACATATCCATTTTTTTTTATCTGTTATAAAAGAAAAATAAGTTCGTTAAAAGGACAAAATATGAATTTGTTAAGTAATAAAAAGTTACAAAGCAAGTTTAAAAAGGTAATAAAACTTTTGTATAGGATATGTCTACTCACAACAAGCTGATTTTGAATTTGTTTTCAGGCTTTCCTTAAAAGCATGGTAGCTCTAACTGCTGGTATGACTGCCGAACGTGTTGAATGTGACCTGTAAAGATCTCTTTTTGACTTAATGAGGTGTCTTTGACATATTGAGCCGCTTTGCATTGATGCAACATTCAAATTCTCATTTTCAAGCCCAAAAATTCCATATCAGGCATGCAAATGAAATTTATTTTTAAACTGTATAAATAACATCAGACTGTTCACATAATGACATAATGAACAAATCTGTAAAATGACCCATACTTCCCATGTGTATATCCTATGTATATACACTTAATTTATTTATTATACTTTTTAAAATGCTGACTAGTTTTATGCCATTATTAGGAATAGTTCACCCAAATAATAACTTACTTCAGGGACATGAGGGTAAATAAATGATCACAGAATTTTCATGTTTGGGGGAAACTATCCCTTTAAGAACTTTTATAATATTATTTCAATCATGACAACTCTCAAAATAGTTTTTGCATGTTGATGAATAAGGCAGTGTTGATGTATTTGGTCTTGGCAGACTAGATCTGCTACACTGCTGCTGCAGAGCAAGTATGAACTTGCTACTGCTAATAGATACTAGTGTTGTCATGATACTGGAATTTACAACTTCGATATGATACCTTGAAAAATTTGTCGACAGTTTCGATACCACGGGGAAAACGCCTGTGACTGTAGCCTCGGTTCCCTAAAGAGGAAACAAGATGCTGTGTTGAGAATTCACGCTATGGGAACACTCTGCATGATTGCGTTGTGAAGCACTTGTGAAATCAGTTCAATGGCATAGACAGGTGACGTCATGACCAGGAAGCTATAAAGCACACCCAGACCAAACAATGGCAGCTTCTGATAGGCCGAAGCAAGTCGATCACAGGCACACCGGAAGTATGGAGGGTGACGCAACATCTTGTTCCCTCTTCAGGGAGCCGAGGATACAGTCGTAACTGATGCGTTCCATTTCAAGGGAACTCGCGCTGCTTTGAGAATTGACGCTGTGGGAGCTATGTACCAACTCCACCATAGTGACCAGCACCTTTCTAGTGTGAAACCAGACGAGCACAACTAGGACAGCAGAACCTGGGACCCAGGGGTGAAGCCCAAAACTAGGTTGTAAACCTGCCGAATGTGAGCGGAAAAGACCGCCGCATCACACACCTCTTTTGGGGGTACCCCTATTAATAAGAGTCCGAAGCCTCCATCACTCCTGATCTGATGCACCACGGACAAAACTGCAAATGGTTTCCTCCCAAAAAACACCACCCAAATGTGCGTGGTAAGCCGGTAAGGCCGCCACATAAACCCTTAGAGTGGATGGGAATAACCCTGTGGAAAATGGATCCTGCAGAACTTCCAGCACTGTACCAAATGGTCAGTTAACTGGATTCAACTGATGATTTCCACCGGTTTCCTGCAGAGAGGTCTGGAGTGAAGTGGTCTCCTTCCCCAGCAGAGTTTTTATCTCCTGTTCCATAACCAGAGCCTGCTCAGGGCCTACCACTGTGGTCAGGACCCCCAAGTGCAGGACCCATTGAAATATATTTGCAGTCTTCCACGCTGTCAAAAATCTACTAAGGGAATCTCGAGACTGGCCTCCGGAGTTTCTGAGTAACTGAAGCTCTAAAGTGGCACACCAGCAGGGGATGACCAAAATGGTAGCTCTGAGACCCTCCTCAGAAGGGGCGAGCAACTCAGTGCCACTACGTTTCCAGGCAGATGCTGGAGACCGCTGCGCCCTGAAGCACGCGAGGTGACAGGGTTGGCAGAACAGCCCCCTGAGGGCACCGAGGGAAAAATGGGCACAGTATAATGAGGTGTTGACCACTTCACCCCAGAGGGGACTGCCCTCCTGCAGCCTTCTTGGTGGTAATGACGGTTCTCAGATCCATCCTACCCTTGAAGGTTTTGTACCAAAGAGTACCAGCCTCTTGAGACTGGTCTCCGGCACAACTCGAGTAGCCAAGCGGATGACCGTCAGGGAACAACCAAACTGACTCCTCTGAAACCTTCATCAGAGGGGGCAAGCATCCAATTTTCCCGGTGGACACTGAGATATGCACTTGCCGGAGACAGCTGCATCCCAAAGCACACAAGGTGGCGTTGTTGGCAGAATGGCCCCCTGAGGGCACCAAAGGGAAATGGGCACTGTGTAATGAGGTGTTGATCACTTCCCACCGGAGGGATCTGCCCTCATGCAGCCATCTTGGAGATAATGATGGTCCTCAGATCCGTCTTACCCCAAGAAGACCTCATACCAAGAAAACCAGTCTCTCGAGTAAGTTTGGTGTCCTAAAGCGGATGACCAGCAGGGAAGAACTGAACTAGAATTCAATGGGGACCACTGCACCCATAAGCACATGAGGTGGCAAAGTTGGCAGAACGGCCCCTTGAGGGCACCGAAGGGAAATGGGCACCATGTACTGACCACTGTGTTGACCACTTCCCAACAGAGGGGACTGCTCTCCTGCAGATAATGACCATCCTCAGATCCATTTTCAAATCTTGTGCTTGAACGGACAAATTCACACAAAATGATGTCAACATGCCCGTCTTGGCAAGTATCCTAGCAAGCATAGTCGGTTATGTCTTAAGTGAACATATACACTCGAGAAAGAACACATGTGTTCATTATCAGTGTACTGATCCATGTATTATATCTTAAAGAGACAGCAGCCCTTGCATTCCTGCTGTCTGAATGTGTTTTTAATGTTAATCAAAAAACAAAAGACTTTATTCAATTTCTGTACCTGAAAACTGGATACATGAAAAACCTGAAAAGCTTTATTTATTTGTATCCTTGCTTTACTGTATTTATTTGTGCTGTTTGATTATTTGTTCTTATTTTCTTTATTTTATTTGACAGTAGTAATTTTTTACCTAAACATAGCACATACCGAACCGTACCGAAACCGTGAGCCTAAAACCGTGATACAAACCGAACCATGAGTAATCTGAACCGTTGCACCCCTAGTGTATGTATGTGTATATATGAGCGTATATTATGCTTTGAAGTGTATTATTTTAGACCACCCTATAATGTACTTGTCTCTGTGTGTTTTGATTGTGTAAACCGAAAAACTATTTTTATTTGGTTAGCTCACCAAGAATCATATGTATGCTGTGAAATATATGCACAAACCAAACAAAATGACACAAAAATATAATTTCAACATATTTATTATAATTGTATTTTAACATAAAACAATATGGATGATGATAAACATTAATATGCATTTGGCTTTTTGGACATTTATATTTAAGGAACTTAACAAAACGGCAGTTTTCCAACTCTTTTGAGATAGAGGATGGGCTGAACAAACCCTGACATTAGCCCAAGGCACATAGAAATGGACCAGGACCATAGAAACCTCTCCCAATCTATAAAATAATAAAGCACAAGAGATATAGTTGAAGGACCATACGTCAACACTGAAGAGACCAGGACCATCACAATGATCCAAAATGCTTTGAGTTTATCCCGGTTCACTCCATTTCTCTTCTTAATGTCATCACCCGGTCCAGGGCGCAGCAGAGCCTTCAGGACCATCAAGCAAGTGAATAGTTTTATACTGAAAAAAAAAAGGAATCCTGGCAAAAGTAGATTATAAAGTCCAATGACGTTCACCGAAACTAATATGCATAAACAGATGGTCAGAATCCATCCAGTGATAGATATGACAATCCTATATTTCATGGGTTTGAACTTCAGGAACGTCACAGGATGGAGAACCCCAATGTAACGCTCCACACAGATGCAGCTCTGAAACAGAGGACGACCGATCAACAGCACCAGTCCTAGAAAGAGCACACCAAGTTCACATTTGATGCATTTATAGAAATGCTGTGGTATGACAAAAACGTAGGAGGCGCAGAAGAAGATTTCAACAAGTGCTGTGCTGAAAACAAAGGTTTTGGTGGACTGTCCTTGAATCATCTCCTTCATGGTCAGCCACAGTATATAGCAGTTTGGTGGAAGACCAAGAACCAGGTTGATGCTGAGAGCGATGGCGATAAAATTAGAGGACAGATTGCTGCATGTCCTGAAGTACTCCGAGAGCATCACCGGCACACACGTTGAAGCGTTTGTCAACTCCCCCATGTTTTACTTAGATCTTTTGAACTCTTTTAATTTAGTAGGTTTAGTTTTAGATTTGTAGATGCTTGACTCCAGCCGTGTTGGTTGAATGTCTGCAATGATTGTGGTTAGTTTCAAATGCTGCCGAGCTGCTTTACAGGTTTGATTTAACGGAGATTTTTGTTTTGTTGAGCAGTTTTGCATTGATGCAATATTCAAATTCTGTGTTTCTAAGAAATGCCTCATCAGACATGCAAAATAAATAGCTTTTTTTTTTTTTTTTTCCATCCGCACTATTTTCATGTTACGAACCAACATTCTTCACAGAGAGTTTTTGGAGGATTCAGTCTGAAGTACAGCTATACAGGGGTCTTAAAGGGTTAGTTCACCCAAAAATGAAAATTATCCCATGATTTACTCACCCTCAAGCCATCCATATCTTCTTTCAGCCAAATACAATCTGAGTTATATTAAAGGTGCCATAGAACCTGTTTTCAAAAGATCTAAGATAAGTCTAAGGTGTCCCCTGAATGTGTCTGTGAAGTTTCAGCTCAAAATACCCCATAGATTTTGCCTATTTTGGGGCATAATTAAATATGCGCTGATTCAGGCTGCGGCCCCTTTAAATTCTCGTGCTCTCCGCCCCCAGAGCTCGCGCTTGCCTTAAACAGCATAAACAAAGTTCACACAGCTAATATAACCCTCAAAATGGATCTTTACAAAGTGTTTGTCATGCAGTATGTCTAATCGCGTAAGTATAGTATTTATTTGGATGTTTACATTTGATTTCGAATGAGTTTGATGGTGCTCCGTGGCTAAAGCTAACATTACACACTGTTGGAGAGATTTATAAAGAATTAAGTTGTGTTTATGAATTATACAGACTGCAAGTGTTTAAAAAATGAAAATAGCGACGGCTCTTGTCTCTGTGAATACAGTAAGAAACGATGGTAACTTTAACCACATTTAACAGTACATTAGCAACTTGCTAACGAAACATTTAGAAAGACAATTTACAAATATCACAAAAAATATCATATTATGTCAGTTATTATTGCTCCATCTGCCATTTTTTGCTGTTGTCCTTGTTTGCTTACCTGCATAAAGTCTGTTGATTCGGCTGTGCAGCTCCAGACGTTAATACTGCCTTGTGTAATGCTTTGAACATGAGCTGGCATATGCAAATATTGGGGGCGTACATATTAATGATCCCGACTGTTACGTCACAGTCGGTGTTATGTTGAGATTCGCCTGTTCTTCAGAGGTCTTTTAAACAAATGAGATTTACATAAGAAGGAGGAAACAATGGTGTTTGAGACTCACTGTATATCATTTCCATGTACTGAACTCTTGTTATTCAACTATGCCAAGGTAAATTCAATTTTTTATTCTAGGGCACCTTTAAAAAATATCCTTGCTCTTCCAAGCTTTATAATGGGAGTGAAGAGTAACCAATATTTTGAAGCCCAAAATAGTGCATCCACCCATCATAAAAGTAATCCATACAACTCCAGGGGGTTAATAAAGGCCTTCTGAAGCAAAGCGATGGGTTTTTGTAATAAAAATAACCATGTTTAAAACTATAAACTAAAATAACTAGCTTCCGGCAGATGGCCTATGCAAGTCGAATTGCGCCAAAAGAGTAACCCCTGACGCAATGTTTTATGTAGGATGTAGTAGTAGCATAAGCTTAGACGCCTCTTGCGGTTCAAACGTTTCTCTTTAAAAATTCTTGTTTTAGATTTCTAATTCGTAAATGGTGTTTTGTTTTGCTCTATCCTCTGTGCTGAGTCGGGTCAGAGTTTACTCTTCCATTGCAACTTGATTTGCGTAGGCCGTCTGCCAGAAACTTGTTATTTTAGTTTGTAGTTTTAAAGATAGATATTTTAAAGAGTTAACATGTTTTGTGCAAAAATGTAATCATGCCATTAATTTTGACTAATTGTGCCAAAGAATAGATGCATTTTTGTACTCAGCTGATTAGACATATTCAATACTGTTGAAACAATTTAATCATAACCATCATGAATTTTATTTCCAGATTTGATTCTACTTACATGAATTCAAATTTATATAATATTTCTGTGTCCTGTTTGTCAAATTCAGCAATTGAATGTGAAACCTGAATGGCGCACAAGCCTCGCAAAGCTTTTTGTATTCAGCAGTATTGCAGAAGTTGTTTGATTTGACACCTGTGAGCACCTGTGTCTGTTTGAACAGATCTGTGTGTGGGTCATGTGACATCCATCCATCAGTTTGTCATGTGCGCTCGCATGTTGTTTCAAACATCAAATGTTTTGAGAAATGAGCATCTGACTGTGTGTGAGTGGGAGAGAGAGCAGATGAGATTTTCCACCATGGAAATAATGTGTGGTAGTCCACATGCTGATACGACTCATACATCACAAATTATTGACAACACTGAAAATGGATTCCATTATACTGTAAATAACAAAATTCTAGATATTTCTTAAAAAAAATAAATCTTGAGTTTTACTGATGTTTAAAACTATTGAATGCACATTAAATATTAATCAAATTTTTATTATGATTAACTGTAAGTCTCAACCACCGTATTCCTTAAAATCTAGAAAATATTGAATCAGGAGAGACAGATGGCAATAATATCACAATATATTCGTAATGATTTTGCTGGCGATATTAAATAAAACATGGTGAATATCACAATGATTTTAGTGTGCTTTTGGGTCATTAATTTTGATGTACAAACACAAATTTTCAGATGTTTTAATGGCATGAGGTAGATTTTATTCATACCCTTCAGTCAGTTCAAACAGTCCATTTCAGTGAACTCTGAAGATTCACGAGTCATCGATTCATTTGTGTCATTACTCAAAATTGATCATGTTTAAACCTTTTATAATTTTAAATATTGCTTTATTGGTGCTTATAAAAAGAAGTGATCATTATAAATACTCCTTTATATGTATATTATACTTTTTTCATTCTTGCATTAAACATTATGTATGTACTTGACTACAAAGGTTTATTTGAAATGAATTGGCTCAAAGTAATTTTTCATGTTAAAGAGCTGAAGCATAAAGAAGTGGGGTAAGATAACCAAATGAGTGTTCACTGAAATGCAAATTAACTTCACTGATTGTAGTTTGAAGTTGTTAGTTCTGCACTAGCTGGCAAGTTTCTCTGCAAAAAGTTTCTCTTCAAGTATTTTCCTATCATCAATTAAGACAGGAAAAGGAAATCACAGTCACTAGTGTGAAAGATGTCGTCCTTTACTCTCTGCAGGAAATAAAGTCAATGCAGTTGAACACCTAGTTCTAGTTAATGCAGATCTGACCACCATCTCTTATACTTCACTTCCAGCATGACATAAGTGGTCAAATATTCCCAACAGAATTGCATGACTCATTGCATTGATTTTGTCTCTGAAAATAGCCTTTAGATTTCTTTCTATTTTTACAATTTCCTCACATTAAGGCCAGTTTCACACATTGTGCATATTTGCGTAAGCGACGTGCATTCATTTTGGCACCCATATTAACAGTGTGTGGCATTTACGTTACACATGTAAGCAGCACAGTGCTACATATCAGAAGCTTTTATGAGATAAAATACTGTAAAATACACAGCTCACAGTGACACAAGCGCTTGCTATTATTATTACAAATTTACAGAATCACATTTGTAATAATTCTCAATGGCACACTATTTTAACCCACAAATTAGTTTTTCTTTGTTACATAGCAGAAATGGTGTTAGCGTGATAGTACAACGTATAACCTAATTTCGTTTACTGAATCAGTCACATGACATGTATCAGTCACATGCATTCATTTCGTGTCACGTTATTCATTCGGACCACAAAATTAGTCTTGGCACCCCATAATCATGAGCCTCTTACAGAAAGTTTTATCCAAACAACAAAAGTCTGATTTGCACATTTAAATGTGCTGAATTCCTCTGCATTTGCATGATGTTATTGCTAACATTGAGTAATTGTCGCACATCTCCTGCCATGTTTTGTAGGATAGTAATGGTTTTTGTGTTATAAAACGAGTTTTCGCCCTG
Source organism: Anabarilius grahami (assembly GCA_003731715.1). Classification (NCBI taxonomy): domain Eukaryota; kingdom Metazoa; phylum Chordata; class Actinopteri; order Cypriniformes; family Xenocyprididae; genus Anabarilius; species Anabarilius grahami. The sequence goes on from RJVU01017312.1 coordinate 270,394, forward strand.
ATGGCTGTAGTTTGAGGTTCATTTGACACTTGAGAACGACAGAATAAAATGTGTTCATTTGTTCTGCTGTGTGATTCGTCTCAGATGAGGCTTTCTGGCTGAAGTCCTGAAACAATTTACTCTAGTCAAACAAGATCTTTCACTGGTGTTTGACCGTCACTGAGACAGTTTTTCTGTATATATTTCCATTTGAGAGATGATTTACATTATTAGCTGTGGTTGCTGAGTCAAAGTGCCCCTATTATGCTTTTTATAACCTTTAATGCAGTGTGTAATATAGCTGTTTGTGAATGTAAAAGGTCTGAAAAGTTTCAGAGATAGCTTTGTCAAAAGTACTGAGTTCGGTAATGAAATTAAAAAAATGTGACAATACCAGCATTTTGAGCGCCGTTGAGATTTCTTAAACACCTCTGATTGGCCATTGTGTTCACGCACTCAACAGATTTGTCTGTGATTGGCTACAATGATCAATGCTTCAAAAACATGTTGTAAAGAGACGTCTTTGACCGCTGATAGATGCCTGCTTTCAAATGCTCCCGTGTGTATCTGTGTATGTGCTCAGTGAAGAGTGTCAAAGATGTCTGTTTACAACATATTTTTGAAACGTTGATCATTGTAGCCAATCACAGACATATCTGTTGAGCGTGTGAACACAATGGCCAATCAGAGGTGTTTAAGGATCCACTCAACAGCGTTCAGAATGCTAAGGGGAAATGCTGGTATCATCACATTTTAAAAATTAAATTTTTTTATTTGGTTTCTGACACCAAACACAACGGACTGGACAACCTGACCAATCATAACAGAGTAGGCTCTCGGAAAGGCGGGGGTTTAGAGAGACTGAATCCTTTATTGAACCGTTTCAGACACAATGTACATTATAGGAAATTAAAGTGTTTTTGACCTTGGATGCATGTAAACCTATTGTAGGAGTCTCCAAAATAGCATAATAGGAGCACTTTAAGCTCTAATTATTGCTCATATTTAGAATTAATTATCTGATCAAACAGTTGTAAAGGGGTCATGACATGGATTTTTTTTTGTATTGTTTAAATACAAAGGTTCACTAACTTTAGGTTCCTTTAGGTTCACGCAATATATATAGTTCAGTCAAGAAACTCTAGATGGTGCAGGCTGATGGGTCCTTAACGCAAGCTGATGATAATTACAGCATTAACTACTTGGCACAAGCTGATTGGTCCATGTCACTTCTGCAGCCAATGAGCTTGTTGCTCACACATTAAATGGCTGGTTACATTCACTATAGCATTTGCAGCGTGCTTCGGAGTTCCTCTAAAACCCTCCAATATTATATATTTGCTTTTGACGTGACTCTCACATCTAGTGTAGAGAAATGTCAGCCGTTAAAGGATTAGTTCACTTTCAAATAAATTTTTTCTGATAATTTACTCACCCCCATGTCCTCCAAGATGTTCATTTCTTTCTTTCTTCAGTCGAAAAGAAATGAAGGTTTTTGATGAAAACATTCCAGGATTATTCTCCGTATAGTGGACTTCAATGGCCTCTAAACACCTTCCCTATTCTACTTACGGAAAAAAAATAACTGGCGCCACGTTCGTTCCGTAAGTAGAATAGGAAAGGCGTAGGACACACAGCGTAAGCTTTTTGAAGAATACGGAAAGCGGAAGCACGTTCAAGGCGATCATGTGTGTTTATAAAGCATATACAGTTGTATTTTTTTCGAAAATTACCGATTGTTTCGCTAGATAAGACCCTTATTCCTCATCTGGTATCGTTTAAAGCCCTTTGAAGCTGCACTGAAACTGTAATTTTGACCTTCAACCGTTTGGTGCCCATTGAAGTCCACTATAAGGAGAATAATCCTGGAATGTTTTCATCAAAAACCTACATTTCTTTTCGACTGAAGAAATAAAAGACTTTAACATCTTGGATGACATGGGGGTGAGTAAATTATCAGAAATTTTTTTTTTGAAAGTGAACTAATCCTTTAAGCGACAATGCCAGTGGGCGGGGCCTATGGTGTGATGATGTATAACTATTTGTCAGTGTCTTGCTCTGGAGGCAGTCATATGCAAATTAATTTGCCAGTGTGACGTCACAGATCCCGCAATACCCAAATGAGCCTTTATTAAATAAATGTTTTGTTTAAAATGAGGGCATTTTATGCTTTAAAACTTGCAGGTTTGTGTTTCTGTCTTCCTCTAGTACGCTCACCTGCAACGTGTGCAGATGCGAAGCACGTGCAGAATGAATCGTGAAATTGAATGTCTGTGCTCGATCGACTCGAGGGGAACATGAGAACTGGAGAAAGTGTTTGGGAATTACACTGAGTCACAGAAGAACGTGGGCTGGAGCTGTAGTGAGCATGTGTGTTTGAATTGCCCCAGAGAAACGCGCCTCGCTCCCCTGTAATTACGCTCGTGATGGTGTAGCGCCGCTGAGATGCTGCGTGTGTGGGTCGAACTTTAATAGTGAAGGTGTTGTTGGCAGAACCCAGCTGAGATGTGCAATACACGCTGAATATTTCATAGCATATTTTCCTCCTGCTTTTGGCCTGGAAGATGAAACCGCAGAAGCACACGTCAGCAGAAATGCTGTAAATAGTGTTTCCTTTTAGAAGGACAACGAATGCAGGGATTGTTTGTCATATTTTTCATTTAACTAGGATAATTTCCCTGGTGTAAACCTATAGAAAGGACAAATAACCAATGAGATCTCAGTATTTGCTTGTAGATGGCATTGAGGTTAAACTGAGAGCTGAAGTCTCCTGCTTTTCAGATGTTTCTACTGAGAAAAGATAATCTGGTAATCTCACATGTGATTCATCTAGAAGTTGAGCAGAGATCTCAACTGTTTCAGACAGTAAATGTAATTTTATAGCAGTATATTCTTACTATATGTCAACTCACTTGTGTCTATGTTTTTTTTTTTCCCCTCTTTTTGGAGAACATTCTGAGACAAAGTGGAATGAAACGTCCCCATTATCCAATACAATACACTGCAGCGATACAATTTTCCTCTGTGAACATCAATATGAATGTTCAAAAAGCTTAATTTTTTGAATGTCTGCAAATTGTTACATGTATCAATCAAACAAAAGTATATTTTGCTTGAAAATGAAGCCTATTTGTAAGTGCATTAAAGTCACCATGAAATCAAAATGGACAGCTCTTGTTTTTTATGGAATGTTGCAGTATTTATTGTAAATGATTTATCCGTGCACATCATTATTATTATTTTTTAATTCATGTGCCTCGTAATCTTTGATCAAAATAACTTCCCCTCCCTCTTGCAGCGACATCTCTTCTCTTCTCTGATGATGAGGGCGGGGCAACCTGTCACTCACAAGAGATCCACCAATAGCAAACCACAACCATCCAATCAAATCCCCATGGACAAAATCAAGCCTACATTTTTTCTTGCTTGAGAAGCCGTTTCACTCGGATATGCATCATAAGAGCGAAGAAAAGACCATCACAACTTCTGTATTATGTTGACTTTACTAATTACGGTTTACTAATTAAATCCCTCGATTTGCTAAATAGTGCACACGATTTACATTTCTGGAGAAATTGGCAAATAAAATCAACAAAACTGCCATAAATCTGAATATTTCTACATTTAAATAAAGGTCTGGTCCTAGACCATAAACACAAAGTGGAACGAACCTTTTATCTCATACACACACACACACAAACAAACACACAAACGCACATGTGTGTGACTTCAACAGAGAACATTTTTATAGAAATTAAAATCATCAAAGCTGACATAAATCTGAAAAATTTCCATACATAAATGAAGGACTAATACTTGAGCACAAAGGCAACATGGAGCAAGCATGTTCACAAAATATATCATAAAGTTGTGAGAAGTTGAAGCATCAAGAAAAATGAAGTGAAAATGAAATGAGTCCCTATTGACCTCTATTGGCTGTATGTGGTCATTGCACTTTCTTTCTTTGACTACACTCACCTAAAGGATTATTAGGAACACCTGTTCAATTTCTCATTAATGCAATTATCTAATCAACCAATCACATTGCAGTTGCTTCAATGCATTTAGGGGTGTGGTCCTGGTCAAGACAATCTCCTGAACTCCAAACTGAATGTCAGAATGGGAAAGAAAGGTGATTTAAGCAATTTTGAGCGTGGTATGGTTGTTGGTGCCAGACGGGCCGGTCTGAGTATTTCACAATCTGCTCAGTTACTGGGATTTTCACGCACAACCATTTCTAGGGTTTACAAAGAATGGTGTGAAAAGGGAAAAACATCCAGTATGCGGCAGTCCTGTGGGCGAAAATGCCTTGTTGATGCTAGAGGTCAGAGGAGAATGGGCCGACTGATTCAAGCTGATAGAAGAGCAACTTTGACTGAAATAACCACTCGTTACAACTGAGGTGTGCAGCAAAGCATTTGTGAAGCCACAACACGCACAACCTTGAGGCGGATGGGCTACAACAGCAGAAGACCCCACTGGGTACCACTCATCTCCACTACAAATATGAAAAAGAGGCTACAATTTGCACGAGCTCACCAAAATTGGACAGTTGAAGACTGGAAAAATGTTGCCTTGTCTCGATTTCTGTTGAGACATTCAGATGGTAGAGTCAGAATTTGGTGTAAACAGAATGAGAACATGGATCCATCATGCCTTGTTACCACTGTGCAGGCTGGTGGTGGTGGTGTAATGGTGTGGGGGATATTTTCTTGGCACACTTTAGGCCCCTTAGTGCCAATTGGGCATCGTTTAAATGCCACGGCCTACCTGAGCATTGTTTCTGACCATGTCCATCCCTTTATGACCACCATGTACCCAACCTCTGATGGCTACTTCCAGCAGGATAATGCACCATGTCACAAAGCTCGAATCATTTCAAATTGGTTTCTTGAACATGACAATGAGTTCACTGTACTAAAATGGCCCCCACAGTCACCAGATCTCAACCCAATAGAGCATCTTTGGGATGTGGTGGAACGGGAGCTTCGTGCCCTGGATGTGCATCCCACAAATCTCCATCAACTGCAAGATGCTATCCTATCAATATGGGCCAACATTTCTAAAGAATGCTTTCAGGTCCTTGTTGAATCAATGCCACTTAGAATTAAGGCAGTTCTGAAGGCGAAAGGGGGTCAAACACAGTATTAGTATGGTGTTCCTAATAATCCTTTAGGTGAGTGTATAATTCCTCAAATTTTTCCACAAACCTGTAGATGGTAGTATTCTATCCATAACACATAAAGCAATGTCCAAATACAATTTAGATTTAATTAAGTTCATCATTAAAGTGATTTTTTTCATTAAAAATAAATTTTTCATAAGCCAATTTATGGCATGGTTAAGTAATTGTGCAGTTAGTAGGTAAAAAATAAAAAAATATCCACAACACTGCATAAATGCATAGATGAGAAGTAAATAAAAAAATTATATATAGTTTATCATATAAAAAATGCATATTTCCAATCGCTCTGTAAAAGTTTGGGGTCAATCTGACCCCAAGGGACTAAATCGTTAGTCCAATTAAGGGACCATTACTCTATCTCATAATAAACTGTTTGCATCATTTTTAAAGTCAACAAGAAATGAAAATTGACACTGTTTACTTTAAAGCTCGATGCTGGTTGTATTGTGAATAATTCACCAATGCATGTCAACAAAGAATGAGAAAGAACATTTATTTTTTCTCATTTATTATCCTTTTACATTGGAAAACGCGACATTATGGAAGCAAAGTGTGAATACTGTTTCATGGTGATTAAATTTAGTCCTTTTTTTGTGTGTGTGTGCGTTCAGACACAATCCAATCAATCCAGACACATCTGGATTGATTGATTGAGTTTTATTTAAACTTTACTTTATGCTTACTAAAAGGGTTGTTTGCCAAAGTCTTCAGAGTAAACAGTCAGTTTTCATCATTTTAAAAATGTATTTTATTTTCTACTCCCCAACAAAACCATTCCAGAATTATTCATTCTTATCAAATATAACTATTCAAGTCATCTGGTATGAATTCCTGTATTTTTACATATCGTAATATGTTGCAGAAAAACTAAATATTGCAATGTCATTTTTTCACAAAATCGTGCATCCCTATCATAGAGTCTTTTATTAGTGGGACTTGATTTTGAAATTGCACTCTACAGATAGACATTTAGAAATCTCTAGTGTTTTTGTCAAATATGTTGTTATTAAGCAACAGGAAATGTAAAAGTTTAAAATTTTCACCTCAGATACATTTACTAAAACAAAGACCCACTTTGCTGACTCTTTTGAGATAGAGGAGAGGCTGCACGAACCCTAACATGACCCCTGAACACAAGCAAACAGACCAGGAGATGCTAAACGTGTAGTAATCTATAATATGATACAGCACAAGACAGATAACCATAGGAGCGTATGTCACCACCGAAGACACCAGCACGATCTGAATGATCCGGAAAGCCTTGACTTTATCCCGGTTCACTCCGTCTTTCTTCTTGATGTCTTCACCTGGTCCAGGACGCTTCAGAGCCTTCAGGACCATCAAGCAGCTGAACACTTTCGTGATGAGAAAAGAAAGGTATTCTGACAAAAGTAAGTTGCAGACGTCAATGACTCCCATTGTAGACAAAATGCATGAACAGATGATCAGAATCCATCCATTGATGGAAATGATGATCCTGTATTTCATGGGTTTGAACTTCAGGAATGTCACAGGATGGAGAACAGCTACGTAACGCTCCACACAGATGCAGCTCTGAAACAGAGGACGACCGACCAACAGCATCAGTCCAAGAGTGATTGTTGCAAACTTGCAATTAAGACAACTGAAGAAATATTCTTGGATTACTAAACCATAAGAGAAGCTGAAGATAAAATCAATGAGTGATGTGTTGAAAATGAAGACTTCGAGAGACTGTCCTCTGATCATTTCTTTCATGCTCAGCCACAGGATGTAACAGTGCGCCGGGAAACCAAGAACCAGGTTGATCCCGAAAGAGAAGGCGATTAAATAGTACTCAAATTTGATTAATTCACTGGATTTGTTTGCGAAAATGGACGTCTGTGTTGAAATGTTTGTCGCCAACAACATGATCACACCTGGAAGTTGAAAGAAATTTAACAAGAAGTTGGAAGAAAATGTTTGTTAGGACAGTGTGAACGTTAAAGACATTAAAACATATTTAAAATTGATACGCTACCTCACAAGCAGAACCATGCCGGTTGAATGTGTGACTGAATGGGGTTTGTTTCAGAAACTGCAAGATCTGCTTTATATTTTTGATTTGATTAATTATTGGATTATCTTTGACTTAAGTTTTGCATTCATTCCTGTGTAATATCATCCCAGCCTGTGAAATGCTATACTAGGCATGCAAATGAAATATCACTGAGATAAATAACTTTTTTCTTTTTTTTGACTATTTTTTACATTTCTCATTTAGCAAGTTGTGATGAAAATGTGAGTAGTGCTTCCATACAAAACTTGCTGCAACGTTGCTTGGGTGTTTGAATCTGATTGAAAAACATCTTCTCAAACAAGAAAAAATGTAGGCTTGATTTTGTCCATGGGGATTTGATTGGATGGTTGTGGTTTGCTATTGGTGGATCTCTTGTGAGTGACAGGTTGCCCCGCCTTCGTCATCAGAGAAGAGAAGAGATGTCACTGCAAGAGGGAGGGGAAGTTATTTTGATCAAAGATTACGAGGCACATGAATTAAAAAAATAATGATGTGCACAGATAAATCATTTATAATAAATACTGCAACACTCCATAAAAAACAAGAGCTGTCCATTTTGATTTCATGGTGACTTTAATGCTCTTATAAATAAGCTTCATTTTTAAGCAAAATATACTTTTGTTTGATTTCTGGGCAAAATATAACATTTAACTAATCCAAAATGAGCTAATTTAAGTTCTTCGACTGTAAGTGCGAGATTTTGTGGTGTATTCTTTCAGCTCTGTTGGCTAGCATGCATTATGTAAAAGAGGAGAAAAATACAGCAACTGCAGCATCATGTCATGAACATCCGTTTTGTTTGCTAAAAAAATGAGGATATTTTCCACCCATGTTTACTAATGGAACATTTGAGCACTAGAGTTTGCATATATGTGTGTGTGCAATACCAGAAAATGTGCGATTGTGGGGAGATGTTGGTAAAAGCTAGAAACTTCTGGAAGGAAAATCTATGTCCTCATTTTCACTATCAGATCAAAACGTCCTCGGAGAGCAGTCAGCCAAGTGAATGATTTCCATCAAATACCGGCCTTTTCTTTATCTCCAGTCTCCTAGTGTAAGACATTCACTTACGCGCACAGGAGACGGTGGCTTGATTAACGTTTCTTATCATCCCTGTTGAGTTTAGGGAGATAATTTATTCTAAACAGCACCGACTGCTGCAAGATCCGCTGTAAATAATGGATATACTGTGATATTTTCAATAAATTTTAAACAATTTCATGCCTGTTTGAGTTAAATTGCTCTGCAGTGCTGTTTAAACCACTCTCATAAGAAACAGTTTGCATCGTTTTTAAAGTCAACAAGAAATGAAAATCTACACTATTTACTTTAAAACTCAATCCTGGTTGCATTGTGAATAATTCACCAATGCATGTCAACAAAGAATGAGAAAGAACATTTATTTTTTCTCATTTATTATAGGTTGGTTGGTTGGTTTACTGAGTTTTATTTAAACTTTACTTTATGGTTACTGATAGAAGTTTGAGTTGCATCTTGTAAAGAGGAAACCCTAAGTTTTTCCCAAATCGTTCACCCCTAAAAGGATGGTTTGCCAAAGTCTTCAGAGTAAACAGTCGGTTTTCATCATTTTAAAAATGTATTTTATTTTCTACTCCCCAACAAAATCATTCTAGAATTATTCATTCTTATCAAATATAACTATTCAAGTCATCTGGTACGAATTCCTGTATTTTTACATATCGCAATATGTTGCAGAAAAACATCTCGGGTTACAGATGTAACCCCTGTTCCCTGAGTAAGGGAACGAGACGCTACGTCAATGACGTGATGGGAACCCATCACGTCATTGACGCAGCGTCGATAGTTCCCACGAAAGGGAACTAAATATTGCAATGTCATTTTTTTCACAAAATCGTGTAGCTCTATCATAGAGTCTTTTATTAGTGGGACTTGATTTCGAAATTGCACTCTACATTTAGAAATCTCTTGTGTTTTTGTCAAATATGTTGTTATTAAGCAACAGGAAATGTAAAAGTTAAACATTTTCACCTCAGCTACATTTACAAAAACAAAAGCCCACTTTGCTAACTCTTTTGAGATAGAGGAGAGGCTGCACGAACCCTAACATGACCACTAAACACAAGCAAACAGACCAGGAGATGTCAAACGTGTAGTAATCTACGATATAATACAGCACAAGACAGATAACCATAGGAGCGTATGTCACCACCGAAGACACCAGCACGATCTGAATGATCCGGAAAGCCTTGACTTTATCCCTGTTCACTCCGTCTTTCTTCTTGACGTCTTCACCTGGTCCAGGACGCTTCAGAGCCTTCAGGACCATCAAACAAGTGAACACTTTCGTGATGAGAAAAGAAAGGTATTCTGGCAAAAGTAAGTTGCAGATGTCAATGACTTCCATTGTAGACAAAATGCATGTACAGATGATCAGAATCCATCCAATGATGGATAAGATGATCCTGTATTTTATGGGTTTGAACTTCAGGAAGGTCACAGGATGGAGAACGGCTACGTAACGCTCCACACAGATGAAGGTTTGAAACAGAGGACGACCGACCAACAGCATCAGTCCAAAAGTCTTTGTTGCATACTTGCAGTTAGGACAACTGAAGAAATATTCTTTGATTACTAAACCATAGGAGAAGTTGTAGATAAAATCAATGAGTGATGTGTTGAAAACGAAGACATCGACAGAATGTCCTTGGATAATTTTTTTTATGCTCAGCCACAGGATGTAACAGTGCGCCGGGAAACCAAGAACCAGGTTGATCCCGAAAGAGAAGACGATGAAATAATCATCAAAATTTTGGAATTCACTGGAGTTGTTTGCGAGAATGGACGTCTGGCATGTTGAAATGTTTGTAGCCAAAGACATGATCACACCTGAGTGATTAAAGAAAGTTAAGAAGGTGGAAGAAAAGGTTTGTTAGGACAGTGTGAATGTTAAAGACACATTAAAACATCTATACAATTCATCTTACCTCACTAGAAGAGCCGTGCTGATTGAATGTGTGACTGAATGGGGTTTGTTTCAGATACTGCAAGATCTGCTTTATAATTTTGATTTGATTAAATATTGGATTATCTTTGACTTAAGTTTTGCATTCATGTCTGCGTTATATCATCCCAGCCTGTGAAATGCTATACTAGGCATGCAAATGAAATAACACTGAGATAAATAACACACTATTTTTCATATTTCTTATTTAGCAAGTTGTGATGAAAATGTGAATAGTGCTTCCATGCAAAACTTGCTGCCACGTTGCTTGGGTGTTTGCCATCTTACAGTATGTTGAATTTGGCAAAACATGCTGCTCTTATATGGTAGAAATATAAGTAGTATGCTAGCATGCTATTCAGAAATCAGCCATAGCCTCAGTATTCTGCAGAGGTTGAAAGTAACGAATACAACTTATTTCATTGCAGATCTTGTATGCTTGTGTCCATATAAGGGTTTCCTGGAACGTCATAAGTTTTATGAATTTATGAGTCTCACTTAAAGGGATAGTTCACCCAAAAAAAAGCTTTCGAAAGCTCGATTATGTTCGCTTGACGTGTGAGAACCAATAAAGTTCATTCTCATGTGTTACGCATCACGTTTGAGCTTCAGCAGAAACCAATCAGGTTCATTCTCATGTGCAATAGCCAATCAAATCACTGTTATTTCTTTAGTAAAAAGATGTTGTTTTGGCACATCCGGAGTGGATAGCTAATGGAGCTTTGTTTCGTTCTGTTCCTGAGATCAGCCAGTAATCTTGAAAAATATAAGCCAACTTGAAGTTTTTTTATGACATTGACCTTCGATCATTTTACTCTTTTGTGATTCTGTGATGTTTTCTCCATTACATATAAATGTATGAATAAAATGTGAGTTTTGGCAGTTTCCATTAACACCGGATCCAGTTTAACCAATTACATAGAGTTTTATATGGCAGTATGTGGCATCATCAGAAAATTTAAGTAGGATATTTGCTTTATATCCTCTGTAAATCATCTGTGCACTAAACAGGCTTCATCCAAGATACTTGTGCATTTGTTGACTTCATCTTATGTGTGGATTATTTGGTTTTATTTGAAAAACAGAAGCATGCTGAATAGACTTAAGTGTAAATCTCTGGTTTCAACATAATTAATAATGTGACGTGCAGCCAAAGATAACTTTATTTTAAGAAACACACTCACACACACAAAACACATTTACCTCTGTTTGCATCTGCAAAGCATTACAAATTTTTCTTGTATGTTGATGTCAGTCTTAACGACTGTCCAACTTCTTGAATCTTGGAAATGGTTTCCCTTGCAATCTATTTTCTTTTTTTCATGATTCACACTTTTTATTTTCTCGTTCAGATTAACAAAACAGTACTTTCCGTTCTACAAACGTAGCTGTTTCATTTCACTATTTTCTTGTATTCTACAATTACATTTAGTGTTTCAAAACAACAATCTGATACAGAAGCATGTGCTTTCTAACTTTTGCACAATGATAAACTATAATAAACTACATTTGAAGTAATGAGCGACTCATGCCGTCATTTTGTTTGATAGACATTTACAAAGTATCCGCCCTTAAAAATCGGTGGACATGGTTAACTAACAGCTGCTATAAGGCCAATTGAAAAATAGGTTCAAAAGTTTCACATTTTCACCTCAGCTACACATTTTTAAATGTTAAAACAAAGAAACACTTTTCTAATTCTTTGAGATAGAGGAGAGGCTGCACAAACCCTGTCATGATCCCTGAACACAAGCAAACAGACCAGGACAGGAGAAATGTGTTATAATCTAAAATATAATAGAGCATGAGAGAAATAGCAACTGGACCATATGTCATCACCGAAGACACCAGCATGATCTGAATGATCCGGAAAGCCTTGACTTTATCCCGGTTCACTCCATTTTTCTTCTTGATGTCTTCACCTGTGACCTTCCTGAAGGTTTTTAAAGTCAACAAGAAATTAAAATGTATACTATTTACTTTAAAACTCGATTCCTGGTCGTATTGTGAATAATTCACCAATGAATTGCACTCTACAGATAGACATTTAGAATAATCAAAATCTCTTGTGTTTTTGTCAAATATGTTGTTATTAAGCAACAGGAAATGTAAAAGTTTAAAATTTTCACCTCAGATACATTTACTAAAACAAAGGCCCACTTTGCTGACTCTTTTGAGATAGAGGAGAGGCTGCACGAACCCTAACATGACCCCTGAACACACGCAAACAGACCAGGAGATGTCAAACGTGTATTTATCAAAAATATAATACAGCACGAGACAGATAACCAGAGGAGCGTACGTCAAGAGCGAAGACACCAGCACGATCTGAATGATCCGGAAAGCCTTGACTTTATCCCGGTTCACTCCGTCTTTCTTCTTGACGTCTTCACCCGGTCCAGGACGCTTCAGAGCCTTCAGGACCATCAAGCAGCTGAACACTTTCGTGATGAGAAAAGTAATGTATTCAGGCAAAAGTAAGTTGCAGACGTCAATGACTCCCATTGTAGACAAAATGCATGTACAGATGATCAGAATCCATCCAGTGGCAGATATGATGATCCTGTATTTCATGGGCTTGAACTTCAGGAATGTCACAGGATGGAGAACAGCTACGTAACGCTCCATACAGATGAAGGTTTGGAACAGAGGACGACCGACCAACAGCATCAGTCCAAGAGTGATTGTTGCATACTTGCAGTTAGGACAATTGAAGAAATATTCCTTGATTACTAAACCATAGGAGAGGTTGAAGATGACGTCAATGAGTGATGTGTTGAAAATGAAGACTTCGAGAGACTGTCCTCGGATCATTTCTTTCATGCTCAGCCACAGGATGTAACAGTGCGCCGGGAAACCAAGAACCAGGTTGATGCCGAAAGAGAAGGCGATTAAATAATTATTTAAACTGTGTAATTCACTGGAGTTGTTTGCAAGAATAGACGTCTGTGTTGAAATATTTGTCTCCAACGACATGATCACACCTAGAAGTTGAAAGAAAGTTTACAAGAATGTCAAAGAAAAGGTTTGTTAGGACAGTGTGAATGTTAAAGACACATTAAAACATCTTTAAAATTGATACGCTACCTCACAAGGACAACCATGCCGGTTAAATGTGTGACTGAATGGTATTTGTTTCAGATACTGCAAGATCTGCTTTATATTTTTGATTTGATTAATTATTGGATTATCTTCGACTTAGTTTTGCATTCATGCCTGTGTAATATCATCCCAGCCTGTGAAATGCTATACTAGGCATGCAAATGAAATATCACTGATATATAACTTGATAAATGAGAAATTAAGAAAACAGTGTATTGTGATGAAAATAGTAATAGTGCTTCTATGCAAAACTTTCTGCCCCATTGCTTGGGTCGTGGTTGCCATCATATAGTATGTTGAATTTGGCAAAATCATACTGCTCTTACTATCTTTATATGGAAGAAATAGTGATATAGCATGCTATTCAGAAATCAGCCATAGCATCAGTATTCCGCAGAGGTGGAAAGTAACAAATTACAACTTCTTTTGTTGCAGAACTTGAGTACAGTTTTTTTTTCTACTTCGAGTATAATTAAATTGTGTCACTTTTACTTGAGTTGAGAAAAAAGTATTCAATATCCCTAGATTTATATTTCACCAAAAATACAAAAACCAACAAAAGGGCAACAGAGCAACAGTCTGACTGGGGGTGGGGTGATTACATGTTAAATCACGCTTTTGCGCTAACTCACTGGCACTTAATAGTATGTTGAATCAGTATCACTAATGTTTTGATATGTTTAGTGAATGTATTCTGATTTTAATTGTAATTTTGGCTGCCCCTGAAATGGGCCATACCATTGATACTCCCAGAGCACTGAGCAGTTGAAATAAATAGAAAACTCGGCTCATTCAAAGACATTTATTGCATGGATGGAGCAAGAACATAATGTAAGTGTCTAAAATAGATATGGACAGTTCAGTTGAATGATAAAGTTTGCCTTTTTTAACTTAATGTTGTTAAAAGCTTTCCTGTAGCTCAGTGGTTAGAGCATGGCACTAGCAATGCCAAGGTCATGGGTTCGATCCCAGGGATTGCACATACTCGGATACAAATGTATAGAATAATGCAATGTAAGTCGCTTTGGATAAAAGCGTCTGCCAAATGCATAAATGTAAAATCAAGCATTTGCGTCAGTCAAGCTTGCATCGGCTGACTCCCAGGTGACTCACGTCTACCTATAGGAATACAACGCCTATCACAGCATCCATATATATAAGCTCCTCAGTATTATCAGCAGTTATCGCATTTCTCAGGAGCTAATTACCCTCCTCCATCCCCAGCTCCTCCTCTCTTCTGTCAGGATTGGCCTTATGATTTCCCTGAATCAGACTAATTCTTGAAATATGTCTACATGTTAAAGTATTGACCGTAATGATATCTGCTTATGTTGGTTTTGTTCTGTCACCCTAAGGGGGGTTATTGCTGCTTTCCCTGCTCTTATCCATGCTAGGCTGCATGGATGTGCAGGGAGTTCTTGCCCAGAACAGAACCATACCACCAATACAAACTGTATGCAACTATCAATCATATTTGACGATAGTGGTCCTGACAGAACTGAATGTACAAAGCAGTTATCTGTCATTCAGATGCACGTAAAAGTGGTGTTCGATACTATAGCAACAGTAAACTATAGGTGCGTTTTTATTCAGTAAAGAATCATTAGGATTAGTTAAAAGTGCATGATATTCTAGGGTAGTAATATCATGGAAGCATTATGATTGCTGTTTATTTAACGTGTTAACTTGCCTTTTGTTTTATTTTTATTTTTTTACTGACGCATTTCTATTCACATGGTTTTAATCCCTCTGAGATCAAACTTCTCATTTCACCCTCTTTGCCTTCTTAAAAAAGGAACATTCGAATAATCTTACGCGGATTTTTCAAAATGAGTTATAAAACAGTTACTCCTAGCTAACATGTTATTGTCAAAACAATTTATGAGATGAATACCACTATAAGTTGAGTGTTTGAAATAACTTCCTTCTGTGATCTGACATGGATTCTTATAAGAACGAGGCTGAAAATATTTTATAGAAGGCTATTCTAGGCTATGATAAAGGCTAGGTCTATTAGCAGTGCTTTATAAATTACCTTATTCTAATGAAAATTCCTGAGAAGGCTTGAAGAACACAGATGAACCATATATTGTTGCAATCGAGTGTGTGTTCATTGTCTTCATGGTTCATCATTTCAAATGTTTCAATCTGCATTGTCTTCATCTATGCTTGTGTCCATAATTGTTTCCTGGAACAACGTAAGTTTATGACTTTATGCATCACACTTAATGATTTTCTGGGTGAGGGCGCCCTCTGGCTTCAAGTATTAGAGTGTTAAGCACTCCATAATGCTCACATCACCTCATTTTGATGTAAACATATGAGTTTTTCTCCAAGTGAACACATTTTAAGACTAAAAGCCCTTAGGGACATTGTTTAGTAAAGGTCTCTTTTTTCTTAGTGTATGCATAAAATTGAGCAGCTGAAGAGTTTAAAGGTGCCCTAGAACCCTTTTTCACAAGATGTAATATAAGTCTAAGGCATCCCTTGAATGTGTCTGTGAAGTTTCAGCTCAAAATACCCCATAGATTTTTTATTATTAAATTTTTAACTGCCTATTTTGGGGCATAATTAAATATGCGCCGATTCAGTGCGTGTCCCCTTTAAATGCACGCGCTTCCCGCCTCCAAGCTCGCAACTCTATAATACATTGCATAAACAAAGTTCACACAGCTAATATAACCCTCAAAATGGATCTTTACAAAATGTTCTTTATGCATGCTGCATGCATACATCAGATCATGTAAGTATAGTATTTATTTTGATGTTTACATTGATTCTGAATGAGTAAGAGGCTGTGCTCTGTGGCTAACGGCTAATGCTACACTGTTGGAGAGATTTATAAAGAATGAAGTTGTGTTTATGA
The DNA here is from genome assembly GCA_003731715.1 of Anabarilius grahami. Taxonomy (NCBI): domain Eukaryota; kingdom Metazoa; phylum Chordata; class Actinopteri; order Cypriniformes; family Xenocyprididae; genus Anabarilius; species Anabarilius grahami. The sequence goes on from RJVU01017312.1 coordinate 286,547, forward strand.
ATTATACAGACTGCAAGTGTTTAATAATGAAAATAGCGACGGCTCTTATCTCCGTGAATACAGTAATAAACGATGGTAACTTTAACCACATTTAACAGTACATTAGCAAAATGCTAACGAAACATTTCGAAAGACAATTTACAAATATCACTAAAAATATCATGATATCATGGATCATGTCAGTTATTATTGCGCCATCTGCCATTTTTCGCTATTGTCCTTGCTTGCTTACCTGCATAAAGTCTGTTGATCCAGCTGTGCAGCTCCAGACGTTAATACTGGCTTGTCAAATGCCTTGAACATGAGCTGGCATATGCAAAAGTTGGGGGCGTACACATTAATGATCCCGACTGTTGCATCACAGTCGGTGTTATGTTGAGATTCACTTGTTCTTCGGAGGTCTTTTAAACAAATGTGATTTACATAAGAAGGAGGAAACAATGGTGTTTGAGACTCACTATATGTCATTTCCATGTACAGAACTCTAATTATTTAACTATGCCGAGGTAAATTCAATTTTCAATTCTAGGGCACCTTTAACTTTGTACATATAGTAAATAAATAAATGAATGTTTATTAGTAATACTATATATATCAGGGGCATTTCCTCCGAGGAGGCAAGGGAGGCAGTGCCTCCTCCACAGAAAAACTGGATGAGAAAATAATCGATATTACAAAAATAAAACAATGCAAATATTACAAAATTTGACATTAAAAAGTGTAAAGGTCACTAATTTTTCTAAAGAAACACTGTCCAACAGCGACACCCGCAGGTGAAGTTACAGCGAGGAGTCTGCGTTTCTCATGCCTCCCTTGAGCTCATAGAGTTAAAGCAGAATCCCTAAAGTGTGCAGTGGGTTTAGTGGGGGGTAATTGAGAATGAATGGGGGAAAGTCACGTGAGAGGAGCCAGTGCCTCATATATGATTGGATATGATTGGTTCGTGCGATAAATGCGTTCTCGTCTAATCGGCCTGAATGAAGACAACGATGGCGTTATTGGGAAGAATAATTAAAAAGTAAGTGAAGACCTCACCCACTAGATATCACCGCATTATGTCATGTCAAAATCAAACTTGAAATGGCCTGAAAACATGATGACTGCAGGAGGGTTTTAGTGAGTAATCAGCATGGTGAAATTAAAGGTACATCTTCGTGTCTGTGACCACTGACCAGTGTGTACAAGCTTGACTGCTGAAAATAAATTGACTATTAAAAAGAAAAGCTGATTATTAGTTCACAATTCACAAATAATATATATATATATACATATATATAGACACACACACACATATTCAGCAACATTCTTTGTTCTGTGATACTAAAAATCATAAAACACAAAAAATATTTAAAAATATTTTATTTTAATTTTGTTTTTCACAGAACAAAACTATGAAATATACCTGCAAACAGCAATTACATGGCTAAGAAGACATTTAGTGAGGATTTGTAGTAATTTTTGAGCCACCTTAACTGCTCAGATACCCTCAGAACATGATGCTAAAGACCTAATGAACTCAGCATGACCAATGAAATCTAATGAGAAAAGAATAATGTTCGTAGGCCAAAGTTCAATCATGTATTTGCACATTTCAGCATGTGGTGCTGTTGAGTTTGAGTGGCAGATCAGAACTTTTTGGAGCTTTTTCTTAGACTCTATTTTGAAAACTAATTTAAAAAAAAAATCAAGTACACTTTTATGAATGAGACTTGATTTCGAAATTGCACTCAACATAAGGATTAAGAATGATCAACAAAAGTAATAGAAAAATCTCTAACGGTTGGTTTATGTTCTTGCTATTGACCTTATGAAAGCTAAATGACTGATTATGATAAAATACATTTGAAGTAATGAGCGAGCGAGCCGACTCATGTCTTAATTTTGTTTGAAAGACATTGACAAAGTATCCGCCCTTGAAAATCGGTGGACATGGTTAACTAACCGCTGCTATAAGGCCAATTGAACAATAAGTTCAAAAGTTTCACATTTTCACCTCAGCTACACATTTTTAAATGTTAAAACAAAGAAACACTTTTCTAATTTTTTTGAGATAGAGGAGAGGCTGCACAAACCCTGTCATGATCCCTGAACTCAAGCAAACAGACCAGGCCAGGATAAATGTGTTGTAATCTAAAATATAATAGAGCATGAGAGAAATAGCAACTGGACCGTACGTCAGCACCGAAGACACCAGCACGATCTGAATGATCCGGAAAGCCTTGACTTTATCCCTGTTCACTCCATTTTTCTTCTTGGCGTCTTCACCCGGTCCAGGACGCTTCAGAGCCTTCAGGACCATCAAACAAGTGAATACTTTTGTGATGAGAAAAAAAGGGTATTGTGGCAAAAGTAAGACGTTGAAGTCAATGACACCTATTGAAACTAAAATGCATGAACAGATGATCAGAATCCATCCGGTGGCAGATATGATGATTCTGTATTTTATGGGCTTGAACTTCAGGAAGGTCACAGGATGGAGAACGGCTACGTAACGCTCCATACAGATGAAGGTTTGAAACAGAGGACGACCGACCAACAGCACCAGTCCAAAAATTATTGTTACATACTTGCAATTAGGACAATTGAAGAAATACTGTTTGATTACTAAGAGGAAGGAGAAGTTGAAGATGACCTCGATGAGTGATGTGTTGAAAACGAAGACTTCGAGAGACTGCCCTCGGATCATTTCTTTCATGCTCAGCCACAGGATGTAACAGTGCGCCGGGAAACCAAGAACCAGGTTGGTGCCGAAAGAGAAGGCGATAAAATGGAAAGGTAAACTGTGGCATTCGCTGGTGTTCTTTGCGAAAATGGATGTTCGGCATGTTGAAATGTTTGTCGCCAACGACATGATCACACCTGGATGTTTGGAAGTTCAATGAAAATCAATGAGAAGGTGGAGAGAAAGACACATTAAAGGAACATTTAAACATCTTTAAAATATTACGCTACCTCACAGATTCGTTTTCAGTCTTTCTTCAGTGTTTTTGTTGTCCACCAACAGACATTAAACACCCAGAGTGCTTGAGCTATGCTGGTTGAATGTGGGACTGAATGTGGTTCGTTTCAGATGCTGCAGATCAGAGTTTTGATCAATGACTTTTTGGATCTCTTTTGACTTGGTTTTGCATTCATGCCTGTGAAATACCATCCCAGGCTGTGAAATGCTATACTAGGCATGCAAATGAAATATCACTGAATTAAATAACTTGTTCAACTGTTGCTTAAATCCAAAACTTGCTTCCACATTGCTAAAGTGTTGCTGGACTGTTATGAGTGATTTTCATATATATTTCTTGCTTACTCTATATATAATATTTTTGATTTCATATACTATATATATATTTGTTTAATCCTGAATGTATAGATTCAAATCTCTGAATATTTTAATGTAAATTGTAAGTGTATAAATGTAAACCAGAATATATATTTATGAATCCTGACCATATGCAAATCTTAATATATATTATCTACATCTCAATATTAATACATCTTTATGATCTGGAACGTCATTAGACAGACATTCTTATTGATTTTTGTTTTATGAAAATAGTCTACACACATGCAAATATTATGCTATTAATATAAATTCAGGCTGTCATTTCTTCAGTGTTGTCACATGAAAAGATATAATATATAGATATAAGAAAATATTTACAAAAATGTGAGGGGTGTACTCACTTCTCTGCGATACTGTATATATACACACACTAAATTATCTTTTGCAAAATACAATAAACACAATAAGATACAAACACAATATGACAAAAGAAACAGATGTTGATCAGTTTAATGACATGCATCTCAAAACTACTGCACACTTTTCTTTATTGGCATTGATGGTTCCATGAAGAACCTTTAACATCCATGGAATCTTTCCTCAATATGTTCCATTCCACTCAAACATTCTTTATATTTTTAGAATGTTCTTCACACTATGAGAAAAAAATTGTTCTTTGAGGAACCAGAAATCTTTCTTCTATGGCATCGCTGTGAAAACACCCATTTGAAACCTTTATTTTGATAGAATACAGGTTACAGCATTAAAGATGAAATCTGGTTAAAATCTATCTCTTCTCCTTCCAAATCATAATTATCATCCACAAAGATGCTGAACGCATCGAGACTTCAAATTACAGGAAATGACATGACAGTTTGGACGCCTCTGGTCCTCTGCTCCGCTCGTGGGCTGAAACACTTGAGGACTATGACAGGTCTCTGAGAGCTCTTATATTATCAGTGAAAAATACAATTATTTAATATGACATTTCTGAGATTAGCAAGTAGAAAAAGATAGCAGAGGATCATACAATCAAGACATTTTTAAAGGTGTATGGGAACATTATTTGCTCTGGAGATCTGCAGGACGTCAGGTCCTCCTCCTCACAAAAAAAAAACGTCCTCAAAGCTTCTTACTTATGAAGTTGAACAGACTGACTAGGGTGGCCACAATTTTTAATTTCTGTATGTGCAATTTTAGATCATTTTAACAAGTTAATCTTCCTGAAAATCAACGGGTGTTTTCATAATTGTAGAAATCATGCCTATTTTTTTCTGTATTTACTTTTCAATCTCAGAACAAAAAGGTTTGTTTTGAAATATATACTTGATATTATGCAAAGGCTGTAAAATAGATACATATTAGATAGATATCCCCCTTAAACATCTTAGTCAGACTAGTTAGAGTCCTTAAAGGAATCCATGTTACACTGGACATCCATGGCACTGAAATGTGTTCGGCAAACAGAGAAAATGAGGAACGCGTGTTTTCTTGTGCAACTCTCACACTCTCAAACTAGCCATTTCTCACACTTTCACACGTCCAGCGCCAAACCACACACACACACACAGATACTGAGTCATCAGCCTCACAGGGACGTGTGACATCTCTATTTTTCTGTCATTCTCACAACTTCTCCTCTCGGTCCCCTGCTGTGGACGTGTTGGGCGAGTGAATGGGTTTTTTGCGGTCCGCTCTCGCAGGGGTTTGGTCGTTATGTCAGCGATGGTCCGTGGAGCTCTGAGAGTAACAGAGAGAGGGAACGTCTGACCCTGTGACGGCGAACTAGCTGATGTGACCCGGTCTGATGTGACGTCACAGTCAAATGGCCCAGTGTTTATTTCACAGCGTGTTTGTGCTCTGGGAATGACTTCTCTGTTCAGTATTCTAACACTTTAAAATGAATCTTGAAGTGATTTTATTCTAGACCAACACTCTCCATAATTCTGAATTGAATACACTATGATTTAAACTATTTGAGTTCTTGACTCAATTTTAAAGGTGCAGTAAGCGATTTCTAAGATCCCCCCCTTCTAAGAAACACGCCCCTCCTTTCATTGCTCCGCCCACAAAATGCACAACCAAACAATGCAAGAGTGGATGTCTCTTTATCATAGCAGAAGCAAAGCAAAATAATGACGAACGAATGACAAGGAAGAACAAAAAATGAACATACGGTACACAAAAGCATATACAGGCAAGAGTTGGTTGTTGGTTGGTTGACACTCAAAACTATCCTGTTACTAGAGCTAACATTACAACAACAGCATATTTTTGTTCTGTGAAACAGCAAAACCAATGTTACTCACGTATGGAGCAAAAACAAAGAAACCTCGACGTCCATTTTCAGGCCTTCCAGCTTCGGTCTCTCCAGCGCTGGAAAGCTTTTCTAATATTAACGTGGATCCTAAAGCTCTTGTCTGATCATATCCCTTCTTTTTCCAGTGATATTCCTATGAGCTTTTCTCTTTTGTAATGTCTCTCAGCCATCACTCTTTCTACAGTCTTTCTTCAAATCTCCCTCTTGCTCTCTCTCCTCCTCCATCACGAGTGAACACGCCCCCTACTGCGGATTGGCTCATTCTCTCTCCTCCCCATCATGAGTGGACACGCCCCCTACTGCTGATTGGCTCACTCTCTCTCCTTCTCCATCAGGAGTGGACACACCCCTTACTGCTGATTGGCTCACTCTCTCTCCACCCCCATCATGAGTAGACACGCCCCCTACTGCAGATTGGCTCACTCTTTCTCCTCCCCCATCATGAGTGGACACGCCCACCTACTGCTGATTGGCTCACTCTCTCTCCTCCCCCATCATGAATGGACACACCCCCTACTGCGTATTGGCTAACTCTCTCTCCTTCTCCATCAGGAGTGAACACGCCCCCTACTGCGGATTGGCTCACTCTCTCTCCTCCCCCATCATGAATGGACACACCCCCTACTGTGGATTGGCTCACTCTCTCTCCTCCTCCATCATGAGTGGACACGCCCCTACTGCTGATTGGCTCACTCTCTCTCCTCCCCCATCATGAATGGACACACCCCCTACTGTTGATTGGCTCACTCTCTCTCCTCCCCCATCATGAGTGGACACGCCCCCTACTGCGGATTGGCTCTCTCTCCTCCTCCATCATGAGTGGACACGCCCCCTGCTGCTGATTGGCTACAAGTGTGTTGTGGTGCTCGGCTCGATCCACTTTCAACAGTTTTTCTTAGAAATCGCTTACTTTTAAAGAACTCTTTATTCCAAAAAGACATATCTTCTAAGGTTCTGTAAGAACCCTTTAAGATTCCATATAGAATGTTTTCTTCTAAGAGTGTATTATGTGCAAAAGAGCAAGAAAAACCCTGTTTTTCTCTTTATTTTACTGTGGTTTCGTACTTCTGTGTCAGTAGAAGCTTTATATAATCTGTAACCTGCTGTAGTGTCTTCAGAATCATGTAGTTCTGCATTTATTCAGTCTACACACATCTGGCAGATGCTCTCGTTCATCCGACGATGAAGTGAACGTCCTCTTCCTGTCCTTCACTCTCGCTTTACCTCCACAGGAAGCGGTTCAGAGCCAGTATGAAGCGTGATAAATGACCGCAGCGTTTGGTGTCTGCCGTCTCGTCCTTGTACCTGGGAGGTCGTGCTCAGTTCATGACAGTGATTATTCGTGTTAAGTGCTTGAAAGTGGGTCACAGTGAGTACAGAGAGGTGCACAGACCCGCTCAAGAACTGCAGCAGAGCGACAGGAATGTCTCATAGTGTTTTATCTGAAGAAACTCTTATAAATTCAACATCTCTGTGTCTGAAATATAATATTAATATATTGGAAAGTGCATACACACCATTAAGAGCATATGAATTCAGTTTTATGTTAGTGGCAAGTTGCTTCAAAGCACATTTGCTCTTCTATTATTTATTAGTTTTGCTATTGAAGTATAATATTTGTGGAAGAAGTGTTTGTTGTCATTTTTGGTATGATAAATTTAATTATTAGGGTTCACATGTTCATGGAACACCTTGAAATATCAGGAAATTTTTTAATTGTGTTTTACAGGCCTGGAACTTTCTATAGTGAAAATATACACTACTGTTCAAAAGTTGTTTTTAATAGAAATTTGTAATTACAGTATATCTACCAAGGATGCATTAAAGGTCTTCTTCTGCTCTGGAAGTCTATGGCAGCCCATAGAACCGCTTACGGGAAAGTTATGAAATTTGGCACACAGATAGAGGACAGTTTGAACTGTCACCATAGCAAAGTTAGTGTCTCTAACTCGATCCCTCTAGCGCCACCAGCTGTCCAAATTGGCACTTAAGCTAATACCTTTTGAATTATTTTTTACTCTGATTCCTTGGCTCAAGGCATTTCGATCACACCCTATGACTTAATTTTCCATCATGAAAATACTTTTTCAAACTCCTCCTAGGCTGTTGCTCCGATTTTCACAAAAATTTAACTAGAACATCTTCAGACCATGCTGACAAAAAGTGTTAGAATTCAAATCGATTTGTCAAATGGTTCTCAAATAACGTGCAAACTAATTTTGTGTAAAAAACAAAAAAAGGCTATTTTTATTATAACTTCTCAATGCCCAAAATCATAAAATTGGTCACGTTAGATTCGGGGCGTCGATTGATATCCAATTTTCCTGTATCAGCCGTTTTGGACATTGCCTATTTTGAATTTTGTACGCATGAACGTATCATTACAAAACTCGGTATCGATCTTCGGCACAATGCCCTGAAGTAGTCTGAGAAGTTTCTGACCAGCGCCACCTAGTGGATAAAAAAATTATGCTAATATGCAAACATGCTAGGTTTTGCCTTATGGTTAGTGCAACATTGTGATTTAGCGTTTAAACAACTTTCGAAACATTGGTTGTTGACTATATACCAATGGAGAGACTCAGTTTAGTATTATTTATTATATTTTACTTCCCAAATTCATTAGTGAATTTTTTTAATAAAAGTCCTTATCTAATTTTTGTCTTTATAATCTTTCATTATAATCAAATAATCCACCTCTTAAATTAATTTTCTTTTTGGCTGATGTCATGTTGGCCGTGTGTGCTATTGATGAGTGTCAACCAGTATCCAGCTGTTAAATCATTGTTTTGAGCTACTGTTGTAAATAAAACAGCCTTTCAAAATCTTTGCAGTATATATATACAGCTATGGAAAAAATTAAGAGACCACTTAACATTGATTTCTGAACTTGGAGTGGTCTCTTAATTTTTTCCATAGCTGTATATATATATTGCAAAGATTTTGAAAGGCTGTTTTATTTACAACAGTAGCTCAAAACAATGATTTAACAGCTGGATACTGGTTGACACTCATCANACCTTCATACCAGTCCAAAACAATACGTAATAGTGATGCTTGTCTTTGAAAACACCACTAACAATGTAAACTATAGTTTGAGCAGCTGCAGGCATCTTTTCAAGGTCTTAATGTGTGTAAGATCTGCTGTCAGGCACATTTTGATACTGGCAGAATAACGAATGAGCTGCAGTGCCGTTCAGTCCTTCAGTGATAAATGCAATCAGTGAGGAACAGAAGCTGCTCCTGTTAAGTGGCGGTTACAATGACGGAAGTCTTTTGTGCGCCATTCAGATACAGAACAGATGTGTTTGATGCCTCAACAGAGCGGAGGAAGCTCATTTATTTCCTAATGAATTTCAACACGACTCCAGCGCTTCATGAGCACTGCTATCTTGAAAGTTCAAAAAGGATGTTTTTGGTGTCCTGGTGCGACGCTAGGAAGGAATAGATTTAATTAGGCCTGCAGGATTTGGGGGAAAAACTTAAGGATTCGCATATGTTCACTTCAAATTTGCTTATGAAAAAAAACATTTCCCAAAATAGGGTGTTGTGAGCATTAGTGAGTACATACATGTCCACTCGCCCTTTAAGTCAGATGTGTCCACCAAGTGCAAATCGCCCTGCTGGTTCTGGAGAGCTTAACAACTGAGGTAGTGTTGGGGTGTCCCAGGGTGATTCAACACTCCCCATCAAACACCAGAGCACTCAAGGAGGCCATCCACATTTTCAATCTTATGAAATATGTCCACGACAGCAATTTGCAACACACCAGGGTTACGTTTACCACCAGATGAAGTTTGTCCATAAGGGAATATTGTTGTGTTTTAGCTTTTGACTGACACTTCCAGATTGTTTATAACTGCCTGGTACTGCTGGGATTAAAAGGCCAAACTTAACATCAGCCAAATAAGAGTTTTGTAAAATGCAGTCTACTGTTGCTAAACTACGGGACATGTTTGATATTAAACTGTGCTATTAAAAGCGCATTAAGCCACAAAAGAGACTCTGTTCCCAAGGCGCCGAATGTGGATAAGCAAATGGGCTTCAGATACATGCCTAAACACATGCACACAAAAATGTCAAAATGCCTTTTTGGAGAGTATTCACGTAAACACAGTCGGTTATGTCTTATTGGGTTATTGGATCCGTGCATTTGCTCTTAAAGTGACAGCAGCCTAATTAACCTGTTGCAGCCTGTCATTGCTGATAATTCTGTCATGACACCTCTCAGGAGATTATGGTAATAGAGATTGGCATGGTAATGGATATGGCAATGTTAATGTTAATGTTAATGTTAATGCTGCTGCAGAGCAAGTACTGAGAATTGTTACATACATTCACAGACATTGCTGTGAGCATACAAGACATGCTTCTGCACATGTAACATACATGAATTAACCCCCAGATTTATACAGGTGGAGCTGGGGAGGGTGGAGGGCTCCTGAAAGCGTGCTGCAGACTGCTAACAGCGACACTACAGGTGTTTGTTTGAATGTTGAGCCGCAGCTCATTGGCTGTTATTGCAGCAGCAACCAATCAGCTGTGCAATGTAGATAATGATGTGATCGCTACCAAATGAGTTAAAGACGTATCAGTCTGCGCCATCTAGAATTTCATGCCAGAACTAGGTAATAAAACAACAAACGACAAAGGAAAATTCCTCACTGATCTTGACTGAAGTAGCTTAAATAAGGATTAATCTATATTTAATGTGTACTGTAAGACTATGCAGTGTTATTTTACATTTGATTATTCATTTTTTGTTGTTGTAGGCTATTTCTAATCTGAATATCACTGTTAGTATCTTCCTGAAAAACTTAAAACACTGCTTATTTAATTTGTATTTTTGTTCTGTTGTATTTATTTTTTGTCCATTTTGTTTGTAATTATTTTCTTTGTTCTTATTGTACTGCTGACTGTTTACTTGTTTTATGTAATTATTTTGAGGACCTTTTTCTTACATTAGTTAACCTAGTATTAGTTTTTGCTGAAGTATCCATAATTCTGAAAGTGAAATTTCACTGATATTTAAAATGACTCATATCATGAAATAAAACTTTGATCATATTGCACACCAATAATCGCGTTAAATAACCGTGATTTCAATACTGACCAAAAATAATCGTGATTTTTGCAATAATCGAGCAGCCCTACTCGGCACTAAACATTAGCCGTTAGCACCATTACCACCACCTTCAACACAATGTCATATTCACCCCACCTTCCACATATCACTTTTGAAGCCTTACCCCTCCCCTCCGAGCCTGTTAAGCAGTGCTGTCACGGACACACCAGGCTCTCCCTCCACAAACACACAGCCCTCACTCTCTCCCGAGTACTGATCACTCACACATACAGCTCACCACCACGCCAATCAGCTCCCCTTCATAAGTCACTCTCACTCCACAGTCGGTGTCTGGTGTCCCATTGGAATTCAGACTGCTTACCTGCTCCATAGCCATTGCTACAAGCTACAAGCTACAAGCTACAGCTACAGCGATCTCCTAATAATCTCCCCTGTGCTCCAGCGATCATCTGTGCTACTTGCCTGAACTCCAGCGATCTCTGAACTCTCAAGTAACCTGCCTCATCACTCACCTGGCCTTTGCAATTCGGAGGCCTGTTTCAAACAAACAGTTGGAGTTGGATGGAATGCAAAAACTCTGAAGCTTAGTGTCTCAGAACTGCTCAGAATGCTGGTAGAATCGTATAATTCCAAGGTGGCGAAATATAAAAAATGAAAAGATTGAGAGAAAAAAATGGAATAAAACTAAAACTGTCAGTAGGTGGTGGCAAAGTCTTAATGAGTGAGTTAGTCATTCAATCAATCATTCAGTCAAATGATTCCTTCAAAACGTGGACTCATTCAGTTGCTCGGAGACGCGCAATGGCTTTACTGTGGATTTGTTGCAAAATAGAGCAAAAATGGACAAGGTTCTAAGTCTAAAATGAAGGTCACCTAACGTTAAAGGTGCAATATGTAAGACTTTTGCAGTAAAATATCCAAAAACCACTAGGCCAGTGTTATATATTTTGTTCACTTGAGTACTTACAATATCCCAAATGATGACTTCATCTTATGTGTGGATTATTTGGTAAAATTTGAAAAACAGAAGCATGCTGAATGGACTTTAGTGTGAACGTCCGATTTCAACATCTCTGTGCTCTGATAAGTAATAGATAATGTGAGCGAAATGCCAATAGTGGCAGCCAAAGTGAACTATTTTAAGAAAAACACACAAAACTAATTATTTATCCCTGTTTGCATCTGCAAAGCATTAGCCTACACATTTTTAATGTCGACTGTCGGACACACCAGGGTTACTTTACTACTCATCATGGTCTTTCCAGAAGAAGTTTGCCCTTAAGTGAATACTGTTCCATTAGCCCTTGGACCACTGTCACCATAGATATGTATACACAGATGCCTTATCCCACCACTCCATGAAACATCGGCGGCGTCCGCCATCTTGCAACAGTCAGGGTGTCATCACTAACATTAGAATCAATGATGGCAAAACATCACGCAGCTTCTGGTTGTGAAACCGCCGAGATTTAAATCCCCAAAGAAATTGGATAACCTTTCATATATAAATTTAATGTATACATTTTTTTTTTCTTTACCAAAGCACAAAAGTCTTCCAAGTCAGTAACTTCACCAACACATAATGAAGATTATAACAGAAATTTGAAAGCCAAAGAGAAGTTTAGCTTCTTCTATATAAGCACTCGGTGTCTAATCAGGACCCATAAGCCCTGGCTCGGTATCACGGAAGGGAATTATCTCAGTTCATCGTTCATTGCACTTCCATATCCCAGCCTTTTGAAACTCTCATTATCCGCTTATGGCAATAATAAGCACTGATCTGGAAACAGTTGGCTCTGCAGACTCTGCTCTTCCTCATTAGAATAAGCCGAGGAGTCTTAGCCGCCCTGGATCACTCATTATCTTACGGCCCCGTTCGCAACGTCTATCATTTTCCTGGTTCCTATTTAGTTTGTTAAACGCAGCCCATAGATTCATCAAAGGGCCGTTAATGACTTTCTAAACCTGACAGGTCCGTGTAAGGCTTTAATCATCTCCAGAGGGGATAACTGCTTTAAATGACCGGCCGCAGATGGTCCATCTTAGTTTCGCACATCATTTGCTTCCTGCCACGGTCAGTGGCGCAACATTTTAATGAGCTTCCGGACGTGAAGGGATTCTTCAGAAATATTATCCATCATCCGTCGTGCAGGGGGCTGGCCAGAGGTGGAGTGGGTGTGGCCTATTGGGCTGGAGGGGGAGGAGTTACGTGACTGGACTTGAGGTCATGTTTTGGCTGGTTAGTATGGGTGTTTAACCACTGCTGGTGCTCCAGATGCCTGACTATATTTTGTGTGTGTGGAAAAAGCATATTTCTCCTTTAAAAGTAGCCATTATTGTAAGTAGGCATGTTATTTTTTGCAAGCAACATATAAAACTATATATTATATTGGTAACACTTTAACCAAAGGTTAACATGAACTAACAATGAAAAATACTTCGAGAGCATTTATTAATCTTAGTTAATAATGATTATGCACTAAAAATGCTGGGTTAAATACAACCCAAGTTGGGTTTAAAATGGTCAAACCCAGCGATTAGGTTGTTTTAACCCAGCGGTTGGGTTAAATGTTTGACCAACCTGATGGGTAGTTTTATTTAACTCAACTATTGTTTAAAAAAAATACTATATGGCTGGCTTAAAATGAACCCAAAATAGGTTGGAAAAATAGTACAGTACATACTATGTACTGCAGAAATATCCCTAGTAGTATCGTAGTATGCTGTTTTGACAGTCTGTCTCAGTACTGTCATTGTTCGTGACATCGTTGTGTTTCCAGCTGTGTTCGGGATAGAGAGGAGCGCTGGGCTAATGATCACAGAGGCTGCCGTCTCAGTGTGAGCCGAGGAAGGTAGGACTTCCTGCTGGCACGTGTCCTTGCTTTAAAAGGGGACCTATTATACAAAATTCACTTTTATAAGGTGTTTGAACACAGATGTGTGTCCACCAGCCTAATGGTAAAAATCCACCTACTCCTTTTTTTTTATATAATCCCCATAAATCATAAAAGTCTCTCCAAATAAGCAGTTCCAGATTTCCCCCTACTCTTATGTAAGAGAAGCCCCGCCCATGACTGCTGACAGACTCCACCCTATTAGCTTAGCCACTCCCCTTTGAGTGAGCTGTACACAGTCATTCAAGTAAGAATTGTATTCTTATTAAAGGTACTAAAGTTATTCAGTCAAGAACAGTGAGTGATTTTCAGTTTTTCTTTTGTTGTTTGGTTCATATTAACAGCAGTAGGTACTGTATATTACGCTGCTGTCACTTTAATACACAGCTCTAATATATACATGCGATTTCTTTCCATTGTTTACGTTCACAGACATAACTTACTGTGTTTATGAGCTTTGTGTGTTTTTTATATATAACCTTGTGAGTATTTGACAGTTTAAGCGCAATAAGACATGAAAGAGAACTTAGTTTAATACTCACAGGACACGCCAGCTTTCTGTGCACATGCTTCAGATGTGTGCGCTCAGAAAACCATATATCAGAAGTTTAGACTGATAAATCACATACAAATAATAACTTTCATGATGACGAAGAATTGCAATGTCACGCGAACTTGGGTTTTGATTATCAGAGATGATAATCAAAACCAAACAAAAGTTTTGTTAGTTATTAGCAGAGTATCCAAGGCATGAGCTGTAGGCTCCGCCCTCTTCTGGAAAGTGGGGTGGGGAGCAGCAGCTCATTTGCATTTAAAGACACATGCACAAAAACAGCATTGTAAGAGATGGCCCCGTGGTCAGAGGGAATAATTACAATCAAGCTGGTCAGAGGTTTAGTGGATCCCAAAAAGGTGGTTTATTACCGTGAGGTGGTGAGAAAAGTTACAAGGTCACATACTGGAATACAAAAAAAACAAAAAAAAACTGTTAATTCAGGTTCCCTGAATCGCCAACAAGTCTCTTCACCTCCTCTCTACATCGCTCTAACCTCTCTTCCTCAGTGGGCTTAGGCTCTGCCTCTATGTCAGCATTAGAAAAAGACATCTCATTCAAAGTATTAGTCTCTGTTTCCTGCCTTCTACTCTGGGTTTGGGCTCTCGTAACTACACCACACCAAGCAGTGCCCTGCACTAGATCTGCCAAAATAGGGACATCAGTGCCCAGCAAAATGGGGTAGGGAAGACTAGTAGCTACCCCTACTCTCATCAGATAAGGCTGGCTGTGTATCTCAATATATACATCAGCTGTGGGTAACTCTGTTCTATCTCCATGTACACAGACAATTGAGACAGTTTCATCCTCATTCCATATATCTCTAGGGATGTACTCAGACTGCACCAGAGTACGGGAACAACCTGTGTCTATTAGTGAAGTGAGTGGTTTGCCGTTAAGCAAGACAGTTATAGTGGGCTCTGGGTTATGGGCATGGGTGGGGGAATGATTAGGACGGGGCACCCAGCATAAACTGGTGGTTTTGGGTTTTTTCAAGGGGCAATGGGGGCTAGTATGACCAGGTTCTCCACAGTTAAAACACACAACATCCGCCCTGTCCGAATGTTGCCCTGATGGTGGGGCCTTAGCAGTATAAGTCTTATTGTGGTTAGGCTTCAGTATCTTGGTTTGGCTAGAGTTATGTGAGTTTGAACCAACCCCAGTCCCCTCAGACTTACCCCTGCCCGGATGTAAGATGCCTGCATACCGATAGTTTCCAGGGCCTTTTCTTGCAGCAATGTAGGCCTCAACATGTGCAGCAGCTTCTGCAGCAGTGGAGGGATTCCTTTCCTTTACCCAAGTCCTTACTTCTGGGTAGAGTACTCTTAAGTATTGGTCCAACACTAGAGTCTCCATAATGCCCTCCTCGTTGCAACTGCCAAATTTTACCCATTTGCAGAACAAATCCTTGAGGCGGATGTAAAGCTCTCGGGGAGTCTCCTCCACCAATGTCTTGCGGGCTCAGAATCTCAGTCTATAGGTTTCAGAGTTTATTTCATATTTGACCAAAATTGCCTGTTTGACCGCATTATAGTCCTGTGTCAACATAGGTCAGGGGGCCAGTCTTGTTTGTTGAAGCCAAGGAGAGACCCTGTTGCAAATTGGACCAAAGTATTTGGTGTAGCCTTTCTTTGCACATTGTTGCAGTTTTGTTTTGTACAGTTTTTTTTTGTTTTTTTTGTATCCCAGTATGTGACCTTGTAACTTTTCCCACCACCTCACGGTAATAAACCACCTTTTTGGGATCCACTAAACCTCTGACCAGCTTGATTGTAATTATTCCCTCTGACCACGGGGCCATCTCTTACAAGCATGTTTTTCTATCCACTCAAAAATGGGTATTACAACATGCTATAATAAATTATCTGTGGGGTATTTTGAGCTGAAACTTCACAGACACATTCTGGGGACACCAGAGACTTATATTACTTATAAAAAGGGGCATAATAGGTTCCCTTTAAATTCAGGGGTTCAGTGTTGTGAGGCTTTTCTTAGAGGTAAAACCAGACCGAATGTGTTTAGATGAAACACATTCCAGCATTTAAACTCATTTCTTACCTATGAAACCTATTTAAACTTTATATGAAATGTATGACAAAAAAAAAGTATCAAGTATTATATTTTGATACATCAGGCTTTTTAATAGCTCATATAATATGATATAGTGAGAATATGGAGCTGATACATTTGAGGATGAAAAAAAAAAACACCTTGATTTTATCCGGAGGCCCAAACTGAGCAAAAATATGAAATATGATGCAGATGCTGATAGTTATATGGTCAAAAAGTAAGATGATATTCAGATTGCTTGTAATGTGGTTTTTATAACAGCATAACAGGCTACTTACATAAAAATATAAATATCAGTCATCACTTTATATCTGCCAATAATGTCTTATTAAGATGTATTTAAATGCTTAGTTTTATGATCAAAGCTCTGTAGTTTTAAAACATACAATGCAATGCAATACATTGATGATTGACAGATGAACAAATAGACCTTCCTTAAAAGCCAGATGATCATATTTGTTACTTTAGAACATGATTTTTCTATTAAATGATTAATGGATAATCAAGTAAACCTAAATTTAAACCCCAAATGACATGATGGTTAGTATATGGTGACTGAATTTTTATTTTAACGGTCAAAGGTCGCTGGAGTGACATTTCCTCACGTGAGTTTCACATTATACTCACAAAACAGGTCTCACCACGACATGTGATTTCTTTTTATTTTCAGCCTGGCATCAGAAGTCCAGTTGGTGGCTCTCAAATTGTGCAAAAATGACTGTCGAGTCACTCATTTCCTCCTAAACGTGTGTGAGGTGTTTGTAAAGCGTCTCTGCAGCTCTGGCTGATCCGCGCTGATGTCACGGGCCGAGCGCAGGCCCGATCGGGAGGAGGTGCAGCTGCGGGCTGAATGCTAACGAGGTTTTCAGGCTCTTTGACGGCGGCGTGACTCATCGCGCCGGCCCCATTGAGACCGACTGCGGCGTGCAGTAATGACAGATGAAAACAGCTATGTTTAGCATGCCGATAGAAGCTGGCGGTTTTGTGAATGGGGCTCCGTCGGTTCAGAGTCAATGTCTCGTGCGATTCGGCTCCCGATGAGTGTGACTCACATATTCATCTAGCGATGAATGTCAATGGGAAGAGTGACTCGCAGACAACGGGGACGCTAGTTTCATGAGCGCATGATGTGAGCATGAGACAGTTTGATTTGTAAGAATTTGCATGCATTAAACCTTGACAAATGTTTTTGTACATTATTTGTCATTGACTGCGTTCTGTGTTGATACAATGAAGATGTGCACTCAGAGCTCTGACATAGGCAGACTTTTGACGTGCATCCTGAAGTCTAGTCCATATATAGTGCTGTAATATAGTGCTGTGTTTTATTTATAAAAATAAATAAAACTCTCTGCCAAATGCATAAATGTTTAAAGAGTGTGCTGGACGGCACGGCACAGCTGGATATGTGCCCAGTTGTTATGCTTATATCCATAATTTGATGAATCACTGACATACACTACCATTCAAAAGTTTGGGATCGGTGAGATTTATTAATGTTTCTAAAAAAAAAGTCTCTTCTGCTCACCAAGGCATGCTTTTATTTGATAAAAATACAGTAATATTATGAAATATTACTACAATTTAAAGTGCCCCTTATGCTATTTTAAGGGTTCTTAATTTTGTTTTGGAGTCTCTTACAAAAGGTTTACATGCATCCAAGGTAAAAAACAAACAAACAAACAAAAAACACTTTAATTTTCTCATAATATCCATTGCAGCATCTACTCTTTTCTCACAGTGTCCGAAATGGTTTGATAAAGGATTCAGTCTCTCTAAACCCCGCCTTTCCGAGAGCGTCCTCTGCTCTGATTGGTCAGATGGCCCAGTCTGTTGTGATTGGTCTACTCTGCTCTGATTGGTCAGATGACCAAGTCTGTTGTGATTGGTCTACTCTGCTCTGATTGGTCAGATGACCAAGTCTGTTGTGATTGGTCCACCGCTTACAGCGCGCGTCGGAAACTAAACGCCCATTACCTTATCTGAATTTTAGATCTGGTTCTTCCTCAGCACTTGATACACAGTGATCCGAACTGTAACCATGGTGTTTGTTTTATCGTATCAATTTCAGTCCTCATCATAGTAGCAGCTTTAGTAGCAGAAAACAGCATCTTCTCGACATGTTGACAACTCAAGCCAAACTCTTCCAGTCTCAGCTACAACAGTGTTTGAGAGTAAAAATAGAAGTTGAAGCAGCCAATGAAGACCATAGACTGGTATTATGCAAATCAGTTACATTGTTACATAGGAAGTGAGACTGGAATTACTGAAGTCTCGTTTCAGCAGTTCAGAATCGTTAGAATAGTTTTAGTTTTATTTACCATTAACAACGCTGGTTGTATCATCCTGGTACCCTGTAAACATGACTTTAGAAAACTAGTGTGCACTTATTCACGTGTGCATGTGTGTATGCTCTCTCTGTCCTCTAGGGGTCGCCCTTTAGGGCCGCAGTCTCTCTTCATCTGGGAGCATGTTCTAGGACGGACCCTGCACAGCAACCATGAAAAGCTTAGGGGCCAACCGTAGCCGACATCTGTCAGACAGCTGTGACCCCACCGCGGGCCCCCAGGAGCCCTTGTGTCCCTTGGCCCCGGACCCCCATGCCGCCTACCTCCTGAGCCCCACCGTCAACCATTATGGCACTCTGGATCCTCACTTCCATCATTTTCCAATATCCACCCCGACGACCCTGCAGTCGGACTGCCTGCTGCCTCTAAACAACCAGCTGACCAACAGCAGCACCTTCCCACGGCTGCACTACACCAGCCAGCCGGAGCAGAGCGAGTACACGCAGGTACTGCCATTGAGTTACAAAACATTATCCAAAAGAATCCTGCTTTAAAGGATTAGTTCGCTTCAGAATTTAAATTTCCTGATAATTTACTCACCCCCATGTCATCCAAGATGTTTGTGTCTTTCTTTCTTCAGTTGAAAAGAAATTAAGGTTTTTGAGGATTTCGCTCCATATAGTGGACTTCACTGGGGTTCAACGGGTTGAAGGTCCAAATGTCAGTTTCAGTGCAGCTTTAAAGAGCTCTACACGATCCCAGACGAGGAATAAAGGTCTTATCTAGAGAAACGATTGGTCATTTTCTAAAAAAAATTAAAATGTGTATACTTTTTAACCACAAATGCTCGTCTTGCATTGCTCTGCGATGTGCCACACATTACGTAATCATGTTGGAAAGGTCCCTTCGCGTCAGCCACGCTTTTTTCGTAAGTTGGATATGGAAGACGTAGAACGTTGCGTAAGCGTTTTGAACTGCGAAAGGTGTTGCACTTTCTTCCTAAGTTGAATTCGGAAGGCGGTCTGGCAGAAGCTAGATATTTTACTTTATAACTTGTTAAATATGGATATTTTTCTTACACAAACGCATCGCTTCCCTTCAGAAGGTCTTTATTAACCCCCTGGAGCCGTGTGGAGTACGTTTATGATGGATGGATGCACTTTCTTGAGCTTCATACTCGTTGGTCCCGTTCACTGCCATTATAAAGCTTGGATATATCAGGATATTTATTAATATAACTCCGATTGTGTTCATCAGAAAGAAGAAAGTCATATACACCTATGGCTTGAGGGTAATTTTCATTTTAAAGTGAACTAATCCTTTAATGACAGAAATTTCAGAAACTAACCCTAAAGTTAAACTCTTCAGGGCTGGGTTTTGCACCCCTGGTCTAGTATAGCTGCATAATTTTCACGTAATTTCGTGATGATGTGGTTTGTCTCAGCAGGGTTGTGTGGCTCAGACAGGCAGTCGCGCTGGCACCCTCACATCCTCCATGTCCTCCATGTCCATGGGTTTGGGCCTGGGACTGGGCGCACCCGCCATGATCAGCAGCGGCACGGCCACCATCTCATCCGCAGCAGCCGCCAAGATGAACCGGCTCCCGGCCAACCTGCTGGACCAGCTGGAGCGCCACCTACCGCTGCAGCGTGACGGCTTTAGCACGCTGCAGTTCCACCGCCGCAGCCGCGGCTCCAAGCAGCGCAGCGAGAGTCCCAGCCGCATCCGAAACCTGGTCCAGTCTGTCCAGAAACTCTTCGCCAAGTCGCAATCTCTGGAGGTTTCGGCGGTTAAAGGGAGCATAACCGCCGGCGACGCGGCAAAAACGACCCGGCGGAGCAAAAGCAAAGACCGCGCCAAGACTGAAGGCACCAAACGGCGTCCGCGGCCCAATCTCTCAGGCTTCTGGAGCTCGGACGATGGCTTAGAGGACGATCCCCCGACTCAACCCGCCGCCGGCCCGCTGGCGGTTGCGTATCGAAACCCTCTCAGCATGATGACGCTGGGCAGAGCCGTGTCGGACAGTCAAGCGGCACCCAGACCGCATCCGCAGGGCTACAACACCATCGCGACGCACTCGCTCAAATCGTCCAAGAGCAGCGGTGACCTCAAGCCGCAGGTCAGCCTGCCGCCCTCCGGTGGCCAAACAGGGGACAGCGTGCTGGTCAAGAGAGGCTCCTGGTCAACGCTGACCCTTAGTCAGGCCAGACAGGTGCTACAGAAGGGCTCCGCCACCGTCAACCGGACCCTGCTCAAGTCCAAGTCCTGCCACGGACAGGAGATGACCTGCAACTTCCTACAGGTGACACACAGACCCCAAAATGAGAATTCTATCATTTATTCATTCCAAACCCGTAAGACTTTCGTCGTTAAGCAAGTACGGTTGAGCTTCTGTTTACCATATTTGTACAGTCACTGATCAATGTTTATATTTGAATAAAAGCTTATAAAGTGAACGTGTCCCTTCAGAACACTTGGATTAAACCGCCTGATTCATATGGTTTTAATTTACAATCTCTTTATGAATGTTTTGGCATGTTTTGGGTGAGTTTTAGGTGAACAGACTTTTAATGCAGGCACAGAAATCTCCCAGATTTCATCAAAAATATCTTCATTTGTGTTCTGGAGATGAACGAAAGTCTTATGGGTTTGGAATTACATGAGGGTGAGTAATTAATGACAGAATTTTCATTTTTTGGGTGAACTAACCCTTTAATGTGTGTGAAGTAGACAGATGGGTTTCTTGATATATTATTTATAATATTTGGCAAATAGTACTACAAGATTTCATAACAGGGTGTGTTTGAATTATAACATCGATTATAATGCCAAACAAGCACTTTATATCACCTTTTTTATTATTGCTTAAGTGCAATAATAATAAATACAAATATTTGTATAATATTAGTACATATTTGTTAGAAAATATATATTAATTAATTGAACTAATATTTTAATTTATACAATATTTGACAACAATAATTGAACATATAAACGCAATTTCAAATGTTATGTTAAAAAACGACTTTAATTTGTATTATTTTATGTATAAAAATAATACATATTTGTAAAAATATATTATTAAATATTTTAGCAAAAGTTGAAATATTTACAAATATATTTCTATGATAATAAATACACAAAAAATAATTTATTATAATGCCAAATAAGCACTTTATATCACTCTTTTATTACTTATTTTATTATTTGTTTTTAAATGGGTCAATGATGTAATTATTATTGTGTTACCTATTTTTGAATTTAAATAATATATTAAATTAGAATGCTAAATATAATAAATATTTCTTAAAACTTTAATATTAATTTGAAAAAAAAATTCAGATAATAACAGTAAATATTCTTACAAATATTTGCATAATAAATACATAATTATTAATAAATGCAACAATAAAGAAAGTAATGAATCAAAACATATGTAAAAAAAAAGTATTATTAATATTTTAGCAAAATTTGAAATATTTACAAAAATTTGTATATAATTATAATATAATAAATACACAAATAAGTGCAATAATAACAAACAAACATTTCTATACTGATTAATACAAATATATTTGAACAATAATTTGTTGTACTTTTGAATGGCATTTCAACAGTTGTATGTTAAAAACATGATTTTAAAAAACATAAGACCAGCATGAATGCGAAGAATTTTTCACATGCATTTTACACTTCATTTCAAGTTTTATTTGTGATCCTTTGACCCAGACGAATTGTGGGTAGTGTGAGTGTATTGTAAGTATAAGTCTTTCAGCAGGTGCCTACAGGTGAGTGGAGCGGGACGCTGGGTAAGGCAGGGGGCGCAGGCGAGATCCCGTGCAGGCGGATGCGCAGCGGCAGTTACGTTAAAGCCATGGGAGACGTGGAGGACAGCGACGACTCAGACGGACCCCCTTCACCCAAACCCTCGCCCAAGACCGCCGCCCGACGACAGAGCTACCTGAAGGCCACCCAGCAGTCTCTCAGCGAGCAGCAGCCGCCTTTACCACCGCGCAAGTGAGTGGAACACATGAACCACAACATGCACACACTCAACTGCAGCTGTTTTACAATTAAAGACATCTCCAGATAAACAGACACAAAGACACTTTAAATGTGATTCTCTCTGTGGTAACTGCTGGACACAACACATGAGATGCATTACTGAACATCTCAATGATGCCATCAGGAGTATATTCACTGTGACCAGCAGATGGCAGCATGTTGACGGGTTGATTAGTTGCTTTAAAACTCCATATCAGAAGTCCAAATAAACTCATTAAACATGACTCAATTTCTCTATAGCCAAATAAAAAAATACAAAGGAGATCTTTTTAATATCTCAATTGTAAATGGAAGGCAAAAGAAGACTTTTAATGAAGTCTTCTGCTTCTCGTGTGTAATAAACATCTTTTTTGGGACATTTTATCAAACTGCAAAGAGTAAAGATGCTTTTACACAAACTTCCATTAGAAATGCCACTTACTGAATTAAACATGCACGTTGCATAATGCTTACTGTGTACATAATGCATACTATTTTAAAAAAATAGTAGGAAGTATATACTACATACACATATGTAGTGGTTCTCAACCAGGGCCTCTCAGCAAACTTACACATGATTTAAAATAAGACAAAACAACAATTACAATAACTAATATATATATATATATATATATATATAATTTTTCAA
>RJVU01017312.1:310243-333438 GCA_003731715.1 Anabarilius grahami
ATATATATATATATATATATATACATAGACACACACACACACATAATATTTAAACAATATTTTATTGTCATTTTGATTGGCATTTCAAAAGTGGTATGTTGAAAATTTATTTTTCAAAAGCATGAATTCAAATAATTAATATTCATATAATAATATGAAATAAACCACGGACGACTGGAAAAGTCATGCAAATTCATTGGTTAAAAAAAGTAGAAACCCTGAAGAACATGTGATTTTAATATTCTGGAGTCCTGGTATCTATTTCCATAGATTAAAATTGATAATTTTGATCTACTTTGTTACTAATAAGGAGAAGGACGAGTGAATTGCAGTGCCATGTCAACATCCTCGATGCTCCAAGAACTGCATTTTTGTCGACCAGATTTTATGAGTAGGCAAAAGAGTAGATTTAGACTTTGGACTGTATCATTTATCGTTAAATAATACTTGTAAAAATCCCTGTGAGTTGCTCAGCATAAGAGGACGCTTCTGTTTATCGCATACTAGCGTTTGTCAAGCAGTATTCAGTCGAGTCAGTGTTGATGAACCTTAGAAGCAAACAGCAGACTTTGATGTTCAACGGTCCGTGTAACGGCCCACCCTTCCTATACACTCACTAGCAGACAGAGTCCCTGTCCATTCATGCGGGAGCAGTTTGGAGTGGTTTGGTTTCCTCTGCAGAGCGCCGCCTCAGTGCCGCACCTGCACAGGTTAGTGTTTTAGCCCCGCCTCCACCTGGTTACGTGACACATTCTCACTCTATGTTATTAAAACACGACATAAAATTCCCCACAAAACACCCCGATGCACGACATCCACCTCCACTAGAATCCTGGCTGAATCCTCACCAAACTTTATTTATTTTTTTAGCTTGGTAAGAAGTGTTCCTAACATCCTGCACCTGGCTCTCGCTCACCTCGTCTATGAAGCTACTAAAAATAAAGTCAAATATTATTGGCTGCTTGGCAAAAGGGAGAAGGATGTGAAGATTTCCTGTTGAATGCATTGTGATCCTGCACTCATTCTCTTCTCTCAGCTGTTTGCCATCCCTTTGCGAGGTCTCCACCAATCGCAGCCTGGATAACCTGGACTGTTTGATGGCTCCCGGTGACGTGGGACTGCAGCACTGGGACACTGATGGGGGATTCGGTCCACGCTGCGCCACGCTGGGACGAGGGTCTACGATGAGACAGGTCACAGACCTCATTTAATTTATTTCAAGTCATTAAAGCATCACTGTTATTATTGCTAACACATTGTAATTTTTAATATTTAGTTTAATGCACAATTAACTTGGGCACATTATCCCAAGAGAAACATAAAGTGATCAGAAGCAATTTTCATTTGGTAAAAAAACTCACAGGCTTGCATTGAAGGAGGGACTCAATCCATACCTAGAGACCCGCAACACCATAGAAACCCCTAGTACATCCTTACGACACCATAGCAACCCCCAGAACACCCTTACAACACCACAGCCACCCCTAGAACACCCTTACAACACCATAGCAACCCCTAGAACACCCTTACTACACCATAGCAACCCCTAGAACACCCTTACAACACCATAGCAACCCCTAGAACACCCTTATGACACTATAGAAACCCCCAGTACAACCTTACAACACCACAGCCACTCCTAGAACACCCTTACAACACCATATTAACCCCTAGAACACCCTTATGACACTATAGAAACCCCCAGTACAACCTTACAACACCACAGCCACCCCTAAAACACCCTTACAACACCATAGCAACCCCTAGAACACCCTTATGACACTATAGAAACCCCCAGTACACCCTTACGACATCATAGCAACCCCTAGAACACCCTTACAACACCATAGCAACCCCTAGAACACCCTTACAATACCACAGCCACCCCTAGAACACCCTTACAACACCATAGCAACCCCTAGAAAAACCCTTATGACACTAAAGCAACCCCCAGAACACCCTTGCAACACCATAGAAATCCCCAGAACACCCTTGTAGTAACTACATAGCAACCCCAAGAACACCCTAGAAACCCTATATCAACACCATGCCAACCCCCAGAACACCCTAGTAACCACATATGCAACCCCCTGAACAACCTAGCAACCACATAGCAACACCCCTGAACATCCTAAGCACACAGAAACACCATAGCAACCACATAGCAACATCATAGCAAGCCCTAGAACACTCTAGCAACCACATAGCAACACCACAGCACCCTCCAGTACACTCTAGTAACCACATAGCAACCCCCAGAATACCCTAGCAACCGCATACAGTAGCAACACCATCTGTCCCAAAAACACAATAATAACCATATAGAAACCTCCAGAACATCCTAGCTACCACTTAGCAATACCTAAAANTTATGTATTCTTCATGGGGACCCCCCCCCCCCCAAAAAAAAAACTTTAAGAACCACATATCAACACCTTAGCACCCTCTAGAACACCCTATCAACTACATAGCAACACCTCAGCAATCCCTAGAGCATCCTAGTAACCACATATAGATCCCCCCCAAAAAATAATCAAAGAACCGCATATCAACACCCTAGGAACCTCTAGAAAACCCTATCAACCACATAGCAACACCTCAGCAATCCCTAGAACATCCTAGGAACCACATAGACCTCCCCCCGACAAAAAAACATCCTAAGAACCACATATCAACACCCTAGCAACCCCTAGAACACCCTATCAACCACATAACAACACCTCAGCAATCCCTAGAACAGCCTATTAACCACATAGAACCCCCCCCCCAAAAAAAAAACAAAAAAAAACAACAACAAAACAAAACACCCTAAGAACCACATATCAACCCCCTAACAACCCCTGGAACACCCTAGCAACCACATAGCAACACCTTATCAACCACATCGAAACACCCTAGCAACCCCTAGAACACCCTTTCAACCACATAACAACACCTCAGCAATCCCTAGAGCATCCTAGAAACCACATAGGACCACCCCCACACACAACACAAAAAACACCCTAAGAACCACATATCAACACCCTAGCAACCCTAAAACACCCTAGCAACCACATAGCAACACCTCAGCAATTCCTAGAGCATCCTAGTAACCACATAGGACCACCCCCACACACAACACAAAAAACACCCTAAAAACCACATATCAACACCCTAGCAACTCCCAAAACACCCTATCAACCACATAGAACCCCCCAGACACACACACAAACACCCTATCAACCACATAGCAACACCTTAGCAATCCCTAGAGCATCCTAGTAACCACAACCCCACCCCCCAAAAAACACCCTTAGAACTACAAATCAACACCCTAGCAACCCTAAAACACCCTAGCAACTACATATCAACACCCTAGCAACCCCTAGAACACCCTATCAACCACATAGCAACACCTCAGCAATCACTAGAACACCCTATCAACCACATAGCAACTCCTCAGCAGTCCCGAGAACACCCTAATAACCACATAGAACCTCCCCCCCATTAAAAAACACCCTAAGAACCACATATCAACACCCTAGCAACCCCTAGAACACCCCATCAACCCCATATCAACACCCTATCAACCACATAGCAACACCTCAGCAATCTCTAGAACACCCTAGTATTAACCACACAGAAACACCCAAACACGATAACAACCGAATATCAACACCATAGTAAACACATAACATTACCATAGCAATCCCTAGAACACCCTAGTAACAACATAGCAACTCCAGAACATTCTAGAAAAACCATAGAAACCTCAGACCCTAGCAGCCACATAGAAACACATTAGCAACTACATGGCAACACCATATCACCCCCCAGAACATTCTAGTAACCACACACAGTACAGTAGCAACACCATAGCAACACATAGCACATGCTAGCAACTCCCAAAACAGACTAGTAGCCACATGGCAACACCCTGACAACCACCCACAGCAACCAATCATCTTAGCAGAGAGTTTTGCTCACATTTTCTTCAGAAGATGTAAAAGTCTATTTCTGTTTAGTCTTGTAAATCGCTCCGTTATGTGTTCCACATCACAGAGAAAACGCTGAAATGTGTCAGAGAGTTTTTGCTGTTTACTTGACCTGCAGGAACAGTGTTCCAGATTAAAAATGCTGTATGACATCCTTAAGCTAGTTTAAGGAGACATGGAGGGTGGGAAATCAGTTTGAGAGCATGTTATCGGGAGGAGATACTTGGGCGTTCGCCTACATTCTCTCTTAATATACTGATGAGGACATCAAGACTTGTGAAGCTAGTCGAGGGTCTGAAATGTCGCTGATTTTTTAAGAGGAAAGAGAACTGATTTTTTTTTGAAGATCTGTTTTGCTTGCTTGGGATTATTGTGAAGACTGATGGACACTTTATGGAGAAGTTGTTTCTGAGATTGGAAGAATGCTGTCGGAGAGAAATTGCTTGAATCAAAGGGAATGAAGTCAAGAAAACTTTTTCTAGGAATTATCTTATGATTTTTAATCCAATGAGCTCTTTCAAAAGTCACTTTAATTACTGCAGTTTGGTATGTTTTTTCTATTTGTTTGCCTTTAATTGTCAGGTTTATTCATGACAAACACACACAAACCTCCAGTTCTGTTGTGTCCCTGTGAGAAGTGTCACCTGCTGGATGAACAAACACAAAGTTTCTCTTTACTCTTCACCAACTAAACTCAGTCAGGCTTGAAAACTACCGCTGCTTTTCCTCTCCCAGCAGGCACCAAGAGAGTTTGAACCGTGATTGTGTTTTGTTTGCAGGATAGTTTGGAAAGACTTAAAGGTCAGTTGAATCACAGAAGAGTTCAATGACTTTCTAAAGCATTTTCTCTGCTTTATTCCTGATGGATTTGGGAAAAAAAGAGAGGACAAAAATATTTCAGGTTTAAGAGCTGCTACATTAGCAATGCCAAAAAAGCAAATCCCTTTGTAAATTATTCGTGTGTCCTGCTTTAGTTAAGCAAGGCATTTATAATATTATATTGTATTATACATAATTTAATTTTAAAATATTTTTTGATAGACAGATACAAAACAATACAAATAATATTTTTATTTTTTCTACAATTTTCCAAGTTTTCTGAATAAGAATTTTTGGTGAAAAATGGCCTAAATTACAAGCATTTTATACCATTTTATAAAAACCAAGTCCTCATCCACAGACAAGGCCCAGTGCAACTGTGAAGGAATAAATTTAAAGATTTTTCTCATGTTATGACTCATTTGTTGCATAGACTAAATGGAAACCACTCAAGATTCACTAAAGCATGGAAATCTGCTGTTGGATTAAGAGCCGTTTCCTCTTCGTGTCCACACGACAATGCGCCAGTCCACCCTAAAGCGGCGGCCCCATCTCTCCCCATGCGAGGCACGCTTGTGGGTGGGCAGCGGCCGTCTGCCCCGCAGGCTTCGCACGGGTCGTTTCAACCTGCACGTGTCCTTTCAGGTGGAGCAGGGCTACATGAGCAACGCGGCTTACAGGCAGGTGGAGTCTCAAGCGGTGGAGGCCTTGGATCTGCCCACACCCTCCTGCTTCCGGTCTCGAAGCCACAGTTACCTGCGGGCCATCCAGGCCGGCTGCTCTCAAGATGACGATACGGGCTCCGTGGACTCCGATGAGACTCCACCGATAACCTCATCCATCAGCAGCTATAACAGCATCACCAGTGAGTATCGCACGCATGCAAACACACCTTCAGAGAGGATCACATTCATTTACATGCTATATAACATAAACCACCCCAAAATCAAAATAAATTTTATTTTGCCTATAGAAAATCAAGCCTGTTTTTATGACGGTTATAGGGGTCATGAATTGAGAAATCAACTTTTCCTTGAGCTTTTGATATATAAGAGGTCGTCGTACTATAAGAATATCCTGTAAGTTTCAGAACTGAAAGCTTTTATTGACACCAGGCCCAGCGAACGACTGATCCTGGAATGTGCCTATCTATGATAGGTGAAACGCCGCCTCCGCAGAAGAAATCAACACCAACTTCATCATTGCAACGTTAGCCCCGCCCACTGTTAGTGAGATGAGGAGAGAAGAGCGATACAGGACTAAAATAACATTACCTTTCAAAGGATCCTAATGATAGGAATATGGTTATTTATTTTCAACAATGTGAATGTCTCCGTTGAGCTTTATTTATTTGTATTCGGTACATTTCACTGTGGATTCTTTGGTAAATCAGTCGCATTTCGGCGCAGGCTTTGCAAACAGACTTTTACGATATGGACTCGACAGTAATGCAACAACATGTCAGTAACTGTGTTAATTCTAATGCCTGATCTGATATGTAATGATTCATGTATGGTCAGATGTTCTTTGTCTATGTGTCAGTAAATCAAACCAGTGACTAAACGCTCAACTTCACCTTGTTTCTCTTAGGAGGATGAAAATAATAATAAATGGTGATTAAATTATATATAGAAAGCAATCAAAGAACGCTCCCTTTACAATCGCTGGAGCTGTCAATCAAACAGCGTTAGTTTATCAGTAACTGGGTCTGGACTCGCGCCAAAACTCCTGTTTTATTCAATGAATCTCTTAGTTACATCACGTTTACACTGTTCATGAGATCACTGTTTTCATGCGCTCAAAAACGTCTGTGATCGGCACAATGTTCATCACTGCAACCTTTCATGCCACAATCTAAATATAAAGCTATAATCAACACTTTTTGTGTAGGTTAAAGGGATAGTTCACCCAAAAATGAAAATAATGTCATTTATTACTCACCCTCATGTCGTTCCACACCCGTAAGACCTTCATTCATCTTCAGAACACAAATTAAGATATTTTTGTTGAAATCCTATGGCTTCGTGAGGCCTGCATAGCCAGGAATGAAATTTCCTCTCTCAAGATCCATTAATGTACTAAAAACATATTTAATTTCATGTGAGTACAGTGGTTCAATATTAATAATATAAAGTGACGAGAATATTTTTGTTGCACCAAAAAAAACAAAATAACGACTTATTTAGTGATTGCCGATTTCAAAACACTGCTTCAGGAAGCTTCGGAGAGTTATGATTCTTCTGTGTCGAATCATGATTCAGATCGTGTGTCAAACCGCCAAGCTGCTGAAATCACGTGACTTTGGCACTCCTAACAGCTGATTCGACACGCTGATTCATAACGCTCCAAAGCTTCCTGAAACAGTGTTTTGAAATCGGCCATCACTAAATAAGTCGTTTTTTTTTTTTTTGGCACACCAAAAATATTCTCGTCGCTTTATAATATTAATACTGAACCACTGTACTCACATGAACTGATTTAAATATGTTTTTAGTACATTAATGGATCTTGAGCGAGGAAATGTCATTGCTCCCTATGCAGGCCTCACTGAGCCATCGGATTTCAACTAAAATATCTTAATTTGTGTTCTGAAGATGAATGAAGGTCTTACGGGTGTGGAACGGCATGAGGGTGAGTAATAAATGACATTATTTTCATTTTTGGGTGAACTAAGCCATTTAACCTTGACAGCTGTAATAGTAAAAATGTGCTAAAAGTTTTCGAGAGAGTAATACTTAGCTATTTCATATGTAAAGATGTCAGCCAATCACAGCAGTGGGCGTTTACACTGAAGTCTCACAGCAGACACGCCCCTTAAAACAGAGCGTTCAAATCAGAGGGATAAAATCAGGGTAGGAAAAATGCCTTTTATTTATAAATTATGACAATTTTTGATGTAAAAAGCATACTAACATTATAAGTGCACCCCAGGAAACATAAAACAATAAATCAATGCAGTTCATGACCCCTTTAAGAACTCTTTTACATTTTAACATGATGCATCCAGACATTTTTTATTATTATTATAATATTCATTATTTTCAGTGGGGATTCTCATTAGATTCAAAATAAAAATACATACCGTACAGAAAATGTACACCAGCATAAATTAAAAGCTCGACAAAAAATACTATCATGAAGTATTTTACTATTTAAAAAATTTTTTTTACAAAATACTTTTTTTTTTTTTAAATATCATAATGTCAGTGTGCTATGTCATAATGTCACTTGGCTACAAGTGTGTTGTGCTGCTCGGTCCGATCCACTTTCAACAGCATTTCTCAGAAAGCGCATACTGCACCTTTAATCTTTCTTTAAGTAAAATATATTTTCTTAATTCTTTTGCTTTTGGAGTGAAATGAGAGCTGAACATGTTTTTCATGAGATTTAGACTTTTATATCCCATTGATCACAAAAATGTATATCTGAGACATACAGTAAGTGGGGAATTATATACACTAGATGGGAAAGTTTATTCACTGATACACTATCGCTCAAAAGTTTGGGGTCAGTAAAACATTTTTTTTAAAGAAATTAATACTTTTATACAACAAGTAAGCATTAAATTGATCAAAAGTGTCAGTAAAGATGTTTATAATGTGACAAAAATTTGTATTTCAAATAAAAGCTGCTCATTTGACTTTTCTTTTCATCAAAGTATCCTGAAAAAACTGTATTACGGTTTCCACAAAAATATGAAACTGTTTTCAACACTGATAATAATTCTGAAGGATCATGTGACATTAAAGACTGGGGTAATGATGCTGAAAATTCAGCTTTGATCACAGGAATAAATTACATTTTACAATATATTCACAAAGAAAACAGTTATTTTAAATTGTAATAATATTTCACAATATTACTGTATTTTTGATCAAATAAATGCAGCCTTGGTGAGCAGAAGAGACTTCCTTCAAAAACATTAAACAAACCCCAAACTTTTAAACAGTAGTGCATGTTTTACTTCTGTGGTTTATGACTGCTTTGGTCTAAAAACATTTTATGACATGAAAAACTAATGAAAGCCAGTGAATGATTGATGGATTTGATAATAAAATCACCAAACACCTTAAAGTAATGATGCCAACCACTGCATAAAACAACATGTGACCTGGTTGTCAAGAATCACAGAGATAGCGCTGAATTTGCATGTGCATAAACAGAAACTGTAAGCGTTGATAAAGTGGACAAAGTTCACAACAAGCAATATAATAACTTCATGATAAGCACAGGCCTCATGGACTTTTCGATTATCATGATGTCATTTCATTGCCTCCAAAGGTGATGTCAGTGCAATCAAACCAGCCCTGTTATTGTTTCTCAGTAATAAAGACCTTAGTGTGCAGTCAGATCGCTTTTCCTTTGAGAGGTCGGCATGTGGGCAAGTCCAGACAGATGATCTGGAATCATGGTGTGAGAGTCAAACAGCCGTAGACCATGAAGACTGTCTCATGATGGACCCTTAAAGGGATAGTTCACATAAAAACGAAAATACTGTTGTTATTTACTCATCTCATCTCATCCCAAAAGGCGTATATATGTAAGTGCATGAGTCATATAAACTACTTTGGTCCATTTTGAAAACAAACTTGGCTTTTGGACGGATTTGGTCCTTTTTCACTCAGTACATGTAGACTACTGGACGTTTATAACGTCTCAAATGGTCAGTGCCAAGTGTGTAACAGCGAGTTGTCACACAAACACACACACACACATATACAAGTCTTCTGACCTACATTTGTACTGGTGGTGTCCTGCGGAGATGAATCCTTGCGCTTAACGGCTAATGTTTCTCGTCCCATCATGACCGACTCTGGCAAAACTTCCACTGCAAATTAAACCTCATCTTAGCCGGTTTTCAGAGGAATTAACAGACATCAATCAGATTAGTTTGGCGCAACGCTTGATAAACCAGCAGTCAGTGTGCCGTCTGGTTTTTCACATTTCATTAAAGATGATCTACTTTATTTGCTTTGCTTTTCGCTGTATTTTGATATGTTTTATAATTTAATATGCAAGTCCAGATTTATTCAATCGAACAACATTCAATTTCATCATGATGGTTAAATGTATTGTAATTCATCTTGAGTCTTGAAAAGATACACAACTTGTGTAGTGTTAGTACAGAGCTACACTCAGAACAGCAAATAATGAAATCTAGTCTATTTTTGGAGAGGAATCTGGCTAATGCAATTTAGTTTAGGTAGCAAGCTGTCAAGAAAAACAAACCTTGGCCGTAATTCTGCTGCATTAAAAAGCCTGTGCTATCATTGCCCAGTCCATCGCTATGGTTGGAATAGCATACTATAATATGTATACTGTGCACAGTATAGCTGTAAATGTGATTTTTATATATGCAACATCCAGATGACCTACTATATTTGACAAAATGAGCAGCTTACTGCATGGCATACTGTATAAGGCACTCGACTTGACGTATGACAAAGACTTTAGATATACAATGACGGTGCACTCATATTATGAATGGGAGAAAGTGCAATGCGCAATATGCCGGAATAAGTCCTGATAAAGTCACTGCAGTACACGATGTATTTTTAATGCTATTTGAGAAGAAGAAACAACATTTATGGGAAAGTTCATGTCAGATTTTGTTTCTGATTTGAAATATGTTATGTAAATGTGAGCAGTTTTTGAGATTTCAGGATTTTCCCATTTAAGTAGACGAGTTCGTCTTGGATGCCCGAAATAGCTGCCCGGAGGTGTTGCAAATATGGCCGCAGAGTGAACAGACTTTCCTTGAAAGGGACTTTGCCGATGTGATGGATGAATCTGAAGTAATATCAGCTGTGATTTTGAACATCGCTTTCATTTGACCAGATTGACAAATGTTAAACATTTTACCCAAACTTAGATAGTTTTCTGAATTATAAACACGGAACATATTGAGGTTTTGTGGCCACAATATACACTCTAAAAACTGCTGGGTTAAATATGGACAAAACCAGGGATTGGGTTGTTTTCACACAGCCATTTTTTTCAACCAATTTTGGATTAATTTTTTTAGCCAGCAATATAGTAATATAGTAAAAGGCGTGTTTTTGCTCACCCCCAAATAGGGGCAAATTTGTGGGGTATTATAAGCTGAAACTTGACCAGACCAGAGACTTATATTACATCATGTGAAAGAGGGCATAATAGGTGCCTTTTAACCCAACCTGCTGGGTTTGTCCATATTTTACCCAGCTTGGGTTTTTTTAACCCAGCATTTTTTAGAGTGTAGCATACTACTGTTTATGGTGGAATAATGCATACAGTTTCACTTCCCTTTTAAAGGGAACCTATTTTCATAAGATGTAATATAAGTCTCTGGTGTCCCCAGAATGTGTCTGTGAAGTTTCAGCTTAAAATACCCCACAGATCATTTATTATAGCTTGTCAAATTTGCCCCTATTTTGGTGTGAGCAAAAACATGCCGTTTTTGTGTGTGTCCCTTTAAATGCAAATGAGCTGCTGCTCCCGGCCCCCTTTCCAGAAGAGGGCGGCGCTTTAACAGCTCACGCTTCTGTTGCTCAACAACAACAAAGCTGGAGAATCTCACGCAGCCAAAATTACCATAGTGGATAAATTTATGTAGTTGCTGTGGAGTTGATCAACTCATCCACTAGCATGTGCCGTCATGTTAATCTTTTGTGCAAATCCAGTGTTGAATTGACCCTCATTTGTGAAGCAGTCCGGCGTAAAATGACGGCATGTCAACAACACTCTACTACAACAACTCTTCCTCTTCTCTAAAGCAGCCCAACATGGCCTCACCTCCTTTGTTGTGTGTTCTCGGGGGCGGAGTTTATGTAAATTTTAGGGTTTGTGATGTCACTAACCCGGGAAGAAGCTCGTTGTAGTCCCTACCAGCCGTTTGTTGTAGTCCTTAAAAAGCGATTTCTGTAAAAGAAAATATCTCCCTTTGCTTTGAACTTTGAGCGTCGTAACTTTGCAGATGTTGTTTATGATCAAACAGCAACATTACACACTAACTAAAGTTAAAAAAGTGAAATCATAATCGAGGACCCCTTTAAAAATAGTGGGTAGAATATAGTCCCTTTCAAAAAAAAAAACTCCCACGGCACATTATTCATCGACCAAATTAACTCGCATAAAAGCACTTAATTAAAATGGTGATTTTATTGTCCTCAAAACTCATAAGACACATAATCTCCCCTCAGACACTTTATTCTCCCCTGCTATCTAAATAAGATATTATTTAGGCCTATATTGATGGCGAGGATATGGACTTTATTATTTAAATGTCTTGCTGTCGCAGCTTGTAATGGCATAAAGATGCTGAATCAAATTACTTCAGATGCAGTGTTGAAAAGTGCCGAATTGGGCTACTTTTACACTGTTGCCGCAGGTTGTTTTTCATGTCCGCGGGTTGAATCGACCCAAAATAACATGATATTAAGCGCCTGGAATATGAATTTTACCAGGGGAGCCCTGCCAAAATGCAAATTTTACTCCCCGGAACACAATTTTTACCATGGGACCCCCCTGAAATGCAATTGGGCTAGTTTTGAGGAGCAATTGAGCGGGTTTTGTTATGAAAACCTGGCAACCCTGTTCAGATTTGAAAACTAGACTGATAAAAAATAATTGTGAGTTTTTGGGTTCAATAACGACAGACGGAGAAACTACACACACTAAATCTTGTTCAATGTTTTCCAACCAGCAACAAACCTAAATACGTTACTGGATTCTGGAAATAACCCCAAAAATCTCAGCCCACGTTAAAGGATTAGTTCACCCAAAAAAATGAAAATTCTGTCATTTATTACTCACCCTCATGTCGTTTCACACCCGTAAGACCTTTGTTCATCTTCAGAACGCAAATTAAGATATTTTTGATGAAATCCGATGGCTCCGTGAGGCCTGCATAGGGAGCAATGACATTTCCTCTCTCAAGATCCATTAATGTACTAAAAACATATTTAAATCAGTTCATGTGAGTACAGTGGTTCAATATTAATATTATAAAGCGACAAGAATATTTTTGGTGTGCCAAAAAAACTAAATAACGACTTATATAGTGATGGCCGATTTCAAGCTTCAGAGCGTTATGATTCTTTTGTGTCGAATCATGATTCGGATCGCGTGTCAAACTGCCGCTCCGAACCGCTGATTCGACACACTGATTCATAACGCTCTGAAGCTTGAAATCGGCCATCACTATATGAGTCGTTATTTTGTTTTTTTGGCACACCAAAAATATTCTCGTCGCTTTATAATATTAATATTGAACCACTGTACTCACATGAACTGATTTAAATATGTTTTTAGTACATTTATGGATCTTGAGAGAGGAAATGTCATTGCTCCCTATGCAGGCCTCACGGAGCCATCGGATTTCATCAAAAATATCTTAATTTTTGTTCTGAAGATGAACGAAAGTCTTACAGGTGTGGAACGGCATGAGGGTGAGTAATAAATGACAGAATTTTCATTTTTTTGGGTGAACTAACCCTTTAAGCGACTTTTTGAGGGGAAAAACAAGCCCAAAATTGCTTATAATAATAAGCAGACTTGGCAACTCTGCTGCCAAACAGAGAACGCGCGCGCAAGCGGGGGATTCTGTGTGACGCACAAACAGCGATTCTGATTCGCCCGCGTCAAGAGCTTACGCCCCGCCCACCGACCAATGAGAGCGCAGAGAGTGAACGCCTCGAGCGCGTCTTTCTCCAATCCCGCGTCCAGAAAGCGGATTACCGGATCGGTTCTTTTTCCTCGGCTCCTCGAGACGTGGATGGTGGGATCCGTTTAACGGAAGGATATTATAGCGAGTGGGTTCGGCAGTGAGGACGAAAAAACACAGAACAGAAAACCTTTCAGTGGATCGATTAATCGTGTCCTTTCTGTTCAACGCGTCGAGATGGAAACACGCCATCGACGGTGATCGCTTTACACAGAGAGGAAGAGGAAAAGGTGTGTGGATTTTTGTACTGTGAGTGGGCACGCGCGCGGGAACGAGCGAACGCGCGCACGGCGCCTCGAGACGGATCGCGTGTGCTGGTTTTGGCATGTGCTCGGGGTCAGAGGAAGTCACGAATAACACATCTGATAATAGCGATATTTAGCGTCTGAAATGCATCTCCGTTGATCATTTTAATATTTGATTTAGTGATGTTTCGATTGCATTAGCAGGTTAGCTCGTGTTAGCATGAGCCGGAGGTGTGTTTATATTGATGCATCCGTCTAGACAGGCAAAGCATGGCAGCGTTTCCCACCTGAACATGACAGTTCACGCATGCTGCTTTCCATGCAAATGCTGCTCTAGGGCATTTAATGCATCTGGGTCTGCGCTGCACGTGTGAGATCTGAATCTGATCACTAACAATGGCCAGTGTCTGTCTCTACACCGTGTTTTGAATAAGGTCGAATGCCTTTGTCAGGAAGAGAGAACATGAACTTTGAATAGTGTTTGCATAGATTTTAAATCTCCTTTGATTCATGCTGAAAATGTAGAGGATGTCTAACCTAACTTACCCTCCAGAAGAATGGAGAATAGTGTGAATATCTGCATTTGCAGGAATTAATTTATAATATATGTTTGAAAAGTTAACACAGCCATGTCCTACTTTTAGTCAAATGTTTCCTCTTCTTGGGAAACATTTGCTGTGCTTTGGAGAGAAGATGTAATTTTATTAAGTGCACAAGCCTGAATGTGATGGAAGAGATGGGATGGGTTCTGTGGTCTGTTACACATTTTATAGGTTGTATGGACCAAGATTTATTATTTAGTTGTGACATCATTTAAAGGATTAGGAATTAATTTACTCACCCTCATGTCATCCAATATGTTTATGTGCTTCTTTCTTCAGTTGAAAATACATTTAAAGTGTTAGTTCTCCCAAAAATGAAAATAATGTCATTTATTACTCACCCTCATGCCGTTCTACGCCTGTTA
Source organism: Anabarilius grahami (assembly GCA_003731715.1). NCBI lineage: Eukaryota > Metazoa > Chordata > Actinopteri > Cypriniformes > Xenocyprididae > Anabarilius > Anabarilius grahami. Next base: position 324,953 of record RJVU01017312.1, read on the forward strand.
GACCTTCGTTCATCTTCGGAACACAAATTAAGATATTTTTGATGAAATCCGATGGCTCCGTGAGGCCTCCATAGGGAGCAATGACATTTCCTCTCTCAAGATCCATTAATGTACTAAAAACATATTTAAATCAGTTCATGTGAGTACAGTGCTTCAATGTTAATATTATAAAGCGACGAGAATATTTTTGGTGCGCCGAAAAAACTAAATAACAATTTATAAATTGATGGCCGATTTCAAAACACTGCTTCAGGAAGCTTCGGAGCGTTATGAATCAGTGTGTCGAATCTGCTGTTCGGAGTGCCAAAGTCACGTGATTTCAGCCGTTGGCCGTTTGACACGCGATCTGAATCATGATTCGATACGCTGATTCATTATTCTCCGAAGCTTCCTGAAGCAGTGTTTTGAAATCGGCCATCACTAAATAAGTCGTTATTTTGGTTTTTTTTGGCGCATCAAAAATATTCTCGTCGCTTTATAATATTAATATTGAACCACTGTACTCACATGAACTGATTTAAATATGTTTTTAGTACATTAATGGATCTTGAGAGAGGAAATGTCATTGCTCCCTATGNGAATCAGTGTGTCGAATCTGCTGTTCGGAGCGCCAAAGTCACGTGATTTCAGCCGTTGGCCGTTTGACACGCGATCTGAATCATGATTCGATACGCTGATTCATTTATCCTCCGAAGCTTCCTGAAGCAATGTTTTGAAATCGGCCATCACTAAATAAGTCGTTATTTTGTTTTTTTTTGGCGCATCAAAAATATTCTCGTCGCTTTATAATATTAATATTGAACCACTGTACTCACATGAACTGATTTAAATATGTTTTTAGTACATTAATGGATCTTGAGAGAGGAAATGTCATTGCTCCCTATGCAGGCCTCACTGAGCCATCGGATTTCAACAGAAATATCTTAATTTGTGTTCCGAAGATTAACGAAGGTCTTACGGGTGTGAAACGGCATGAGGGTGAGTAATAAGTGACAGAATTTTCATTTTTGGGTGAACTAACCCTTTAATGTTTTTGAGGAAAACATTTTCAGGATTTTTCTCCATATAGTGGACTTCACTGGGGTTCAACGGGTTGAAGGTCCAAATGTCAGTTTCAGTGCAGCTTCAAAGAGCTCTACATGATCCCAGATGAGGAATAAGAGTCTTATTTAGAGAAACGATCATCATTTTCTAAAAAAAAATTTAACATTTAGATACTTTTTAACCACAAATGCTCGTCTTATAGCTCTGCGATGCGCCACGCATTACGTAATCACGATGGAAAGGTCGCGTGTGACGTAGGCGAAAGTACCGCAGTAGGGCGAAAAACTCCATCTCATTTTCTTCTCCAACTTCAAAATAGTCCGACATTGTTGTTTTACCTTTTTTTGTAAAGGGCGTTTGACTTAATCTTTGCACGTTCACTTTGTAGACACTGGATCGGTACTTTCGCCTACGTCACACGTGACCTTTCCAACGTGATTACATAATGCGTGCGCATCGCAGAGCTATAAGACGAGCATTTGTGGTTAAAAAGTATCTAAATTTTTATTTTTTTTAGAAAATGATTGATGGTTTCTCTAGATTAGACCTTTATTCCTCATCTGGGATCATGTAGAGCTCTTTGAAGCTGCACTGAAACTGACATTTGGACCTTCAACCCGTTGAACCCCAGTGAAGTCCACTATATGGAGAAAAATCCTGGAATGTTTTCCTCTAAAACCTTAATTTCTTTTCAACTGAAGAAAGACACGAACATCTTGTATGATATGAGGGTGAGTAAATTATTAGGAAATTTTTATTCTGAAGTGAACTAATCCTTTAAGCTACTCAAAGTCATTGTACTCAGACTGGCTCTTTAAACTACTGTCACTCAAATAATTTTCTAAATTTAAGGTAAAACTAGTTTTATTTTCTTAATGGAATCTGGTACTTTTTCCTCCTTCAACCCTGTAAAGTCTAAAATGATTGCCAGAGAAAACAATATCATTAGATAATTTGATTAATCGAAAAATAATCTAGATTAATCGGTTGAAAAAATCATTGTTAGTTCTAGTCCTCGGAAGCTTTAAAGGTTTAAATTGTTTGTGGCGAACTTAGTGTTGATGATTTCCAACATGCTTTAAATCATTTACTCGCCCTCATGTTGTTTCAAACCTCTATGCTGTTTTTTTTTCATTGCAGCACCAAATATTTATCAACAGTTCGCAGTGACCACATCAGTCAAGCGCCAAAAGCATCATGAAACTAGTTCACATCGACTCATGAAATGTTTTTTTTTGATAGACAGGGTTACGATGAGGTGTCATATGAAAAATAGTTATACAAGACTTTCTCCTTTTGTGCCCCACAAAAGAAATAAATTGGAAGAGTATAAAAGTGAGTATATAAAATCAGAATTTAATTCTTGGGGGTGATCTATTACTTTAACATTGACTCAACAACACATTTAACGCTAGAAGGAAGGAGCCACAGTGCAAGTCCTTCTCAGTTTGGTGGTATTTTGGTGCCTGTCCTCATGCGTTCACAGAAAGGCCATGCAAGGTTTGGCTGGTGCCCCGGGGCAAAGCGACTGGCTCTAATGCGTTAATCTGGATCTGAGCCTCCCCTGTAGAGCCACAACTGTGTCATAAACTCATATCACCCTCAGTGCTGCAAAGTACTAAACATTAAGAGAAAACTATTGTATTTTATTCTCGCCACTCAACTGTTGAAGTTCCCGAGGGAGGTTGTGATGTAATTAATGCTTTGAGATTTGTTCTCAGTATAAAAGTGTTTAATTGAATTGCCACTACATCTCAGAGAAGCAAAGCTGAAGTCAGTCGTTCAATAGCTGTCAGTGGAAATAATTAGCCATTGCACTTTCGCTACCATAAGGGTTTGTGCTTTCCTTGATGGCATCTTGAGTAACGTATTTCCATGCTGATAGAGGTGAGTATTACTGTTACCAATGCTCATGCCTTTTTGACTCTTGAGTGCCATAGCTTTGACTGGCTTTTCTGAGGTAAATATGACATATCATTTACAAGCTGTTTTATTGGCATATTTCCGCGGTTGAAACACTGATTACTAGGGCTGGGACGATATATCGCTGCATCATGATTCGTGGATTGATTCTGATATTTTCCGAATGCATCGCGATTCTCTCTCGAATAGATTCTGAGCTCAGTTTTTAACAGCAGATGGCGCTCTAGGCTAGTTTTAACTGCATGCTCAAATGCTCATGAAGAAGAGCACTCATGCCTTCGGCTGAGTCTGAGAATGTACTTGCACTTCAGAATGCTTTTATGACGCGAGATTAATGTAAACAGCCCACTGCGAACACCCTTGTAATTCGCTTCAACCTTTTCGAACTTTATGAATGATTATTTTACAGAAGGTTCAAGCAGTGTGTGTGTAAGGATTAGGAAGCAAGCAGAGTACGGCTGTTTCTAAAGCATTTAGTGCCATCTGCTGTTAAAAACTAAGCTCAGAATCGATTCGAGAGAGAATCGCGACGCATTCGGAAAATCTCAGAATCGATCCAGAATCATTTCTCGATTCGCGATGCATCGATATATTGTCCCAGCCCTACTGATTACATGAGACATGATACATTTCAGTAAGTTGTACTGTATCTTTCAACATACCTTCTGATGTTCATTCATGTTTATTTTGTGCTGTAACTAGTAGTAAAGAGGAATGATCGGTTAACGTGGTGCTTGAACTGAAGCACAACAGCTTTCACTCCACATTAAATAGTGCCAAAACTGTATTTATTGTTTGAATTTTGTCATAAAATTGTATGTTTTTGCTACAAATCGTGTTCAGTTAAGTTTTGTTAAGGCATAAACTCAAAACGCACTAAGGGTGTGTTTACACAACAGTGATGTACTAAAAACGGAAAAACTTTTCCTTTGTGTTTTTCTCATACAGATGACATTGTCAACGATCCCTGTTCACACGGATCCACAAAAATGACTAAAATTGCTGTATTCTGCTGCCACGCCAGTAGATGGCGATGTCACTTTGTAAAGAAACACGCCTATAGACTGAACATGTAATACACATGCGCATGACATCACCGTTTTCACAAATTCATGTTTTTATAGTTTACACAGAGACGACAATGCTATTGTTTTCAAAAACTTGCACTTTGAATCCCGTTTTCAAAAGTTTGCATTTTTAGGGCCCCAAAACGCCATTGCCGTGTAAATGAACAGCCAAATATATACAAGATCAATATCTGTTCATCAAAATTAGAATCAGTTAAAATGGAGAAATCGATATTTTCAACCCATCCCTAGTAGCTTATCTGTTTATTGTCCTGTCATACTATCATTCATCTGTGTTAGCAATCAAATCGTCATAGACTGCTGTGTGGCATCTGTCCTGGCACCAGAAGGCGAGCACAGCGGACAATGCCAGAGAGAGGAAACAGATTTATCCAATATTGTCTGTGAGCTCCACAGTCCCCGCATTGGACTTGTCCTGGCACCGTGTCCTCTATACAGCACAGACAAGATAGAGGAGAATTGTTCCCCAACAGTTCTTCCTCTTCAGGGAGGGCAGATATTGCCCTGATTGTTCAGTAACACAAGTCATTGTGCTTGTTGCAAAATTGTTGACTAAATGTCATATTTTAGCCCAACTCTGTTCTTCAGTTTTGACAGAACACAAATACTACATATCTGTCATGACACCTCTCGGAGTGTTTGGCATGGTAATGGATATGTTGATATGTTTGGTCTTGGTGGAATAGATCTGCTACACTGCTGCTGATTTTACTGCAGAAAAAGTACGGGACTTGCTGCTGTACAATATAGCCTGTACAGAATTACCTGTAGCAGATCTATACAGGTGGAGCTGGGGAAGAGGGAGGGTTTCTGAAAGCGCGCTGCAACTGCTACAGCAAATGCTGACTATGTATTTGAAGGTTGAGCAAAGAGCTCATTGGTTCCTGCTGTATCAGTGGCCAATCAGCTGTGCCCTATAGAGAATGATGTGATTGCAAGCAGATTGTCAACCTGCGCCATCTAGAGTTTCATGACAGAAATTTGTATTCATCAATAGTGTCATCGAAAGTGTTGAACAGTAATTTACGGAAAATAGCAATGGTGCTAATTTAACATTTTTTAGTTGGAAAATGTAATTCATCGCAGTTTGGACTAGGCTATTGGTTTTCCTGTCTTAGCTTTTCCCAAAAGTTATTTTGCTACTGTTTAAGATTTCAGTCATATTTAGTGTTAAGATACTTATTTTTTTGCCTGGAAAAAAATAACTCTATACCGTTCAAAAGTTAAGAATTTTTAATGTTTTTGAAAGAGTCTCTTCTGCTTATTACAATTGTATTATTACAATTTAAAATATCTGTATTCTATTGTAATATATTTGAAAATGTAATTTATTCCTGTGATCAAAGCTGAATTTTCAGCATCATTACTCCAGTCTTCAGTGTCACATGATCCTTCAGAAATCATTCTGATATGATGATTTGCTGCTCAAGAAACATTTATTTTTATTATTTTTATACATTTATATTTCATGCTAATTTGTGTTATATGCTGTCATACTAATTGAGATCCTTCCTTTTTGTTTTTTTGCCAGAAAAGTTAAATAATTATCAGATTGTTTTAAATTACATATCAGATATTGTCTTTTTAATGTTTTTTACATTATATTTCTCATAATGTAAAGCTGTTTGTGCACTGATATCATACTTACCATAAGTTTACCAATAATCTTTTGGTTTGCGTCCATTTTTGAATTTCAGTTTTTATAAAGCATTTAAGCCACCAGATTATCAAATATTGGACGTCACTACATTTCATTTCATAATATATAAAACATTTTGAGGTTGAATTTCCTACAAAAAAGAACTATATCGTGATATAAAATGACTCACACCATAAGATTTTAGTCATGCCACCCACTAGCTTGTACGGTTTCAAAGTAGCTTCTCCTACACTGTTCAGCAGGCTAATAATACGCCATTGAGCGTTATCATCAGGCTTCGTGACACGCCGTACTAAACCTGCAGTCTCGTCAGCAGATTGTAGCCTATGTTTTGTGGGCGCAGCCCGACACATTCCTGACGCGGTCTGCCATCGGCCGGCATGAGAGGAATGCTGTCGAGATTTGAGTATGTAAATGCTTGTCTTTGTCTCATCTCTTCCTGTTGCTCCTGAGAGCAGAGGCTGCTGAGAGAAAACGTGTGACATTCTGAAGAGACATTGTATTAGGGTTTCTGGGTTGGTGAGAATTAGTGTTGTCACAGTACCAAAATTTCAGTAGTCAGTGCCTATACCAGTAAAACTTCACAGTTCTCTGTACCAATTTCTGTAGCATTGTAACTTTATTTAAAAAATTTTTTTTTTATTTATTTAAAAAATTAAAAGAATATTAAATAGCATTAATAATTAACATTTAATTTATTTAAAAGTTAATAATACATTATGCAGTTCTTAAAACGTCTTAATTTGCCCTTCCACATATAAAGGCCTTAAAAACATCTAAAATCTGAGTCTTAAATTCAAAAAGTCATGCCATCAAATGTTGCTTGCACTGTGAAAAATGGATTTAATCAAGATACATTTACTGGAAAAGCAAAAAGAAGAAATGATGCCTTGTTTTCTGAGAAATGAAGACAAAATTAACTTAAGTTTACACTTAAAACAAAAACAAATAGCCTATGCCAGTGAGTTTTGAATTAAGCTTTGATTCAAGTTAAATTACGTTTTCAAAGCCCATTGGCAGATATGTTCATTCTAATCATAAACTCATCCATTTCACATAAAACAAGACTTATTATATCATTTTGCTCTCAAGTAAATGTATCTTTATTTAAGAATCTTTCAATATTTGCACTGGAAAACAAGACAAAAAAGATGGAGAACACTAAGGGCATTACTTTTTTGCTGTAGGGTGAGAAGGTACAGTAAAACTTATGTTCGTATTCTAGTGGTTAGAAAGTTTTTTTTTTTTTTGTAAAATGAATTAAAAAGTAATGGAGATCAGTTGGAATTTGTATTTTGAAACTTTTAAGTGTTGCTAAAACAACTCAAAATATTTACATGTAAAGAACATATCGACGTTTCCTTAAATTATCTTTACTTGGCCTTAAAAAAATATTTAAAAAGTCTTAAAGGGATCCTTGATTTTGATTTTTTTTACTTTAACTAGTGTGTAATGTTGCTCAGTTCAATGGAAAAAACGAGGGTCAATTCAATGCTGGATTTGCACACAAGATTAACATGACGGCACATGCTAGTCGATGAGTTGAATCAACTCCACAGCAACTACATAAATTTATCCACTAACCATTCAGAAATGCCCAGTTTCATTCTAAAAGTTGTAACTTCTTCCTGAGTCTCTCCATCAGTGTCGACTCCGGTTTGATCAATGTAAGGCTGAACACCGTTACTGACAATCCTCATTTTGGCTGCGTGAGATTCTCCAGCTTTGTTGTTGTTGAGCAACCAAAGCGCGAGCTGTTAAAGCTCCGCCCTCTTCTGGAAAAGGGGCCGGGAGCAGCAGCTCATTTGCATTTAAAGGGACAAACACACAAAAACTGCGTTTTTTTTTTTAGTTTTTTGCTCACACCCAAATAAGGGCAAATTTGACAAGCTATAATAAATGATCTGTGGGGTATTTTGAGCTGAAATTTCACAGACACATTCTGGGGACACCAGAGACTTATATTACATCTTATGAAAAGGGGCATAATAGGTCCCCTTTAAATCTACCTTTATAAAATCTGTAGAAACCTTGTAAATGTAAAAAAACATAATAGGTGCTTTTAAGAATCGACTTGGTACTGAAGTAAACACTAGTGAGAACATTCTGACAGTCCATCTTCCTGTCTTTTTTTTAGTCTCCACGTGTACGGCCATCTGTAAGAAGGCTCCTCCTCCTATTCCTCCACGCACCACCTCCAAACCCTACATCTCGGTTACGGTCCAGAGCAGCACCGAATCCGCCCAGGACACATACCTGGACAGCCAGGACCAGCGCAGTGAGGTCAACAGCCAATCAGGACGCAGCAACTCCTCCGATAGCCTCGCCAGCTCTCGGACAGGAAGTCTGGTCAAAGGCGCCAAGCGGCCGCCTATCCTGCCGCCCATCCCTGCTCCGCGGGAACCCGTACATCTACCCAGTGCGAGAGTGACCACGCCTCCTCCCGCTATAGTCCCGCCTTCTCCCGCCCCCGAAGTCAGAAACGAGCCTGCGAGCCTCAAAGTGGCACCTAGTGAACCGCAAGCTCCGCCCAAGAGAAAACTCTCATCGATTGGTATTCAGGTGCATGCATGAATATTTATGATGTTGTCGTGATGTATGCTATTGGATTGCATTTTTGGTATCACGTCATGTGACTTCACTTCCATTGGTAGTCACTCTCTGCTAGTCGCTCGCTCGTTTTAGCTACGGTACATTTAAGACTTTATATTTAGGATTTTACTTTTTTTTATTTTTTTATTTTTTTTTAAATAAAAAAGCCTGTCTATTCT
>RJVU01017312.1:342358-376158 GCA_003731715.1 Anabarilius grahami
GGATATCATCTGTAATATTTATTTATTATTAGTATTTTTTCTGAAGTAACTGAAGCTGCAGGATGATATTTAATATTAGTGATTGTGAATTTTTTTATTTTATTTTTATGATTTAATAATTATTTAAAATGTTAAAAATGAATATTAATCATTGAATATAAGTTTATAATATTTCTTTCATAAATAATTTATTTTAGAAATATCAATTTTTGTTATATAAATAAATGTAATATTTAGCATTATAATCACATTTTAATTGTTAAATGATTGTCCTCAGGAGGAGAAGAAGTCCGCTCCAGCCCACACACCAAAGAAGACTGTAAAGGTAAAATCCAGCGGCGGGAAGGAGAAGAGCGGCGACTCTGTGGCCGACAAGCAGCGTCAGGAGGCCAGAAAGCGACTGATGGCGGCCAAGCGAGCCGTGTCCGAGCGGCAAAACTCCGCCACCGAGAGCGCCGAAAGCATCGAGATCTACGTCCCCGAGGCTCAGACGCGACTCTAATAAACCACAAAATAACAAACTCCTCCCACTCCAAGAGACGCTTACTTGCGCTCACGGACACGCTCACTCGTACAGAGCGCACCACGGTCGGATCTAAAGGTGAATGGCCGAAAACAACGAGCAAAAAAATGCCATAAAAAGAGCGAAAAATTGAATTTGAACGCTGCCGCAGAAGAACCTCCTGTTGAAGTTTGTTTATATGGTTTCCCCTTGTTATAATTATAAATGTTATAAAAGTTAACTATCTCATGGAATATATCAAGACTTTGTCTGTAAATTGTGCTAATATCTCTGATGATGAAAAGACGTTCTTTACCGCGTCAGATCTCAGACCCTTTACACTCGTCACATGACCCGCTTCACACGTCACATGACCCACGGACAGCATGCACTCAGGATCCTGCACGTGTGCACTTGTCTTTCATCAGCGCAGTCTTCCTGTTCTCACAAACACCTTTCTTTTCTTCGTCGGGAGCACGGACACGTGACTTTATCACGCGAAGCGTTTGAATGGCGTTGCGTATGTGAATGTTTCACTGCATCTGGAGTTTTGATGGTACAAGAGATACTTGAAATCTGAAGCGAATCACCGTAGGAAGTCGTAGAGTAGCACAGGAAGCAGATTTTAGCACTCCACTAGTTTTGTTTTTCACGTCAGTTTTCACTCCAGTAAAATTGAATGCAGAAACACACTTCAGCTTGATTTATTTTCCACGTCAAACAATCCATTTATATTTAATAATAGGGTTGAAATATGACCTCTCGACTTTGTTTTTATGATGAATGTTTTAAAACGTCAGCAATGACTGTCCAGATTTTTACTTGGACCAACTTCCTGTTTGTTTTGTAATATTATTATTATTAATAATATTATTTTAATTTTGAATTTTGTTTTCTGTTGTCCATTCATTCCATGTGTTCTTCAGCACGGTTTCCTGATGCTGCGGTTCAACCGTACAACCGTGTCTTTGTGTGACCAATTAGAGCCCTTCATTTGTGATCAACAATGTTTTTTTTTTTTATTATTATTATTTGACAGATATTAAAAACTTCCGTTACCCAAAACTCAGCTGATTTAGTTTGGAGAAGTTGTTTCAGTGTCAGATTTCCACACATTGAGCCCAAAAGTGTCACAGTATTTACTCTTTTCAGTATGTTAACCATCTTTATAGTTAACTGTGCATATTAAACTAGGTTCAAACGTTTTTAACACACTTCACCTTTCAGATCGTGGAGAATCACTGCCGGTTTGTTTATGTGCCAGTTTGATATAAGTGGCCATTAGTTCACAGCAAACTGTTTTCTGAAAACGGAGGAAAATTGTGTTTAAATGGTGAGTGAATTGGTTTTGATGGCACTTGTGCTCCATAGATTTTGTATTCCATTATAAGCATTAAGTGCATCAGATCTGAAGGACAAAGTCTTCTTGTTCACTCTGTATCTGAGCTAGAAGGTCCCTGCTGGTCCACGTGAATGTTTCAGGAGCTGTGGTGTGTGAAGTTTAAACTTGTTCATTAAAGGTGCAGTAAGCAATTTCTGAGCAATGCTGTTGATATTTGAAATCACCAAAACAAACACGCCCCTAACCAAAAGGACCTTGATAGCTCCGCCCCCAAATTCACACACTATGCAGCACAGGCACCTCCCCCCTCATGAGTAGACACGCCCCTTACTGCTGATTGGCTACGTGTTTTCTGGCACTCAGTCCAATCCACTTTCAACAGCGTTTCTCAGAAATCACTTACTGCACCTTTAAATCTTCTGTTTGTTCTCATAATGATGATTGAGTTACTCATCCTGAACACAAATGATTCAGTTTACTTTAGATCTGGATTTTAGCAGCCTCTCCCTTCCTCTCGAAACAGGCAGTTATAATTAAATAATCATATTTTTGTGGATACTGTGATACTCTACCATTCAAAGGTTTGGGGTAAATAAGATTTTTTTTATATAATAAATTGGTCATAAGTGACAGTAAAAACATTTATAATGTTAAATTATAAACATTATAAATGTTTCAAATAAATGCTGTTCTTTTGAACTTTCTATTCATCAAAGATTCCTGAAAAAGTAACATTGTGAAACACATATATCACGGTTTTGTTAAGCAGAAAAACTTAAGAAATGTTTCTTGAGCTGCAAATCTTCATATTAGAATGATTTCTGAAGGATCATGTGACCCTGAAGACTGGAGTAATGATGCTGAAAATTCAGCTTTGATCACAGGAATAAATTTGCATAGAAAACAGTTATTTTTAATAATAGACCTAATAATAATTCACAATCTTACTGTTTTTACTGCATATTTGATCAAATAAATGCAGCCTTGGTGGCAAAAGAGACTTCAAAAAAGGCATGAGGGTGAGTAAAAGATGACAGTTTTATGGAAATGTTTACATGCACTGATATTCCTCAATCCGAATAAATCCAATGCAGTTGCAGATTCTGAAAGTTCTGTTTATATGTGCACTAAACTGCAGTCCATTACAAGCATTTGTTTGCGTCTGTTCAAACTAAATTTCAGCGGATATGGCAGGTTTTTTTTTTTTTTTTTCTTGATCATATATATGAAAATGTCTGAAGTGTTTTTTTCTTTAAAGTAATACGTAAATAAACATACAAACCACCACACTAATTTTGAATCCGATTGAGAAATTAGGCTGGTGTACAATCGGGCCTAAAACTAACTTTTTGCCACACCTGCCAATGGCCGATGACTTAAAATTTACCTGCCATAAATATTTTTTACCAGCCATGAAACTGTTTTTTTGCAAAAACAGGCAGTTTTTTTTTATGACACCAAAATGTTAGATACCAGTGAAAATTCACAATTTTCAGGTAGAGAAATGTAATAAAGTAATCAAATGTAAAATAACACTGCATAGCCTTCACTGAATAAATTAAACATAAATGAATCCTTATATACAGTAGTTAAAAAATGTATTCAGTCAAGAGCAGTGAGTGATTTTTCTTTGTCTTTTGTTGCACTCTAAAAACTGCTGGGTTAAATATGGACAAAACCAGGGATTGGGTTGTTTTCACACAGCCATTTTTTTCAACCAATTTTGGATTTATTTTTTTAGCGAGCAATAAAGTAATATAGTAAAAGGCGTGTTTTTGCTCACCCCCAAATAGGGGCAAATTTGTGGGGTATTTTAAGCTGAAACTTGACCAGACCAGAGACTTATATTACATCATGTGAAAGAGGGCATAATAGGTGCCTTTTAACCCAACCTGCTGGGTTTGTCCATATTTTACCCAGCTTTGGTTTTTTTAACCCAGCATTTTTTAGAGTGTGTTTGATTAACATTAAGGACAGACGGTAGCAGGCGTTTATTAGGCTGTTGTCACTTTAAGAGCTGCACAGATCCAATATACTGATACGCAATCATTTTCTTAACTCTTTGTTCATTGAGAGATAACTGACCATGTTTACAAGTATACTCGCTAATACGGTTATTTTCAAGCGCAAGAAGAGAGCTCAATTCAGTATTTGAGCGCTGTCTTGAGACGCGGCTTTCTGTGCGCGCAGAATTTCCCACACGGCGGGTAACGAATCGAGTTCTGTTTTGCGTTGTCTTGCGCTTGAATATTTCAATTGAAAAGGCTTAAACTTTCGTGATGACACAACACTGGCCCATCAACGGTTCACGTTCACGTTCTCATAACATTGCATTGCTAGAATTCATAAAAATATTACCGGCCAATTGCGATCGAGACCAGTTCATATACTTGCCAACGCCGATTTTTACTCTCATTTGTTGCTTGGCGAGTGTTAATTTTAGACCCCGAGTACAAGGCTAATATTTTCCTGTTTAACGGATTGTATGTGATCTATACATTACAGCGTTTAATCGGATCTCAATTTCAGGTCGATCGAGGTATGTGTTTACATGAAGAGTTTTCAATCCGACTGAGCTGTCAATCGGATTGTTATTGCATGTAAACCAAAGGTATGTGCAGCTTTTATGGAATACAATAATTACCATGAATTGTTAATTTCTCATTCAAAATTCAATTCTTGACCCAAAATAAAAATCCCAGTCTACTGTGAGGGCATTCATGTGCAATTTTTACCTAGGAAACTCGTATTTACGATAATTCCGAAAGCACGTGAAGGCCGCATTAGTCTTTGTTCATGGTCATTGGTAAATATTGATTATTAAACAAAATAATATTTAAGCGGAGTTGAACCATTCACATTCAGATTGTATATTGACTTTTTTATTATCTGACTAATAACTTCTGGACCAATCCCAGCTCAGAATGCTCGGATTCATCAAACGTTTTACACAGTTGACTCGAGCAATAAAGTAGCATCTTATGTCACTGTTTGTAATAGATGAGAAGTGTTTTCTCAATCGTCCAGGCGTGTGAACGTTGACTTTACATTCTTCCTGTTCATTGTGTTCAACTTTGATGTCTGTTTTTTGTTCTCAAGTTTCCTCACCTGCTTTTCCAACAGATACTGATATTCAGCACAAATTTCTGATCTCTGCATGTCAGCAATATCAGTCTTCAAACCTTTGTTTTCCTGTGGAAGGATTGATTATTTGCTTTTGATTGAGTATCAATGAACTCAAACCCATCAAATCTTAATAGGGCTAAACTGGACTGACACTTATGGACTTTCAATGGACATCTCGCCTGCCTTTGTATATTTTTATTTATTTTATTATTATTGTGTGTGTGTCAGATGCTAATGGACACAAATCAAATGTATTTCACATTGTCATGTTGTTCTTATGATAACTTTGGAGAGAAATATTGTAGATGGAGAGGGCCGATACGGATGCTTTCATGCACGTCATCTTGTATTTGTTCAAGCCATCAGGTTGTTTCTTGCACTTTTGTGTGTTTATAGTGAATCACCAGGGTTAAATGAACTCTTTTAGTGGTAAATGGCACTTTCCGTTAATAGGCTGCAAATTTGTGTTTAATTGTCAGTTAGTTTAAAAATTCAGATATGTTGAATACAATAGGCTTTAGATAAAAATATAAATTGTAATGACCTTATTTTTAAAAATTATTTTAATATTTAGCAGTGTAGCCAAAATTATTTAATGAAAAAGAACTATATGTATATTATAAGTGCTGTAAAATTGATTAATTGCGGTTAATCATACACGCATATAAGTGCTGTCAAATCGATTAATAGCAATTCATCATGCATGCACACGTGCTGTAAAATCAATTAATTGTGATTAATCATACACATATAAGTGCTGTAAAACTGATCAATCGCGGTTAATCATACACGCATATAAGTGCTGTCAAATTGATTAATCATACATACACAAGTGCTGTAAAACTGATTAATCGCGGTTAATCATACACGCATATAAGTGCTGTCAAACGATTAATCGCAGTTAGTCATACATGCGCACGTGCTGTAAAATCAATTGTGATTAATCATACACAAGTGCTGTCAAATCGATTAATCGCGGTTAATCATACACACAAGTGCTGTCAAATCAATTAATTGTGATTAATCATACACAAGTGCTGTCAAATCGTTTGACAGCACTTCTTTGTATATATGATTAAACGATTAATCACAATTAATCATACATGCACACGTGCTGTCAAATCAATTGTGATTAATCATACACAAGTGCTGTCAAATCGATTAATCGCGGTTAATCATACACACAAGTGCTGTCAAATCAATTAATTGTGATTAATCATACACATAAGTGCTGTCAAATCATTTGACAGCACTTGTATGTATATATGATTAAACGATTAATCGCAATTCATCATACATGCGCACGTGCTGTAAAATCGATTAATCGCGGTTAATCATACACACAAGTGCTGTCAAATTGATTAATCATACATACACATATAAGTGCTGTCAAACGATTAATCGCAGTTAATCATACATGCGCACGTGCTGTAAAATCAATTGCGGTTAATCATACACAAGTGCTGTCAAATCGTTTGACAGCACTCATGTATATATGATTAAACGATTAATCGCAATTAATCATACATGCGCACGTGCTGTAAAATCAATTAATTGTGATTAATCATACACAAGTGCTGTCAAATAGTTTGACAGCACTTGTATGTATATATGATTAAATGATTAATCGCAATTCATCATACATGCGCACGTGCTGTAAAATCAATTAATTGTGATTAATCATACACATATAAGTGCTGTCAAATCGATTAATCGCGGTTAATCATACACACAAGTGCTGTCAAATTGATTAATCATACATACACATATAAGTGCTGTCAAACGATTAATCGCAGTTAATCATACATGCGCACGTGCTGTAAAATCAATTGCGGTTAATCATACACATAAGTGCTGTCAAATCGTTTGACAGCACTCATGTATATATGATTAAACGATTAATCGCAATTAATCATACATGCACACGTGCTGTAAAATCAATTAATTGTGATTAATCATACACAAGTGCTGTCAAATCAATTAATTGTGGTTAATCATACATATAAGTGCTATCAAATTGATTAATCATACATACACAAGTGCTGTCAAATCGATTAATCGTGGTTAATAAACAAGTGCTGTCGAATCGATTAATCATGGTTAATAATACACAAGTGCTGTCAAATCGATTAATCATTCATGTGCGCGCATATGAGTGCTGTCAAACCGATTAATCGTGGTTGGTAATACACATGTGCTGTCGAATCGATTAATCTCGATTAATCATGCATATTCGTGCGTATGGGTGCTGTCAAATCGATTAATCTCGATTAACTGTGCATACACACGTGCTGTCAAAACGGTTAATCGCACACACGAGTGGACAAATGGATTAATCATACAAAATCACTTAATCACAATTAATCACACATTTAGGTGCAGTCAAATCGATTAATCGCGATTAATCACAGCTGACATACGTTTGTAAATTTATGTATGATTAATCGCGATTAATCGATTTAGCTGCACTTAAGTGTGCTTATAGTTTTTCAAATACTTATTTAAAACCTCTTATAGAATTAATAGAAAATTGTAATTTGTCAGTCTGAGCATCTTCTGAAGGTTAATCTCCTCCTTTCACTGAACATTCAGACAAAATAACTTCATTAGAGTTTTAAGCATTTTTCATACCCTTTTTGTGGAAAGTGCCAAAATATGATTAACTAGAATTCAGTTTGTTTAACACTAGTGAATTTCTCTGTGTGGTTTTGTTCTGTTTTTGAGCACCGGTATAATAATGAACTCATGAAATCTGATCTTGGATCAGTAAATTCAATATGCATAAAAGGCCCAAAAATCCCATCCTTACGTCTCCAGAGTCCAGAGAAAGAGAGATTTACTATAGATATCTATCAGTGATGGTTATTATTTTTCAGAACTGACATGTTTTAAAGTAATATAGATATACAATGTTACACTCTGTAGATTGTAGGATTGTTGTGGGAACATTTCTTTTACAATCAAAATAAAGTTTTATTTAACAAGAACACCAGAATAAAGGATAGAGTATTTGTTCTTTGAGCCCCATTGGGTGACTTTGCTTTTATACTGTTTGTTCATTTTTTATTGTTCAGTACTATAAAAAATGTTATGATCAATAAGTCATGACAAAGGTTTTTTCATTATTTCAACTCATCAAAATAATTTAACTAATTGCAACTTCGTTTTTTTATTTATACAAGATTAAACTGTAGGCAAGATTTAAAAAGAAAAAGTTTAAATGACTTGTAGAGCCAATTTGGTTATACTTAAAATATTTTAAGGCAGCAACTGAACTTTTTATTAAGTTTTAAATGTTTTTTTGTTTTGTTTTTTACCAATTTTGGTGTAAAATATTATCTGAATTTTTTGTTTTAAAAGCTGGATCGATTTATCTTAAATTTTGCATGATGCAGCAAAACTTCTAAACAGTGAAGAAAGTGGAAAAACATCTGGTAACACTTTATTTTACAGTGCCGTAATTACACGTTACTACATGTACTTGCTATAGTAATAACAGTAAATTATGCATAATTACAAGTAACTAAACCTAACCCTAACCCAAACTGTAACTCTATAGTAAGTACATGTAGTATTAATAATACTCAGTACTTATTTGAGTAATTATAATGTAACCACGGCACTGCAAAATAAAGTGTAACCAAACATCTTTGTATTTCTGTTTAAAATGATGCTTGTATACGTGAGGATCCATTTGCAGAACAAATAATGCTTCATTCAGATTCTTATAGAACTTATTCTGAAATGTACAAACTTTATTCTCAATAGATAAATTCAGAAAAAAAACAATATTGTGGAGATTAGGCTTTTTGATATCTTCTTGATAACTTCATATCTTTATCTTCATGTTAAGGACTGTTTTCGTCTTCTGTAGATTCAGTCTTATAACTTACACAGGTGATTTTATCTAGAGAGACAAAGAAAGAAAACAGGTCAAATACTGGATCTTGATGTTGTGAAGTATGTTTGCCCATGCAAAACTCGCTGCCACAATGTGAAATATATGATAGTGGTTTCTAGTGCATTGCAATGTGGTTTCTTATAGAGCGTTGCAGAGATGACATCAAAACCCAGAAGACTAAGGACCGGTTCACATAGAATGCATTTTTGCGGTTAAAGTGTTGGGGGTAACGCATTACAAGTAACACGAGTTAAGTAATCAGATTACTTTTTTCAAGTAACTAGTAAAGTAACGTATTACTTTTAAATTTACAATAAAATTTCTGAGTTACTTTTTCAAATAAGTAACACAAGTTACTGTTCTGTCTCCATGTTGAGAGAAATCGAGAGTTAGTGCAGAGGTGTTGTGTGTGAACATGATGGTTATTCTAGACTAAATGCGAACATGCATTTAGTCATCTCACTTGCACAAAAACAGATTCAATATTCCTCAAAATGAATAAAAACAGTTAAATACAAACTCAGGAAGCTGCAATGATTAAATATGTTAAATTACACAAATATACTTTATGTATTTAATCTCACTTTATTATTTTTGCTGCTGAACTTTGATGGTCCGATTCAACCATACTATTAAGCAATATTGAGTTAAATATCACAATTGTTTAATTCTTTGTTTTTATTGTTGAAGTAAAAGTGGTGAATTTTCTTTTTATATATCCTATTCTTCTTTAATCCAAAATGGCAGCACAGCAAAAGGTCAGTTTTAGCTGCGCCCTCTACTGTACAGGTGTGAATTTGCGTTTCCTTCAGCCTGAGGCTTATTCGTTTCACTTTTGGTGTGAAAGAGCCTTTACATTTGTGAAAAACAGAACTTTTTTTGTTTATAAAAAAAAGCAAGCCCAGCCCAGATGAGAAAAAGTAACACACAAGTAATGTAATTTACTTTCCATAAAAAGTAACTAACGCAATATTGTAATGCATTACTTTTAAAAGTAACTTTCCCAACACTTGCAGTCAGTTGAATGAAAGAAAGCGTAACGCTTAAAGATATGGCAAGTCAAAATGGTCGGAATTACGCTGCAATCGCGTTTACATCAAAACATTTAAGATGGTTTTAGCACCCTCAAATACAGCGTCCACATTCTAAACAGCGTAAAAACGTGCAAATTGTTTTAATATTTGTGAAAAGTGACGTTTTTTACGTTGTTTGGCTTGCCACGAGACGCAGTAAAAAAAAACGCTGTTTTAATTACACAAAAGCATGCGTTTTTTACTCCATTTTCCATGTAGTATGATGAGCCATGCCCGCTGATTTCCACAACCAGTAAGTTTGAACTCTTCTCACCCAATCAATGATGGCCTGAGCCCCACCAGACCACTTTAACTTTGATAGTTAAGTATATGGTGTTTTTATCAATTGGTGTGTGTTTTTTATGGCGTTTGGAATGAGGGCGTATTTGATGGTACTAAAATGGTCTTAAACGCCGTCAAATAAGTCATTTTGGATGTAAACGTGATTCATCTTTACCGTAATTCTGACCCTTTTGGCTTGCCATATAAATACATCTGTCTAGTCCAAGTTATGTTTACCACAGACCTTATTTTATATTGAAAACCCCCATTATAAAAACCCATAGGAACCACTGGCGAATTATTCTTCTGGGTTTTGATGTTGTCTCAATTGACAAGACTGTACTGGATCATCAATATCAGTAGATATTAAGGATCTGCACACACATAATAAAATTCTGAATGAGTCCAGCTGCAGGTTTTTACATGTCATCCTTGTCTTTGGCGCCGTGTTTGAGGATGCGAGTGAACTCTACGTAGTTGAAGTTTCCTTTCTTGTCGATTGGCGCCTCACGGAAGAGCTCGTCCACTTCTTCATCTGTGAAACGATCGCCCATGGTGGTCAGCAGCTCTCGAAGATGATCCTCATGTATGAAACCTGAGATGGCAGAGTATAATGTAATGTTGTTATTTTAAACTGTAACCTTTATGAGGGAATAGTTATACCCCAATATATATTAAAATGTATTAATTTGGCTTGAGATGATCCAGTTTATTAACACTTGAACACATAATTTGTCTGATAGATTAAAGTCCTCGCTGTACCAGAAGCATCTTCATCGAAGCAGGTGAAGGCGTTTCGAATGACGTCTTCAGGGTCGGTTCCATTCAGACGTTCTCCAAACATGGTGAGGAACATGGTGAAGTTGATGGGACCTGGAGCTTCACTCATCATTCCCTCCAGGTACTCTTCAGACGGGTCCTTCCCTGGATCAAACAATCACATCAGTAAACCCTCCAATGCACACACTAAACCTGCTCTTCACATCAACTTCACTGTCCTGGTCTAAGTTTCATTTGTGTTGGTGAATCCATTCCAATGCAGTTGGTGATAAATGGTTGATATTTTGCATGTTATTTGGCCTGCAAAATATTACTGCAAAAAGACATTATTGGATGAATCTTACAAAACCTCATCTTACATAAGGTCATATTTCAGCCCAAAACCAAGAGAAAAACGCCTATTTTTTATAAAATAAATAAAAATATTTAGGTGGAAAAAAATTATTGAATTAATCTGTAGCTCAGTGGTTAGGGCATGGCACTAGCAATGCCAAGGTCATGGGTTCGATCCCAGGAATTGCACATACTCAGATACAAATGTATAGTATAATGCAATGTAAGTCGCTTTGGATAAAAGCGTCTGCCAAATGCATAAATGTAAAAATGTAAATGTAATCTTACAAACCCTAATCTTACATGCTAAAGCCATATTTCCCCCATAAATCAACAAAAATTAAGCCTATTTTTTAAATAAATGAATAATATTTCAGGAGAAAATGTATTATTGAATGAATCTTATAAACCCTAATCTATACTAAGGTCATATTTCAGGCCAAAATCAAAAGAAAAAAATGGTAGCGAGCAGCAATTATCAGGGTTCAGGCGCATTAAGCCCTTTAAGCACATGCGTAAAAAGGTACGTTTTATTATCTATATTTATCTATATGGAAAAGACCATTTATAGTCAGTTCAGGTTATTTACTAATATGGTTTTTAAAGCTTTTTAACTCTTATAATGCTACCAATCTTCCAATCTCCATAAAATTGTGCATGCTTATTTAGAATCAAATATTGCATGTGCTCACCTAATTTCACCTAAGTTCAGAGTTTTCTTTTAGGAAATATAAACCTTATGCCCCAGAGAAACAAGTGCGCAGCCATCTTTAGAATGTGTCTTTGAACTTCTGTTTTTGCCGTAGCTCTGTATATTTCTATGGCATCGCTGTCGAAGAGTAATTAACTGGTGAAGTGGATTTACTTATTGTAGAGTTAAAATATTAGTCCACTTTTAAATAAACTTTTCCTGATAATTTACTCACCCCCATGTCATCCAAGATGTTCATGTTTTTCTTTCGTCGGTCGAAAAGAAATTAAGGTTTTTGATGAAAACATTCCAGGGTTTTTCTCCTTATAGTGGATTTCAATGGACTCCAAACGGTTGAAGGTCAAAATTACAGTTTCAGTGCAGCTTCAAAGAGCTTTAAACGATACCAGATGAGTAATAAGGGTCTTATCTAGAGAAACAATCGGTCATTTTCGGAAAAAAAATACAACCGTTTATGCTTTATAAACACAAAATATCGCCTTGAACGTACTTCCCGTTTCCGCATTCTTCAAAACGCTTACGCTGAATGTCCTACGCCTTTCCCATTCTACTTACGGGACGAACGCGGCGCCAGTTTCATTTAATCGCCGATAATATTTTTATGTTGTGAGAACATGAATGTGAACAAACGTGAATGATGTTCGGGACAGTTGACGGGCCAGTGCTGCATCGTCACGAAAGTTTAAGTCTTGCCAACTGAAATATTCAAGCGCATGAAGACACAAAAAGAAGCTCATTTCGTTATTCGCTATGTGGGAAGATTTCTGTGTGCAAACATCCGAAGCACGCCCGAATACTTAATTGAACTGTCTTAAAATGTCTGTAATGGCAAATATCCTTGTAAACATAGTCAGTTATGTCTCAAGTGAACATAAACAGTATATTGGATCCATGAATTAGCTCTTAAAGTGACAGCAGCCTAATAAACCTGCTACTGTCTGTACTTAATGTTAATAAAGCAAAAAAAGACAAAGAAAAATCCCTCACTGCTCTTGACTGAATAGATTTTGTATCTATAATAAGGATTAATCTATGTTTAATTTATTCAGTGACGACTATGCAGTGCTATTTTACATTTGATTACTTTATTAAATTTCTGTTGCTGAAAACTGTGAATTTTCACTGCTATCTAAAATTTTGGTGCCTGTTAAAGGGTTAGTTCACCCAAAAATGCAAATTCAGTCATTTATTACTTACCCTCATGCCGTTCTACACCCGTAAGACCTTCGTTAATCTTTGGAATCTTCGAATCGCTGATTCGACACAAGATTCATAACGCTCCGAAGCTTCCTGAAGCAGTGTTTTGAAATCGGCCATCACTATATAAGTTGTTATTTTGTTTTTTGGCACACCAAAAATATTCTCGTTGCTTTATAATATTAATATTGAACCACTGTACTCACATGAACTGATTTAAATATGTTTTTAGTACATTAATGGATCTTGAGAGAGGAAATGTCATTGCTCCCTATGGAGGCCTCACTGAGCCATCGGATTTCAACAAAAATATCTTAATTTGTGTTCCGAAGGTTAACGAAGGTCTTACGGGTGTGGAACGACATGAGGGTGAGTAATAAATGACAGAATTTTCATTTTTGGGTGAACTAACCCTTTAACTGCCTTTTTTTGCAAAAACAGCTGCATTTTCTTAAGTCTTCAGCCATTGGAAGGTGTTTAAATAAATACATATTTTATTATATAGTTATTTTCTTTTTATTTTGGGCTGAAATATTTATTTTGTGTGTATATATATATATATATATATATATATATATATAATGTATTATAAAAAATTTAACAANCAACATGTCGTGTAGATCCTCCTTATCGATGAAGCCGTCTCTGTTCTGATCGATCATATTAAAGGCCTCCTTGAACTCCTGGATCTGTGATTGGTCGAACATGGCAAAGACGTTGGAAGTGGCCCTCTGCGGGCGCTTCTTTGTGGTCTTTCCTTTGGCACGCTTGGCCGCAGACATTTTGACCGCAGGGTTTGGTTCTGCAGAAGGAAGAGATAAGAGATTCAATTCATTAGAGGCGACTTATCGCAGTCTGGAGGAAAATTCACAATGCAACAGAGCAATGCCGTCGACTCGAGTATGATGGATATTTTCAATCTCTTGTAACAAAAATTGCATGAACAAACACAATATATGCATACAGTCTTATATCATAATAGTTAGAGATGCTGTCGACATGTAATTGACATTTTCAGCAGCATCCTGCGGTGTGACATGCTATAATTCTTCAAAAACATTTTTTTTTTTTTTTGTAATTCGTCCATATGGAATATTATACTGAAAACAATTCATTTATCACACCACAAAGCCAATTAAATCAAGCCAGTAATGACTAAAAATATTGTCACTTTACAAAACCTGAGATATAATAGTTATAAGATATAATACATGTTCTCTGCTAGCACTTATCAGAGGTTCAGGCTGAAACTGTATTATATCTGTTGAGCATTAACAAAACCAAAAGTTCTTAGAGTAAGTGTACCTTGTTTTCCTGTAGAAAAAGGTGGAGACAGGCTGTGTGCGTTGGGTCTGTTCGTCTGCTGGGCTGAAGGGAAGTTTGTTTGGTTTTTCAGGCTTTTCTCCACACCTCCCTGTTCCTGAACGGCCAATAAGGTCAGCCTCCCGTCTGAAGCCTTTAGCCATACAAGGCAAAGGAATCTGAGAGCCGCAGATCTCGCATATCCTGAGAAACAGCAGAGCGTTTTCACAATGGCTCGGGTCTGGCCAGAAGGAGGCCTTATTTAGCAAATAAGTGTGCAGCACAAAAGAAACATTTCCTTTGGCAGTCAGTGCAGATGAAGACCAGCGCAGGGCGGCTTTCCAAAGTCATTTCGGGGGCCTGCTGAGGGATTTGCATTATAGGAAAAAAGATGCAAATTTATGAGCTGCTGGCTTGGTTACTGAGATATATCTTCGTTACCACTCTCCTCCTCAAATATGTATATACACAAATGAATGGATTTTATCATTCACAGGAAAATTCAGAGCTATTAAAATGTCCCCGCTGCAAGCACTGGCTATTGTTTTAAAAAGTAAATAATAGATAAAACAATGTGCACAAAGCTAATGCATAAATTGCATAAATAAAACAAGTAGGACATGACTGGATAATGTTAGAAAAGGTCACAGTATTTTCCATATATGTGCATAAGCATCATTTTTGGAAAGAAGCCAATATAAGTCTATACACCAATTGTCTTTTTAGATCTGCTTTACAGTAGAATTGAATGTTTGCATCATTGAATCATTATTTTTCCTGTTTATCTCTGTAAAGCTGCCTTGAAAAAAGTGCTTTCCACGAAACCGGTACGATTTGAGTCCCTCTGACCTTTTTCAGTGTATTTTATCTATTGGGTCACCAAAATATATTTTGAAAAGCTTGAAATGTCTTCTTTAATAATGTTTAAAAACATGACATACATTTTATCTTCATAATAGAAATTATTTTGGGGTTTTTTCAGTTGGCACCACCTATTTTGTCATGTCCCTCAAGGCCTTCAATGAAAGTGTACTTGGGATATGAATAATAAAATGAGAAAAAAGTCCATTCATTTTGCCATTCCTATTAATATCCATCTGTGCTTTTTTGCTGGTAAAGTTTTTTTCATGATTATTCATTAAAATCACATCATTTATTAACCCCTCAACCCCGTTACACAAACCATTCTCCCCTATAAAAATAATGAACTGATACTTATGTGACATCATTAATAGGAAGTGACATCACAGAAGTCTTCTGAACAACATTGTGAGCAGACACAGGCAAGATACCACCTTCTTTAATAATTATAACTAAATTATGTTGTGAAATTGTGTTTGTCAAGCTTGACGACTCAACCCCGTTACATTGTTACATATATTACTTGTGAAAATTATCTTTGTTATTTCAACATTATTCATGATTTCTTAATATAATGCATGCCATGTGCTCTCCATTTATTCACTAGATTTAGAGCAGAGGTCAATTTGGGCAAAAAAATCACAACCCCGTCACACCTACATTTTTATTATTATTTTTTTGTTAAGTTTATGAAAAAGTAATTTAAAGTTAGTTGAATTCTGTCTGAAATGTTCAGAGCAATCATAAGAATACTGAATTTAGTTCAAATTCTGAAGTTAAAGGTGGTACAGAGGATCTTTTCGTCGACTGAGTTTTTTAAATGAGCGCATGCGTAAGAACAACCCCCTCCATTTCGAGGGCACGCCTCCCAAAACTCGTGCACGAGTAGGTTTACCACCGGCATTCGCTGTGTTATTAAGCCGGGCACACATTTAACGACTAGCTAAAACATTCTAAGACTGTGCTCAACATACAGCGATTGTTTCCTGCTCCTGAAGCAGATTTATATACTTTCACATGGAATTTGAACACCGACTGTAATCGCAGACTGAACGCAACTGGCTCTGACTGGACGCGTTTGAGCGCGATCAGTCATAAGTATCAATTTACATTCATAATCGGCCTTACAATCGTTAAGTGTGTGCGCGACTTAAAGCCGCGCACACACTTAGTGGATTCATTATGTCGGACTCACCGCAGGTAACTCATAATCTGCAGTTGTTACTCCTGTCTCCTGACAAAAACATTGCATGCGGCGCCTGTGGAGTGTGGAAAGTTACTGGAGCGCGCAGCCGCGCGTCTCTCACAAGGAACGTCATGGCAGTGATTGACAAGCCAGAGGGCCAATCGTTTACGCGATGATCGCGTAAACGATTGGCTGATGTTTTTAAGGCCCTACCTCGTGCACAGATGATGTATATTAATAATATTCCTTTCAGTGCACCTAATACATAGTCTTTTATCAGTTAGTAAAGACAGTTTCAAGTAATATTGCAAAAATTTATAAAACAAAACATCCTCTATAGCACCTTTAAGCCTTTGATCAGAAATGATGAGGTTGGTTTCACAAAAAGTGCCCATTTCAGGCATTAGTAAAGCAAAAGTGTGAGATTTTATGTAACTTTTATATTTGCAATTACTGAATTAGTGTGAGGGACATCTGATTAATAGGAAAATGTTGATTTTATCACAAATACATTTTATAATAATATTCAGAGAGCTCCCATAGTGTCCATAACTTAAAATAATGACCAATAATAATAGGGATTTGATGCCTGAGATGAGAAAATATGTTTTTCTGGAAGTTAAATATGTCATTGATGTTGTGGGGTGTTCAGAAAAGTAATACATTTTGGTAAAAAAAATAAGTCCAAATCGTATATTTGTATATACCTATATTAATAAAGGTGACTTGATTTGACTTGACATTGTCTTTATCATATAAGACTAAAAAACATGACATAGCCTACTCAATATACAACAAATATTATACACAAAGCCTAAGGTTTTCGATAAAAATAATAATCATTAACCGCTAGATAGGCCTATTTTAACACTTCACAGGTGAGGCGCCTTTCTGATTGATGTTCAGTGTATCCAATCAGATTAGCGCAATAAACCCCGCCCCCAACGTCTTCCTCACAGTGATTGGTCCAGACCGTTGAGCGGCAAAATTTAGACGTTCTTCCTACAGAGGGCGCTTTACGGCTCTCAGACCTGAATCCTCATCATACTCATACTGGAGACATTTGTAAACCATAATTTAAATAATTATTATAAAAACATTAATTTCGTTTATTTTTACCTGACATAAAAATAAAAATGCGCGCCATTCTCAATTACAAAATTATTTTTAAAAGCCTCATCTAGTTAATCAGCGCTGTGAAAAGTAACATGTATCACGAGATGTTTTTTTTTTTTTTTCCCCAGAAGCGTTGTGGACATTTTTGTGCAGCTGAATAATGATACTGAAAAACATTAATATTATTGAATTGAGAAAAAACACAATAAAATGTAAAGATAAAAAGAGTTATTATTTACACCCATCGTGCCTGGCCAATCACAGACAAGATCCGTGCCGCTAACCCCGCCCATTCTGTCACTCCGTCTGTGCTAACGGCCGTTCTAGCGTTAATCTTCTTCTATGGGTTGGATCTTGTGCCGTGAGCACCTCCTGAGTCCTGACACAAACACTTCCTGAAACGCAGCGGTCACATCAAATCTTCTCTGTTCCAGACCTCTTAAAGGAAAAACATTTTTAACAGAGTTTGAATGGAAAATGGACTGTGCGTTTGAGTTCTCTCCGAAGCAGGGTGAGTAAATGCAGCTTCGGAGACTAATAAAGCAGCAGATTTGAAATGATGCCAGGCCGTTAATGATCTAATCTCGAGTCGTGTAATACCTGCGCAGGTGGACTGACCTCTAATGACCTCTGATGACCTGTGCTGACCCTCACACCTCTCCTTCAAGATCGTCAGTCTGCATATAAAGTCATGGACAGTTCAAATGACAGCAAGAAGGCGGAGCCCAGAGTCAATGAGAAGAAATGCTGTGAGCTATTATTACTGTTATTATTTGTGCTAATTTTAGTACCTTGTGTCTTCATCAAGTGCTCAATGGTGGATAAACCTTTGTGGGGATTCAAACTGGGTACCTTTGGGTCACTACCCAATTATTAGATGTTATAAACTTCACAAAAAATGAATCATATATGCTTGTTGGAGTGTATTGATGTGGTTATGAAAGTAAAAACAAAATGTATATCCCTCCTTGTATTGTTTTAGTTGGCAGTGGTTGTGATGGCCATCTGGGAACTTTGCAATTGCACTTCAAGACTAGCCATAGTTTAACAAAATGAGTCCGTCATTCAATCCCAGAGCAGAGAGTTGAGCTTTAACATGTTCGTTCAAGCTGAAAGAGAGTCTAAATCAGATTGGAATTTGAGCTTTGGGTCCAGACGGTGTTTTTATGGAATGTAAAGCCCAGTTGGATGGCGTGTCGGGTCCTGTTTCCGCAGAGTAATATGTTGATGAATAGTCAAGAAGAATATCTTTAAGACTTGGTGCATGGCCAGTAAGCATTGCAACCACCTAACAACCACCCTGAACGCCCTAGCAACGCCCTTGTGATCATACCGAACCCTTTAGTAACCCTATAGCAACGCTATCATCATGATAGTACAGCTTCGCTCACAATTTCTTCACAAAATTTAAATATATAATTGATTAAAACTATTAAAAATAGATTTTGTTAATTGAAATAAAATACAAATATTAGATGAAAAACTAAACGAAAATTAAGTTGAAGTACTAAAATGACTAAAACTGAAATAAAAATTAAAGCTAAAAGCAATAAAAATGACAAAAGCACATAGTAAAAAGTGAAAATATAAAAATAGANCACATATAGTAAAAAGTGAAAATATAAAAATAGAAGCTCATTCAAAATGTTAATAAATAATACTATTATTGAATATAATGTAAATAATACTAAAATAATACTGATTTGCAGAAATATGCATGGTTGAGATGTAAAAAATGACGTTCTTCCACAGTATTTTTGTCTTGTTTTTCAGTACAAAGATCGAAACATTCTTAAATCAAGATAGGTTTACTTGAGAAGCAAAATGAAAGGTCTTATTTTATGAAAATGCATCAAAATTAAGTGAGTTTATGCTTAAAACAAGATAAAAATCTGCCAGCGGGGTCAGAAAAATAAACATAATTCAAAGGGAAAATGTGATTATTTTTCTGACACCATTGGCAGACATTTTTTTCTTTTTTTTAAGCAAAATAAAACAACATATTTTGATAATTTCTTATCAGAAAACTAGGCTTAAAGGAGACCTGTTATGCCCCTTTTCACAAGATGTAATATTAGTCTCTGGTGTCCCAGAATGTGTCTGTGAAGTTTCAGCTCAAAATACCCCACAGATCATTTATTATAGCTTGTCAAATTTGCCCCTATTTTGGTGTGAGCAAAAACACACTGTTTTTGTGTGTCCCTTTAAATGCAAATGAGCTGTTGCTCCCGCCCCCTTTCCAGAAGAGGGCGGAGCTTTAACAGCTCACGCTTTAGTTGCTCAACATCAACAAAGCTGGAGAATCTCACACAGCCAAAATGAGGATTGTCAGTAACGGTGTTCAGCCTTACATTGTTCAAACCGGAGTCGACACTGATGGAGAGACTCAGGAAGAAGTTACAACTTTTAGAATGAAACTGGACGTTTCTGAATGGTTAGTGGATAAATTTATGTAGTTGCTGTGGAGTTGATTCAACTCATCCACTAGCATGTGCCGTCATGTTAATCTTTTGTGCAAATCCAGTGTTGAATTGACCCTCGTTTGTGAAGCAGTCCGGCGTAAAATGACGGCATGACAACAACACTCTACTACAACAACTCTTCCTCTTCTCTAAAGCAGCCTAACATGGCCTCAGCACCTTTGTTACATGCTCTCAGGGGTGGGGTTTATGTAAATTTTAGGGTTTGTGATGTCACTAACCCGGGAAGAAGCTCGTTGTAGTCCCTACCAGCCATTTGTTGTAGTCCTTAAGGGATTTCTGTAAAAGAAAATATCTCCCTTTGCATTGAACTTTGAGCGTTGTAACTTTGCAGATGTTGTTTATGCTCAAACAGCAACATTACACACTAACTAAAGTTAAAAAAGTGAAATCATAATCAAGCACCCCTTTAATTTCTTAGGACATTTTGCTTCTCAAGTAAATGTATCATGATTTGAGAATGTTTTTAGCAACTAGAAAACAAGACAAAAATACAGAGTTTCGCAGTGTTGCTGATTCATTCTCAGAAACACAAGCTGATCATTAAATAAAAGAAGCCTCGAGCTACTCTAATACATAATTGATAAGGCAATATTGTCAATAACTTCAGCAGCATATGAAAGCTTAGTGCCTTCAGTGCAGTGAAATCCTCATGAACGTCTCGGATGAGAACCATCATAATATAAGTGTTATGAGTATAAATATGATGACCAGAACAGAACGTTCATCTGATGTCATCATACTGGTTTGTGCTGCACTTAGAAGAAAATTGCTGGAAGTAAATGATGTTTGTTTTGTTTCATAGCATGGGCGTCGTACATGACCAACTCGCCCACCGTGATCGTATTGATCGGCCTTCCCGCCAGAGGAAAGACGTACATATCTAAGAAGCTCACGCGCTACCTCAACTGGATCGGGGTTCCTACGAAAGGTGAGAGTGTGAGTTTACAGAATAGTGCTTATTCAATTCCAACATACTTCTGCCAATGAAATATAATTATTCCTGGGAGTCGATACACCAAAATGATTTCTTAAATTGAACCAGGATGCATTAAAGATCTGAATTCCAATTTTATTTTAAAAAAAAACAGTTATTTTATCAGTTTTTTAAATTCATTATAATTATTACGGGATTTCCACTGTCATGGGAAACTAATGGAAAAAATATCAGGGATTTTTAAAATTGTTATTTTAAAATATAATTTTTCAATCATCTTGAGATGACTCTTCATCCAGAAATAATGACCTGCTGAAGAATTCAAGTAAAGTTATGAAAAATAGTTGTTCAAAAGATTTGGGATCCCTAATTTAACATTACTAACATTTTTACTGTATATATTAAATATTATACTAGCTTTAAGGCCCGTTCACACCAAGGACGATAACTAACTATATGTAAAAGAATAGCAGAGTTCACACCACAATTATAACGATAACGGCTCAGAGAAACAAAATCACTGGAATTACTTTCAGAATGATTTTTTTTCCAGCTGATGAACTATAAAAACATTGACAGCCAATCAGAATCCATCCTGCTTCAAGAGCTCGAGCATTTAAAGTGACATGACAATATAACTGCAGCGTGTGCATAAGCAGAATGAACGTTTCCGAAAAGACTGTTGCTTTTCCTGTGTGTTCGTAACAGTTGTGTGTTTCTGTCAGTTTTCAACCTGGGCGTTTATAGACGTGAGGCGGTACAGTCGTACAAGTCTTACGATTTCTTCCGTCACGACAATGAAGAGGCCATGAAAATCAGGAAGTAAGTGTCCACGACGTTCTGTGTACAGTTTAAACACTGCATACACAAAGACCTCACACACAAGAGGATGTTTCTGCTGCAGAATCTCTCGCCTGAAGCAATTTCAGGAAGTGTTCAGGGGAGGAAGTTTTGAGTTGTACTATATGTAATATTCACATCAAACTATATTTGAGGACCTTTTAATGCCTTTTTCAAAGTCTTGATTTTGTTTTTGGGCTCTACTAGAATAGGTTTTCATGCTTGAATGTTCAAAAAACACTTTTTTCATAGATTTGACAGTGAGCATGTTTACATGCACATCAATACGCTGATAACTAGGGTTGGGTATCGTTTGAATTTGAACGATTCCGATTCCAATTCCGATTCCTTGTTTCGATTCCGGTTCCTAACGATTCTCGATTCCGATTCTTTTAAGAGGCAGGGTCAAAAAAAGTTTAGGATATTTTAAATGAGCTAGCTAACCAACGGTCTTTCTGAAGGAAATAGTCTGACCTTCTCCATCAATTTNGATAACTCACAAAAATTACCTTATTGAAATACCTGTTAAAGTAACCTGGTAACGCAAGTAAACCGTGTTTACAAGACTTAATTAAAGGGGTCCTTAATTATGATTTCACTTTTTTAACTTTAGTTAGTGTGTAATGTTGCTGTTTGAGCATAAACAACATCTGCAAAGTTACGACGCTCAAAGTTTAATGCAAAGGGAGATGTTTGCTTTTAAAGAAATCCCTTAAGGACTACAACAAACAGCTGGTAGGGACTACAACAAGCTTCTTCCCGGGTTAGTGACATCACAAACCCTAAAATTTACATACCCCCCCCTTCTTCCTGAGTCTCTCCATCAGTGTCGACTCCAGTTTGAACAATGTAAGGCTGAACACCGTTACTGACAATCCTCATTTTGGCTGCGTGAGATTCTCCAGCTTTGTTGTTGTTGAGCAACCGAAGCGCGAGCTGTTAAAGCTCCGCCCTCTTCTGGAAAGGGGGGCGGGAGCAGCAGCTCATTTGCATTTAAAGGGACAAACAAAAAAACGGTGTGTTTTTGCTCGCACCCAAATAGGGTTAAATTTGACAAGCTATAATAAATGATCTGTGGGGTATTTTGAGCTGAAACTTCACAGACACATTCTGGGGACACCAGAGACTTATATTACATCTTGTGAAAAGGGGCATTGTAGGTCCCCTTTAATAAATCAGGTTATGTCCCTGACCAGTAGACAGTCACGTCAAAACTTAACAATTTGTGTATCTGACTCCGAGTATTCCATTTGTAATGTCAGTTGTGAAGCATTAAAAACAAAAGAGTGTTCCAACATGTCAGCGGGACTCATATTATCCTCTCATGCAGTTAGTAGATACGGAGCAGAGACTGTGCAGAGAGTTGTTTTGACAGAGAAGGGAAACCTTCAGAATAATGTCACAGAGTTCATTCATGAAGTTGTGTGAACGACACACAGCATCTGTGTAGAACCGAGCACATGCACACTTTGGTCAGAGCGGGAATAATGCGATCAAGGTGTTTACATGATTAAAATCAGTGTACGCCACATAGATTAATGCGATTATGGTTACTACGATTATGAGCTTAGTTTGATAGAAGTATTGCATTTACACAAGGTAAAGTTTAATCGCAATATTGCCAAAATCTCATTATAATCTCATTATGAGGGTGCATGTAAACTCATATATAGAGAATAACTCGTTTTTCATGCTTAAACAGCAACATTACACTCTAAAGAAAGATGAACATGAAAAAAAAAAAAGCACAATAGATCCTCTTTAAATGATTTGACAAAAAGTGGTTCCTCAGATGGTTGCGTGTGAATTGAGTCAGCATCAGTCTGCATCATCTACTGATCCTGTTGAGGTGAATGTGATTATTGCAGTTCTGGTCTGATGATGTGTTTTCCTCTCAGACAGTGTGCCATCGTGGCTCTACAGGATGTGAAGTCGTATCTGAATGAGGAGGGAGGGCAGATCGCTGTAAGTTCTGCTCTTTGGACAAGTTTTATCTTTGGATTTAACGTACTGGAACTATAATTTCTCCATCTATTAGATCAAATATTATTCACATGTATTGTTATTTGTGTTGCATAAATATGTAGTTGTTTCACAGTATTAGTGGCATCAGATCAGTGCTTTTATTGTTAACTACAACTAAAAAAACATTTTCGTTAATTGAAATTAAGCTGAAATAATATAAAATATAAATATTAGATGAAAAATGTTTTCAAGTGATTAATATATACTACAATAGTATATAAATAATACTGAAATATCACTGCGCCAGATGAGGATTAACATGATTAGATCGTCATGCATTAGATCAAATGTCTTTATCTTGTCTTTTCACTTTTGAACTTGACTTTTCTTCTTCATTTTTACTTGGTCTCTTTGATTCAGATGGTGTTTTAGTAATTTTTAATGTATGCATGAAGTTAAATTTCAAAGGCTTTGAAGCATGAATGCACTTTGGATTAATTTGAGATGTTCTATATTCTTCTGCTATCACATTTTCATCAGAAATGCTCAATTAATATGTTTGCTGTCTTTTTTCTATATACCAGTCAAAAACGAGCATATAAATCAATTAAATCAGTGTCATTACA
Source organism: Anabarilius grahami (assembly GCA_003731715.1). Taxonomy (NCBI): domain Eukaryota; kingdom Metazoa; phylum Chordata; class Actinopteri; order Cypriniformes; family Xenocyprididae; genus Anabarilius; species Anabarilius grahami. The sequence continues at coordinate 366,920 of RJVU01017312.1, forward strand.
ATGTTATTATCTAATGGCAGTTGTATCATAAATGAATTACTATAATATTCTCATTATGATTGATGATTTATTTCTCATTCTGTGATGTGATCGTTTGTCTCTGGCAGGTTTTTGATGCCACAAACACAACCAGAGAGAGAAGGAACCTCATCCTGAGTTTTGCGCAGGGGAACTCATATAAGGTCAGAGCGTCCGTGAATATGAAATATTAGCAGTTGTTTTTAATATCGCAGTTGTCAGGTTACACTGGAGAGAATCAGATCAATAAAGCACCTCCTTCGGCTTAGTTTTGTCTTAACAAAATGACTTAACAAACGTATTTAACAATGATAAGCTCTGGACATTTTTACTTGATATGGATTATCATACAGCAGAAATAAACGTGGCAACAGCTAGTCAGTGCATGTCACTAATATGTGATTTCTGCACGCTTGTGTGAATGAACAGCGCTGTTTCGTCTGATACACAAACTCTCACACATCATGTGACTCTTGTGGTGTTTCCAGAGTCTGCCTTCTCAATATGTGATGACATGAACTTCATCTCCAGAGCTGCCCTGAGAGTCACTTCTCAAGCTTTTCTCTGTTTCATTTGAGAAAACTACTGTCAAATCCACAATGAAACTAGAACTGAAAGATCTTCAGGACAAACTGTCAAAATAAAAGTCCGGTTTAACTTCAAGAAATTATGACAGAAATATATGACTACTGTATACTAAAATGTACTTCTCAAAGTAATAATGATATTATTATTTATACCGTCAAATCCACACTGAAACTAAAAGATCTTCACGACAAACCTTCAAAATAAAAGTTCGGTTTAACTTCAAGAAATTATGACCGAAAAAAATCACTAGTGTATGCAAAAATGTACTTTTCAAAGTAATAATAATGATATTATTATTTCTAAGTAATATTTAACAACCAAGATTTTTTTCATCCATGTTTTAAATATTTACAGTTCTATTGTGCAGCATCATATTTGACCAAAAATAAAAATGCAGTGTTTTGTTGTAAATTAATTATATTTTCATTTTATTATATTTTAAAAGCTTGATTAAACTGTTAAAGTTTATATAAATTTGATTTAATGTAAACATTTCCTTCCCCATTAATGGTAAATAAATATTGTGATAAATATCAATATTGTATGATATGGAACCCAGCCCTATTTTGATGTGGTTATTTTTGCTTTTGTTTCCAGGTGTTTTTTGTCGAGTCACTTTGTGACGACCCAGAAGTCATTGCTGCCAACATACTGGTGAGTGTCGATGCAGAAAATATTCCTATACTGCCATTAATACCTCATTAATCTCCCTGTCACTGCTGTTATATCATAAGATGTCGACGGTAGATAACATGAAATGTTTTTGTGAAGTTGAGTTGCCATTTTATTAAAATTGAGCAGCTTTTATGAGCTCATATTAATTAAAACTATATGGAAATATTTTTACATTTAAAAAATATATTTATCACACTGGAAGACTATTTCAAATTATTGTTATTGATTAAAAATGTTGAACAAATTAAAAGTAGCAACTAAAATATACACACATTCCACCATTTTTTCATGTAAAGTATACATAAGCTATAATCTTGATTAGAGATCGACCGATATATTGACTTACCGATATTTTCCCCGATATTTAAGCGTTTTACCATAATTGGATATCGGTTTTGTAATATCGGATTTACCGATAAACGCCGCCATCTTGTGGGTGTTTTGAGAATTGCGCGCAGGATCGCCATTACAGCACATCTGAGGGGAGACGAGACCACGGCATGCACAGGTCAAGTATACTTACCTGCTTTGCTGTAATTAGTAAACTTTATTTAACATAACAGCCATTAATGCACAAATTAGACGTGTTACATAAATGCCTGAAATATAGCTCACGGAGTCACATAAGATAATCCGTCATGTCCTGTCTAAATACAGATGTTGCTTTGCATGAATTAAATAATACAGCCATGAATGAGCGCATGTTGGAAATAAAAGAGCTGAATTTAATTCTCTCTCTGTCATTTATGCTCCTCATTAGTCTTGTGAAGTCGTCTGCAATTTGCTGTTCACTCAGCGGGGGTTGATGCTCGACCACCGCATGTAACTTTTAATAAGATTCACTTGTTTAAAACACCGTAATTATATAAACATTTACTATATAACCATTAATTAGCTAATAAACAAACAAGTAAACACAACTCTATGCAAATTAATAATTATTATCTCCGCGAGCGATCGCAGTTTGAGTATAGTTCTGTGTAAATGCAGAGATAAACAGTGCTTTGTCAGCAGATATTTCATAATCTATAATGACAGAAACGTTATTAATAATTCTGATATAACATACCAGTTGAGAAATGCAATAAAATACGATGTTTTGTTTGTTATATATATCCAGTATTCCAGAGAATATTATTCAGTTATTAAACATTATCCAGCGAATTATTCTTCACTCTTTAGCCTATTAAACAGCTTATAAATCTACTAAAACTGTAGTTTAAAATGAAGTATTACATTTCTGCAAACTTGATATGACTCCTGTCTTTAATTTATTTTCTCCATTTGAAAACATTCGACATTCTACATTTATTTAGCTTATTGTTAACATTAGTGTTGCTGCTGATGCTTTTTATAAAAAATTTTATTTTTGTAATATGAAGATTAAAATAAACATGAAAGATACTAATTTTCAACACAAACAGTTTAGTAACAGTGCACTTTTTAATTTTTTGCACTTTCAGACCCCTCTGTTTATTGGTGTATAAATAAGATTAGTTTTGTTTTCTATGCAAGGAGGGAGTGATTGTTATAAATAAAATGGTTTGTGGTGTCGTAATCGTGTCAAAAACAGAAGTATAACAGTAAATAAATATCGGTTCTGCATATCGGGCACATAAACACAAATGATCGGTATCGGTTCTAAAAAATCAATATCGGTCGATAACTAATCTTGATGATAAAGTTGATATCAGTGGTCTGCAGGGACCGTGCGTTTGAGTCATAAACTGTGGCATCGCTGTCATAACACATCATTAATTTGGGAACAGGATGTGAAGGTTTCCAGTCCTGATTATCCTGAGAGACACAGAGAGAGTGTGATGGGGGATTTCCTGAAGAGAATCGAGTGCTACAAAGTCACATATCAGCCGTTAGACCCAGATGAACATGACAAGTAAGATTGCATTTTCATTTCAAAAAGTAGCTTTTCATCTTGATATTATTTTTCCAAAAACATAAACTAGGAGCTGATTGATCTCTGAGGAGACTTTTCCTTTGGGCAACTGTTTTCTTTTTTTCTTGTTTTTTGATCAAATTAAATTGTATTTTAAAATGTCAAGGAAACTATGTGATGATATCCATTTTCAGCATTTCATCTGTGACTTGAACACTGTCTATATCTTTTCTGTTGTTATGTCAGAAAGCCTCCAGCAGAGCGCAGTACAGTTTCAGTTCAGTTTGCTGAGTTTATTTTGTAAGCATGTGGTTTTGTTTAATGATGATAATAATATATCATAATTCCCTGTAAATACCTTCTAGTAGATTAGATTGTGTTAAAATGATGTGGCTGTTCAAATATTAACCTTGAATCTCTGAAAAACCTACAAGGATAGTTTGGACAGTCACAGGCATTTCTCTAATTCCTCAGTTGTAGCTTTTGGCTTCATCGTGGAATAATCTTGCTTGGGAAAATTCAACCCGTTGTAGTGTTTACAGACAGAGCCTCGGCCATTAAATCTGTCTTTGACTTTATACATGTTGATTATCTTTTATTCTCTGCTGTAAAAGTGCTTAAATGGATAGTTCAACCAAAAATGAAAATTCTGTAATCATACTCACTCTCAAGTTGAATGAATTTCTTTTTTCTGCTGGACACAAATGAAGATGTTTTGAAGAATATGGGTAACAAAACAGTTGATGGACCCTATTGACCATAGTATGGAAAAAAATTATGACAGAATTTTCATTTTTGGGTGAACTGTCCCTTTAAATACAGCATCTTGAAAACTGTTCAAGTTTCAGTGATTTTTGTTGTTTGTCAATTTATTTATTTATTTAATATATATTTCCTCTCTTTTTTTTCTGTATCAGTTTTCAATTTTAGTACTTCAACTTGAGATAATTTTATTTCAGTTAAATCCCAAGGCATCATATTTTATTTTATTTCAGTTTTATTTTAATTATCAAAAGGCCTGTTCACACCAAGATCGATAACTATATTGGCGTCCACAACAATGCACGATATCGTTCTGTTTATTATAACCGCGCTGTAGTTTTGTCGTCTGTCACTTTAAATGCTCGAGCTCTTTAAAGCAGAATGGATTCTGATTGGCTGTCAGTGTTTTTATTGTTCATCAGCTGCTTTTATAGCAGAAGCTTATATTAATGACTTACAAATGAATAAATCAATATTATAATCTGCTATAACACCACCTATTTTTAGCAATCTTTGTGAAGTCATTTACTAAACAACATTTCAAGTTTTCTGCTCTTTTATTAATTGTAGTGTACAGATCGCTCATAAACATGAACATGCTACTTTATAAACAACAGAAGGGATTGTTGTAGGTAATTAAGTACGAGTTGATCTTAAGATTATATAACATTGATTATGTTTTTAATTCGGCATGTTTTGTAGATAATAAATGCAGAAACTGGACAATAATGATAAGACACAACTGGGTCATTCCGTGTCAAATCAACTAAATTTCGGATACCTCCCCAGCTCAAATTTTTGATTTTGTTAATATTTTTTCTGTAGAAAGATAAACATAAATGGTGATGAAAGCCAAAATATTAAATGTCACAGATGTATATTTTCTGAGTAGTCCACTATTTTGTAGAGGGGGTCAAAATTACCATTTACACCTGAGATCTGTACCCAATATACAGGGGTGTAAAAATGACTCTAGAAAGATGGCAGCGTCATTATTTTTATTTTTACACAGTGATTGGTTTGTCTATTAGTAAAATCTGTTGACTTTAGCAATCTTTGTTTCATTATATGCCAACAGTGACAGTTAAAAAATGGTAAAAAGCACTTCTTGTGTTTTTTTGCCTCAAGTTTGCATGCCTGTAACTCAAGAAGTATTAAAGGTATCTTAATATCCTTTTAGATTCTGGTTCTTTTGGTATCTTCATTTTAAAGACCCTCGATGGGTCAATTCCAGAGATATGGAGATCTTAATGCGACTCCGAGTAAATTGGTAAATTGTACACATTTTCAGTGGTCAAAAACCAAATGTGGGTCACTTTGCATACAGCTGATACTTGTCTGAGTGCCATAAATACCCCTTTTCCAAAGTTTGCCTACCTGTAACTCTAAAAGTATTCAAGATATCCTAATATCCTTCTAGATTCTCATTCTTAATAAACTTTCCTTTTGAAATCTTCATTTTCAAGGCCCTACATACTTCAGTCCCACAGATATGGGGATCTCAAAGCTGCTGCATGTTCAAATTGTTGTATATCTCTAAATTATTAGGCCACAAGCACATATTTAAGTGTGTGATTAGTGCTGTTTACGAAGCCATTTCATGTGGTGTTTAACATGGATCTTTTTCGGCCCGTTTCAGGGACCTGTCCTTCATCCAGGTGATTAACGTGGGTCAGCGTTTCCTGGTGAACCGTGTTCAGGATTATATCCAGAGTAAGATCGTCTACTACCTCATGAATATTCACGTTCAGAAACACTCCATCTACCTCTGCCGCCACGGCGAGAGCCAACACAACGTCCAGGGCTGCATTGGCGGGGATTCGGAGCTCTCCACCAGAGGAAAAGAGGTATTCTTTCATTTCACTTCATGGATGAGTACAATACGGATCCATTAAAGAATGTTTGTTTTGTTATGCACCAAAACTGAGAGTTATTTACAATGTGTGCATTTGGTAATTACTGTATGTATTTCATTGAGGGTTCCCGCGGGTCATTAAAAAGCCTTAAAATGCAAATATACCAATTTGGGGACTGAAAAACAAGTTGTGATACAGTTAATGCGATTATTAAACTTCAAAAGACGATGATTTGAAATAAATAAATGTGAGTGCTGCACATTCAAAGTAAAAATACGGATAAATCTTTTATAATAAAAAATAAGAATTGTCAATTTTGATGACTTTAATGAACTACTCTTGATGAATTATGACAATGTTTACTTTATGGTTTTTATATTGTAATATGTTGTAGATTATTGTAAGGACTTGTTTATAATTAAAAGTACTTTATTATGCATAATCTTTTTTTGGTTTCATAATAAACTGTATCTGACATTTAATTCAATGTAAATTCTTGTGGTTGCCTCGTCACAATCAAGAAACACTACAACATTATTCATTATACAGATTTTACAAGTTTTGACACAATAATCTATTTATTGCCTTTCTCTAAACACATTATTATTGTGCCAGCAAAATCTAATATCAGTCGACTTTTAATTGGTTTGCTTTGCAAACAAGAACAAATGTAGGGCTTGATTTTGTCCATGGGGAATTGATTGGATGGTTGTGGTTTGCTATTGGTGGATCTCATATGAGTGACGGGTTGCCCCGCCCTCACGCCAGTAAACACGTCATCAGAGAAGAGATGCAAGAGGGAGGGGAGGTTATTTTGATTAAATGGGACCTATTATGCCCTTTTACAAAATCTTGATGTTGTTTTTGAACAGGTTTTCATGCTTGAATGTACATTATTTTCCTCATATTCTCCATTGTTGCAGCTCCTCTCTTCCCAGTCTGTCAGTAACGCTCTGTTTAGTTCCTGTCTCTATGAAGCCCCTCCTTCTGAAAAGCACAATGTGCTCTGATTGGTCGGCTGGACCAATGTGTTGTGATTTGGTCAAGTGCTTTGAGCGTGTTTGGGAAATGTCCCGCCCCTTACCTAAGATCTGCAAATACCCTGTAGTCACTCTGTTCCCAGCATGCTCTTTTTCAGTCCTTTACTACAAACAGGTGAGAAATGTTTGGAGGCTTGTTAACATCTTCCCGCTCTGTGTCAGTTTTCCAAAGCCTTGCGTGGATTCCTGGAAACCCAGAAGATCCCAGACCTGAAGGTGTGGACCAGTCAGCTCAGACGCACCATCCAGACGGCGGAGGAGTTGGGCGTCCCGTACGAGCAGTGGAAAATACTCAACGAGATCGACGCTGTGAGTTACGCACCGCTGTTTTTATTAGAGAAGCAGCGCTTCCTGTTTTCATATGAACACTGGGCTGTTCTTTATCATTATTTACTGTGATAAAACACAGGTGTTTTCTGTTAACATGCAATTAGTCCATTTGAGTCAGATGTTTAATGGTGGTGTATCATATTTAACTCGTTTACCACAACAAAACTAATTCAGCTGTATAATCCTGTGCCATGAGTGCAATAAAAGTCTGTGCTTCCAGATCAGTGTACACCATATGTTTTTAATTCCAGTAGAGAAAACAAAGTCACCTTATTGCAAAACATCTGAGTTGATGATGGAGAAATGTTTGTTAATTGGTATTTTTAATATGTGTGTGTGTTCTGTATCAGGGCATTTGTGAGGAAATGACATATGAAAAGATTAAGGAAACGTACCCGGATGAATATTCCCTCAGAGACCAGGACAAGTACCATTACAGATACCCAGGAGGAGAGGTACGACACTGAAGTTGTAAATAGAACCTATACATTTCTGATTATTATCAATATTTTTGTGGAAACCGTGATACATTTTTTCAGGATTCTTTGATGAATAGAAAGTTCAAAAGAACAGCATTTAAAAAAAAAAAAATAATAATAATAATAGAAATCATCTGTAATATTATAAATGCCTTTACTGTCACTTCTGATCAATTTATTGCATCCTTGCTGAATAAAAGTATTAATGTCTTCTTCAAAAAACTGACACCAACATTTTGAACAAACTCTAAAAGAAGTGGCAATACTGAACTTTAAACTGAAGTGTGCAGTTATTTTAATATTAAAATACTTCTGTCCCCTTTTTATTGTCAACTATAAATAAGCCATTCATGTCCCTCTTCTCTTGCCGTAGTCGTATCAGGACCTGGTGCAGCGGTTGGAGCCGGTTATCATGGAGCTGGAGAGACAAGGCAATGTGCTGGTCATCTGCCACCAGGCCGTCATGCGCTGCCTCCTCGCCTACTTCCTGGACAAGAGCGCTGGTGCGTCACAAACACACACTCAAATTATACCAGGGCTCTTGTGACTGACTGATGACCATAATCAGATCATGAGAAACACGAGGATGTCTGTTTCTGACTGCTGGTGTTTGAGTAATAAGCATCCAAAGAAGTGATTTTCCTGAGCGAAACCCTTCCATTCATGACCACTTTGAATCAATTATGTGATTATAATCAGCAGATCTTCTCATATTTAAATGTGCTCATGTTGTACAGACGATTTGCCGTATCTGAAGTGCCCCCTCCATGCGGTCCTGAAGCTGACCCCAGTGGCTTATGGTATGTGTTTACATTCACATAGACCTAAAAAATATCTATTTGTCTGTCTGACTGTCTATCTATCAGTCTGTCTATCTGTGTATCTATCTGTGTATCTATCTGTGTATCTATCTGTGTATCTATCTGTGTATCTATCTGTGTATCTATCTGTGTATCTATCTGTGTATCTGTCTGTCTGTCTGTCTTTCTGTTTAATATGGTTTTGTACATTCCACATTTTATTTTTGGAATTTTAGTATTTACATTTTAAATATTTGATCTAAATTGCTTCCATATTAAAATAACTATAAAAAAAATGAGTTAATATTAAATAAATTAAATAAGAAATAATAATTAAAAATTATTACAAATATGTATGTGTATATATACGTTTATGTATTTAATATAAATAAATTTCATTTTTTTATTTACATTTTAAATATTTGATCTAAATTGCTTCCATATTAAAATAACTATAAAAAAATGAGTTAAAATTAAATAAATTAAATAAGAAATAATAATTTAAAATTATTACAAATATGTATGTGTATATATACGTTTATGTATTTAATATAAATAAATTTCATTTTTTTATTTACATTTTAAATATTTGATCTAAATTGCTTCCATATTAAAATAACTATAAAAAAATGAGTTAATATTAAATAAATTAAATAAGAAATAATAATTTAAAATTATTACAAATATGTATGTGTATATATACGTTTATGTATTTAATATAAATAAATTTCATTTTTTTATTTACATTTTAAATATTTGATCTAAATTGCTTCCATATTAAAATAACTATAAAAAAA
>RJVU01017312.1:380090-401530 GCA_003731715.1 Anabarilius grahami
AGGAATTTATTTTGCTAATTTACTATTTATTTTATTAATTAATTTAATTAGTTTTTATTTATTTAAAATGTTAATAAATTAAATTCAATACATAGATACTTCCACACTGTATACTTATAGTTGTACTTCACAAATGTACTCAAATCTTAATAGTACTGAAAATAAGCTTTGTTTTCTTCAACCATAATATAATTTCTTATTTTTTTCTTTTGATTTTTGTGTGTAATATGTCCCAGACATTTTTTGATGATTTGTTTTGTTTGTTTGTTTGTTTGTTTGTTTGTGAGTCACTAATAGAAACTAAGCTTCAAAAACGTCTCATTCAGAAAATGTCACGGTTATGATGTCAAAACCATGAGCACATTATTAAATGACCGCCCACATTTACACATCAACACCTTAATTTGTTAACCAATCACGACAGATGTCATTTACATATTAAAAAGTCTAATAGGTACAATAGCACAAACAGCCTGATAAGTGTCAGAATTGTGTGCAAGAATCCTTGACTCATTATAGCCCTTCATAATCATGCCTGTGTCACAGTGTTCATCCACAGACGTAATCCCTACTTTGTGTGTTATCAGAGAAGCACCAGACAAGAATTGCCGCCCACTCTGCTGAGGAGAAACAGCTTTACGCCACTGTCTAGTCAGGATCAAGTCAAGCGGCCCCGCCTCTTCAGCGTCGGCAGCCCTCCCCGGATAACAACCGTTCCAGCCTTATCTACCAAACGATTCCCTGAGGCACAGGAGAGTGAGGAACTGAACGAGAGCCGGGTTAGTTTTGGCCGTGTGTGTGTGTGTACAGGTTTGGCTATACTTCTGAGGGCCAAATATCCTCACTTACATAGTGAAATATTATGACAACCAACTTGGGAGGGCACTTCCTGTGTTCTCATGAACCAAATGGCTTAAAAAACTTACCAAAGGCCCTTTCAAGGAAAGTCTGTTCACTCGGCGGCTATATTTGCAACGCCTCCAGGCAGCTATTTCGGGCATCCAAGACCAAGTCCTATTTGAATGGGGGAATCCTGAAATCTCAAAAACTGCTTGGTGAACTCACAATTAAATTAAATATTTCAAACCAGCAACAAAATCTGACATGAACTGTCCAATAAATTTTGTTTCTTATGCTCAAATAGCGATGCTCAGGCTAGACGAACCAATGCGCATGCGCAAACCGTGTGCTGCCGGTTTATCCAATAGTATTTCGACATCACAGGTTGCCAGTTGGCGGAAAACACAGCATATTGCATCCATGGAGACCAGCAAACAAACTGGGTCAGAGAATCGCAGGACGACTGCATATTAATATTGAACGACTGCATATTAAAACACAGATAAATCAACTCAGCTTTCATTGTCAATTGCGCTCTCTCTTGTTGCGTGTCCTGGCCACCCGTGTCTTTGAACTAGGGGGCGGGGCAAACAATATTTTGAATTTGGACTGCAGTACCTATTCCTACATAGAGCCTCTTTAAGGGATTTTTTTCATTTATTTTTTTATTAACCTATATGTCCAAAACTATTTTTTCACGGGGGAAAAAAAACATTGTTGCGACATTTTATCAAAATTAATATGCAAGTCATTTCAGGTCATTATTATGCAATTCTTTTGTCTTCTCGGGTGTAAATGACCCATTATTCATGATGACTCACGCCTCCACGCATACTGTGTTTCTTGACAAAAAGTGTCTTACAAAAATTAAATCAATATATTGTTATAAATGAATGAGTAGGCAGTATAATTTTTACTTGTGAACTTACAAGAAGTGGTTGTTTCAGTAAGTACTGTACAGTGTTTCCTTTACTCTTTACTTTAAAAACTATGTCTAATGGGTAATATTTTATGTATTTGAGGTCTGAGATGTGGCAAACAGTATCGACGTCTAATCGGCCAATATTGTCTTAAATATCCTGTATAGCTCTTTGTCTTTTATAACATGATATTTTAATCAAATGTTGATTTTGGTAAAATATTGCAACAATATGTTACATTTTTTTTGTGTGAAAAATTACAGTTTTGGACATAGGGTAATAAAAAATAAATGAAAAAAATCCCTTAAAGTAACTATAAATGAGCATGTAAAGCCTCATTTATAGATTACCTTTTTGTATCTCAAGTACTATCTCAGAGTTTGCATCTCTGATTTGATGCTCAAGAAACATTTATGATTATTATCAATGTTGAAAACAGTTGTGCTGATTCATATTTATGTGAAAACTGTGATACACCACTATTCAACAACAGTAAGATTTACTACTTTTATTCAGCAGTTATGAAATTGATCAAAAGTGACCGTAAAGACATTTTATAATGTTACAAAAGATTTCTATTTCAAATAAAATCTGTTCTTTTAACATTTCTATTCATCAAAGAATCCTGAGAAACAAACAGTTTTACTGTTTCCACAAAAATATCACTGTTTACAGTGAATACAGTTGAGCTGCCTACTGCCAAATTGTAGTGCTATAACAAAATATGCCATCTATATATTTAATTTTTTCCATAATTACAAATTGGTAGGAAATATTTGTTTTATAATATGTATTTTAGCTACATGCTAATGTCAGAATCAAACACAAGTGGCGTTGTTTATGTGGTGACGCCAACAAAGTAACCTGTGTGTTCTGTCTTATAGGAAATGCTCAACTGCTTCAGACCGGCCGACTCCATCCAAGAGTGAGAACACAAACCACAAATGAAACGTGTTCAAAGGTTTTCTCCAGACATGATTCAACTCCAGACGCCCGCTCAAAATCAGCAGCATGAACACTGCTTTATGTAACACACATGAGTGAACGCGGTTTAATAGCGACAGCTTCATCCATCCGTCCTTCTCAAGCTTCATCCGTGCACAAGCGCTTGGAAGTACGGTAAAATCCCAACAGCTACAATTAGAAGTTATTGATTGAAATACTTAATTAATGCAAGGAGATTCACTCCCACTGTTGAACAGATTGACAACTTGTGGGGCCAATTAGAGCACAGTTCAACTGATTGAGTGGGCGTGTCTTGTGCCAGTTAAGCTGATTGGCCTTTCAGTATCAGAATCTTTAAACACACATAGCACTTCCTGAAATGGATCTAGATGGGAACATTCAAGCACTCTTTTTGTTGTCGTAGCATATATTTTGCGCTGTCTTCTTCTTAATAATGCCTAAGTTTTGTGTCTGATTGAATCAGGCCAAATTTGACTGGATAATCGTGTAAATATTTGGCATAATTTTAGCTGTTAATTGTCTGTGATGTTCTTGCTGTCGTTATTTTCTCATATAGACTTTCTTATGGTTTTGATGTTGTGCAGAATGTTTTATTGAATATGATGAATGTGAAATTGAATGTTTTATTGAATATAATGAATGTGAAATGTGGAAAGGTTTGTGAAATTTATGTTCTGCCAGTTTTTCTCCCATCAAACTTTCTATAATTTTTATAAAGGAACATCAGGGTAGTTATTTTAATAGAAAAGCAGCTTGTTTTAGTTGTTATAAATAATTGATATGCAAGGAAAACTTTATTCAGTCTTGAACAAATGTGTCCTTTGAATTGGTAAATGTAATTATCTTTGAGTTTTTAGTTTTTCAAATGGATCTGTAAGATCTTCTGAGAATATGGCAAACCATACTACTATATTAGTTTTTATGTTTAATGTTTAGATTTATCATTTGTTATGAAAAGATATTTATATATGCTGATATTTTGCCTCATGTCTGGAAGGATGTTCTTAAAGGGAATTGTAAAATATTATAATTATTATGTTTTATAATTTGAGTTTATGTGGTCTAATTTTAGGATGCATGAAGTATGTTCTTAACATGTGTTGAATGTTCTGATGGCCTGTTAAGATCATGTTCCTATCGAGGCTCATAGAAAGTGGCTGCATTGTAGTTGCTTCTTGCAGCTTATTAATTTTTATTGCAAATATAAATGTGTTGGCATGATTGGATATTATCCGATTTGTAAGTGCCTTTGCTTCGCAACCAAAGTGTAACCAATCAAAGTCTAAACAACACAACAGATCTCTGAGTCAGACTGCAGATTCTTGGATGCAAGAATACCCATTTACCTCAGAGCTGAGTCTTTTATTTTAATGTAATTGTGTTACTGAAAATATGTTTTGCGTTCTGGTTTCATTGTGACATGATAGCATTACAATATCAATATCAGTGGTGACTAACTGTAAGGTCATGCTAATCTATTGATAAAACTTTTGTGATTTAATAAACCAGTCTGTGATGCAAATACTTTTTTTGTCATTTAATATATTAGCATATATGAATATATAGTAGTTAAATTTAGCTTTAAATCAGCTCTAAAAAGACAATAGTGTCATTGTCCAGCTGAAATCAGTTCAGTGTTGATCCATTTTGGTTCAATAACTGTATAAAGTGAATCAATTATGCAGCCATCAAGTGTTAGATATTATTCTAGGTTACTATGTGTGGAGGTTTTTGGTCAAATAATTAAAACCTCTGTTAGTAGGAAATTACTAGTCGTCCAATTTTTTATATACAGTACAGTGCAAAAGTTTGGAACCACTAAGATTTGTAATGTTTTTAAAAGAAGTTTCGTCTGCTCACCAAGGCTACATTTATTTAATTAAAAATACAGTAAAAAACAGTAATATTGTGAAATATTATTACAATTTAAAATAACTGTGTACTATTTAAATATATTTGACAAAGTAATTTATTCCTGTGATCCAAAGCTGAATTTTCAGCATCGTTACTCCAGTCTTCAGTGTCACATGATCCTTCAGAAATCATTCTAATATGCTGATTTGCTGCTCAATAAACATTTATGATTATTTTCAATGTTGAAAACAGTTGTGTACTTTTTTTTTCAGGATTCCTTGATGAATAGAAAGTTCAAAAGAACAGCATTTATCTGAAATACAAAGCTTCTGTAGCATTATACACTACCGTTCAAAAGTTTGGGGTCAGTAAGAATTTTTATTTTTATTTTTTTGAAAAGAAATTAAAGAAATGAATACTTTTATTCAGCAAGGATGCATTAAATCAATCAAAAGTGGCAGTAAAGACATTTATAATGTTACAAAAGATTAGATTTCAGATAAACACTGTTCTTTTGAACTTTCTATTCATCAAATAATCCTGAAAAAAAATATTGTACACAAATATTTTGTACAATTGTACACATTAAATGTTTCTTGAGCAGCAGATCAGCATATTAGAATGATTTCTGAAGGATCATGTGACACTGAAGACTGGAGTAATGATGCTGAAAATTCAGCTTTGCATCACAGGAATAAATTACTTTGTGAAATATATTCAAATAGAAAACAGTTATTTTAAATTGTAATAATATTTCACAATATTACTGTTTTTACTGTATTTTTAATTAAATAAATGTAGCCTTGGTGAGCAGACGAAACTTCTTTTAAAAACATTAAAAATCTTAGTGGTTCCAAACTTTTGGACTGTACTGTATATATCAACTATGTATTCCGTTAGTTTTGTGAATTGGTATGTTTCGAAAGGCCACAGAGAAATATAGAGCTGAGCATCATCAGTGTAATGATATCTGCCAAGGGCAGCATGTACAGGCTGAAAAGCAACGGTCCAAGTACTGAGCCTTGTGGTACTCCATACTGAACTTGTGATTGATATGATGTCTCTTTATTTACTGAGATGAACTGATGACTGTCAGATAAGTATGATTTGATCCATGCCAATGCAATTCTACTAATGCCAACGTAATTTGTATTACATATTTTTCTTAATGACTGGACGTTGTCGAGCTGAAATCAGTTCAGTGTTGATTCATTTTGGTTCAATAACTGTATAAAGTGAATCAATTATTCAGCAATCAAGTGTTAGATATTATTCTAGGTTACTACATGCAGAGGTTTTTGGTCAAACAATTAAAACCTCTGTTAGTAGGTAATTACTAGTCATCCAAAAAAATAAATTAATATATCAACTATGCATTCCGTTAGTTTTGTGAATTGGTATGTTTCTAAAGGCCACAAAAAAATACAGAGCTAAACATCAGCGATATCTCCCAAGGGTAGCATGTACAGGCTGAAAAGCAACGGTCCTAACACTGAGCCTTGTGGTACTCCATACTGAACTTGTGATTGATATGATGTCTCTTCATTTACTGCTATGAATTGTTGACTGTCAGATAAGTACAATTTGAACCATGACAATGCAATTCCACTAATGCCAACGTAATTTGTATTACATATTTTTTCCTAATGATGCCAATCATTTTTCTGTCATCTAATTATATTAGCAATTAAAATGTGCAATATTGCAGTCATGCATGCATTTATATATATAAAATCATCTTTTTGCTCTGGTTAATGGCTGATTGAAGTTCTGGAATGATTTATGTTTTATTTCCTTCACAGTGCCCACAGTCGCACAAACAGCTCTGGTTCAGACCGGTCTGTCATGTGGAAAAGGGAGGGTTGTTTGAGCCATTGCCTTGAACATGGCCACAACATTGGACAGTTTTGTTCACACAGCTCTGGGGAAAACATAACGCTGTCCTTTTTTGGTAGAACATTTGTAGCTTGTCCTGAAATAACATCACGCAAGTAGCATCATAAATATTGTTAAAAATAATTTAGTATGTCATAAATGGTTAAACAAACATTTTCATTTAGTTTTTTTTAATCAGTACAGTGATTAGAGGATGCTGAATTCTTGGGAAAATCATTCCAGTTTGTTATTTCCTGCAATTTTGATCCAATCAAGTTCTAGGCAAAACAAGGTGGCATTTGCCAAACACATTAAAGTTATAACTGCGCATTTTGTCTCCACATCAAAACTCTGAAGATGGAAAAGATCCGTCAGGGTTGGACAACAGAAACTGTGACATCACCATGTATTAAAACGGTGCCCCACCCGCAGCATATGGAGTAACAATTGTCTTTTTCAAGGTGGGGTGTCGGCGATTTGTAAGACCTGCTTGAATACGCGTTCGTGAATCTTCTTTTGACCCGTCTTACCAGCCTCACCCCAAACCGCCTGCTTGTTTTACTGGAACTATTTCAGAGGTTGTTAGAATAATAATAACATCCATATCATTGGGCCTTGTCCTGAAACAGGACATGCATATCAGATGTTTAACTTGACTGGGAATATGTTGTGCCTCTGTTAGGAATGCTTGATCAAGGATGACGCCAATAAACAATCTTGTCTGTTGCAGAGATATTTTTTAAACCAAAATTTCTCATGGACTACGAAAGATAACCATGAATGTTTAGGCTATTGCAAGTGAAGTAAAACTTCCCTTTAACATTTTAAAACTTAAGAGAACATGGATTCAGTCTATGAAGAAACAATCTATGATTTATGACGGAGGGATGATTCTCTAGGTGAAAAACCCTACAGACATTAAAAACGCGTGTATGAGCTTGTTTTAATGATATCTTGCAAAACCGTTACCAGTTCTGAACCATAGCAGCTACTGCTAAAGAAAATCAAAGTATTTAATTAAATGAAATAAAAATGAGACTGCATTTGTGTGGTATAATTAAAACCGCACACAGTAGGTGAAAATATTAACATTAATAGAGTACAGGGGAACACTTTCTATGAAGCCTGAATGTACGGAAAAAGTGATTCAATGTGCATTTTTTTTAAAACATTTATTCCTTTATTATCTGTTAATGTATTTACATAGGCCTATTATTGATTTATTCATTAATGGTACATGATTGAGTAATAGACTATCTGCTCTAATTAGTTACTAATTGGTATCATCACTTAGTTCTTATTCATTTGCTAGGCTAATCAAAACTTGGCAGACCAGCAAATGGAAAATAAGCTGAAAATAGTTGCAAATAATCACTACTGGAATAAGTACTAATATTACTATCTGATTAATATATAGTCCAATACGAGAGAAACTTAAGCTAGTCACTAATTAGGCTAGTTAAAAAAGGTGCTAGCATCACAATAGATACTAGCCTAGTTAGTTTTAATGGACAAATGGAAAAACGGTTTGCCATAGAGGGTCAAAAGCACGACCTGCGTTCTCTTCCATTCAGAAACACAGTTTTTTAAAACACAATTCTTCTCAATTTTGATATTATTTGAACGAGTCAGTCGTTTTTTGTTGTTTTACAATAACTATACCGCATGTAGAAGTGTTTATGTGGATTTACACTGATATAAGGGGAGGGTTTGAGCTTTCGTGACGCACTGGGCGAGTGTGTGTAATTTGAACGCATTATTTTTTTTTGCTTCAGACAGACTTCTTCACTTCGTATGCAGATGTCCGTGAATATGGCGATTGTTTGGGGGAATATACTCATACTTGTGTTTGCGCACTTTGTAGGTAAGTATCTTTTCAGTATAAGATTACATTAAATGTCTAACGTTACGCGACAAAACTTGATCTCTTCATTAGAATCAACAGCTTTAAAGCTGTAACGTTAGGCACTGCCAGAGCTCGATGTGGCACGCTGTTTATTCATTTAACGTATCACGTTTCAATATTTGACACGGTGCACCGTTATTCCAGCCACTTTATCAATACAACTATATATTTTTCACATATCATATTCATTTTACTGGTAATATATTTGAACAACTTTAACTGTCAAGTTTGATGGACACCTGTCAGATCAATAAGCTGGCTAATTTCATTTAAATATGCATGTATAAACCGTTTTATCAATATTCAAGTCTACTTGATGATTCTGTAATGTTAGTTTCATGAATAGGCATAACCATAACACAACAACATAAGGTCATTTAAGCTTCAGCTAAAAGTCTAGTAGTGAAGGTGTTTTCTTATACATTTTTTTTTCTTAACCACATGTTTAAAATAGATTTACTGCCATCTAGAGTCATGCATTGCATAATCTTCCAGTTGCATTCACATTCACACTCAAAACACTTGAAATGAATTGTTGAACTTAACACAGACTATCAGTATTTACATAATGTGACCCTGGAACACAAAACCTAAGGGTCATTTTTTGGAAATTGAGATTTATACATAATCTGAAAGCTGAATAAACAACAATAGGACAATATTTGGCCGAGATACAACTATTTGAAAACCTGGAATCTGAGGGTGCAAAAAAAATCAAAATATTAAATCCTTAGTCCAAATGAAATCCTTAGCAATGCATATTCACTCACAAAAATACATTTTTGATATATTTTCGGTAGGAAATTTACAAAATATCTTCATGGAACATGATCTTTACTTAATATCCTAATGATTTTTGGCATAAAAGAAAAATCGATAATTTGTGACTTGTATTGTTGGCTATTTCTACAAATATACCTGTGTGACTTATGACTGGTTTTGTGGACCGTCCAGGGTCATATGTTGATGATTAAGTGATTCAGTAGCAAGAATATATGTTCTTTTTTTAGTACGGCAGCCAACATGCATAATACTTAACAAAAACGGCATTACCTAATCATGTGACAGCATTTTTCATCACTATCATTTTTGTGCTTTGAAACTCTCTGTTTCAGTGTCTCAAAGACATGATCAGTGTGGAGAACCAACCAAATATCTGGACAAACAGCTGGACAAGAAATATCTTTACAAGTCAGTGTTCAATGACGGGGAAAAAGTGGCTTATAAATGTTCTCTGGGTTATTCGCAGTCAGGTGGAAGTCGAATATCACACTGTAAAGGAGGAAGCTGGGAACTGTTGAACATGATCTGCCAAAGTGAGATGGATCTGTTTATCTATGTCTCTAAAATATCAATTATTTATTCATTGCACTCAATCTTTTCATATTTTCTCATTTATTCTCACAGAGAAAAAGTGCAATGCGCTGGGTGACATAGAGAATGGGCAATACAGTCAAGAAGGACGATCATTCGGTGATAAAGCCATTGCGATGTGTAATAAAGGGTACTGAAACCTTATTTTCATTCTTTATGTCTGAAGTCCATGAATATGTGAAAACATGGTTATATTAGAAAAATAGAGCAGGCAGAATAAGTTACCAGGCCAATAATGTTACCCTTATGTAATTTTCCTATCATGTAATTGTTTTCTCATGCAGATATGTTTTGAGAGGAGAAAGAGTCCGTATGTGTGTGGAATATGGTTGGAATGGGACAGACCCCATCTGTGAGGGTGAGTTTAACCCTTTGTCTTGTTAAATTCATCAAAACCCTTCAATTTACAATTATAACACTCAAAACTTTCTAGCTATCACTCAGCCACACACTCGTGAAATGCAATTATATCTTCTAAAAACCACGAACTATGAAAATGCATGACGCAGTAGCATTTCAACAGACCTTTACAGTGCATTAGATGTAAGAGGATTGTGTGGCAGTAAATCTCCTTTAATCTATTAAGTTTGACTCAAATCACAGGTGGGTTTTCTAGGACTTGTAGAAAGTAAACTGGCGTCCTTTAGTGGTGAATACTGGTAATTCATCATCCTTCATTGGCGCAATGAATTATTTTTTCTTCTGGTTTAGTGTCAAAGATCATCTGTTCAGCACCTGACGTGGCAAACAGATGGATTAAACCTGGAGAAAGGACACAGTACACAGTTCAAGACACTGTAAACATCATCTGCAATGAGGGATTTGATCTGATTGGCTCGTCAGTGGTCACATGTGGACCAGATGGCCAATGGCTGAACTTGCCTGAGTGTCGCCCTAAAGGTAATTTAGGCTGTTTTCACACTTGGGCTGCATCCGAAATCGCATACTTCCCTACTATATTAGTAAGCGAAAAACAGTACGTGACAAAAGAAGTATGTCTAAATTCACAGTACTCATAAAAGAATTGTTTAAAAGACCCTGGATGACCTACTACTTCTGGTAAGATGTTAGGTCACATGATAATGACAGCATGGTGGATGTAGTATGTCTGAATTACATTCATAATATATAGAACGTATTTTTTAGCAGTCGTGAATTAATTACTTATTCAAAATAAGTACCTACTCAAGAGAGTATGTGATTTCAGATAAAACCCTGGTTTGAATACTTAATCTGAAACCGAGTTCAACTCCACCTACTTCCTCCAATGATTCATTGATACAAAGAATGCATGCTGCTCGCTAAAGGTGGTTTCTTGCTCTAAACTTGTAACTCAATTGAACATCAGAAAGACGTTGGACTCAAACATTGGACAGATGTTAGTTACATTTTTGTGAAATCAGGTTGATGTCAAAACCCAACATTGGCTTGATGCCAACCTCCAACATTGCATAAACATTGAAGTTTGGTCGGAAATAAAAATGGAATGGAAAATAGAAAGGAAAATTGGGTTGATGTCAAAACCAAACGTTGGACTCCAATATTGGACAGATGTTAAATTTTGGGCAAATCAGGTTGATGTCAAAACCCAACATTGGCTTGATGTCACTCTCCAAAATCAGATAGACTTTGAAGTTTGGTTGGAAATGAAAATGGAATGGAAAATGGAAATGAAAATCAGACACCAACCTTCAAAACTAGATAGACGTTGAATCTTGATTAGAAATGTAAATCGGGTTGATGTCAAAACCCAACCCTGGACTCCAATATTGGCCAGTTGTTGAATTTTGGTGAAATCAGGTTGACGTCAAAACCCATTATTGGCTTGACGCCAACCTCCAGCATTAGACAGATAATAATAACAATAATAATATGTTTTATTTATTTAGCACCTTTCAAAAACCCAAGGAGGCTTTAAAAAAAAAAAATCACGAAGTTGCTAAATAACATGAATACATATACAAGTATACAGTCAGTATACAACACGTAATCAACCAGATGGAACAGACAAAGAAAGTTAATCTACATTAAACTTACAAAAACAAGCATAGAGCTGGAAAATTGGGACAGACAATCAATTAACAAAACATAAAGTGAATAAGTGAGTTTTGAGAGCAGTTTTAAAGGTCTGAAGAGAAGAGGTCTTGTGGTAGTTTGTTCCAGAGCTTAGAAGCTGATATGCTGAAAGCCCTACAAACCACACTATATAGACGGAACTTGGGTACTGCAAGCAAGTTTTCAGAGCTCGATCTCAGAGTACAGGCAGGGACGTAGGGGATAATCAATTCGGAGAGATAGGAAGGTGCTAAACCATGACGAGCCTTGAAAACTAGAGCAAGAATCTTAAACTGGATGCGGTAACTAACAGGGAGCCAATGTAGTTGCTGTAAGACAGGGGTGATGTGAGCAGATTTTTTGGTAACAGTGAGGACCCGAGCAGCTGAATTCTGAATGAATGCAAGTGATTTATGACTTTTTTTGGGTAGACCATAAAACAAGGAGTTGCAGTAATCAAGATGTGAAGTTATAAAAGCATGAACAACAGTTTCAGCATCTTTGAGATTTAGTGAGATGTTACATTTTGGGCAAATCAGGTTGATGTCAAAACCCAACATTGGCTTGATGTCACCCTCCAAAATTAGATAGACTTTGAAGTTTGGTTGGAAATGAAAATGGAATGGAAAATGGAAATGAAAATCAGACACCAACCTTCAACACTAGATTGACGTTAAATTTTGGTTGGAATTTAAAATTGTGTGACGTCAAAACCCTCCGTTGGCTTGACACCATCCTCCAGCATTGGACAGATGTTGAATTTTGATTGGAAATGAAAATATGGTTGATGTCAAAACCCAACGTTGGACTACAATATTGGACAGATGTTGAATTTTGATTGGAAATGTAAATCGGGTTGACGTCAAAACCCAACATTGGATTTATGTCAACTTCCAACATTGGACAGACATTGAATTTCCGTTACTTTATCATTTACCACTGTGGCATTTAGCAGATGTTGGGTTTTGCTAAAATGTCGATCTTTGACGTTAATATGATGTTGCCATGAGATGTTTGAAAGATATTGAACTTTTAGTTATGTAATACCATGACTTAAAACCAGTAAAATATCAACGTCTAATGATGTTAGAATTAAACATTGTGTAGTATCAGATGTTGGGTTTTGGTTACCGTACCTAAAATGTTGGTCTTTGACATTAATATGATATTGGCATCAGATATTTGGTAGACATTGTATTTGACGTTGACGTAAAACCAGTAAAATATCAACGTCAGCTGTTGTCAGTGTCCTTTAGCATTGTCTGTTTTTTGATGCTGCTCCTTTAAGAATAATGCTCAATAAATCAATAAATGCTCTTTATGGAGATTTGAGCCCTGAAAGTTCTTGTATGTGTTCATAACACATCGAGTCCTGTTAACTTAAAACATTAAGAAACATTGACCTCTTTAAAGGTATTGTGTAACTAATATTCACTTCAGTCTTTCTCCTTGTTTTTCTTTCATTTGCCGATGATCTCAAAAGTTCAGTTCTCAAGAGTTTTAGTCCCAAGTAGAGTTATTCTCAAAACATGTCCCACTCCTGAATTGGGAACAAGTGGTACAGTGAAAGAGCTGAAGGCTGTTTACGTGCCGGGAGACCCCTTATCCGTCACCTGCAATGAGGGATTCATCGGATCTGGAGATTTCATGTGCGACACAAGCGAGAAATGGATCCCAAATGAGCCGAAGTGTCAAAGTAAGTACAGATGATTGAATGTTTTTGGGGAAAATTGTATTGTGTATCCAAGGAAATGTGATGATCTTCTTTAGTATTGTGAATATTGTGCCTGGAGTCATTTTATCCTGATAAAAACAAGCTGGTAAACAAATAGAAATGTTAAAACCTTGCATGTCAAATGAAGCCGTTGTGGATAAAAAAATGTCTGCTAAGTGCATAAATATGAATGCAAATTGTTCTTCACTACAAATAAAAGCAGTAAGAGTGTTTTGTGCCCTTGTTTATTATCAGTGATCAACTGTTCAGAACCTACTGTGGCAAACGGAAGGATTCGTAAATCTAGATTTCTGTACAAACACAAAGACATTGTGGACATCAGCTGCAGTAAGGGCTTTGATCTGAGTGGCCCACCACAGGTCACATGTGGACCAGACGGCCAATGGCAGGGCTTGCCTGAGTGTCGCCCTAAAAGGATTTCAGCTTCCGGTAGGTGCATTAATGTGTCGAAACGGTTTCAAACATTAGTATACATTGTGGTCACATGAAGGGCCAACTTTAGTATTCTTTCTGTTGATGAGATCAGTGAATAATATAGGCAAGATTCAGCACCTAAACTCATTTAGTTTTTTCTCACAGGTAAATGTGGTCCAGCTCCGTCACACCCTGACTTTGAGCTCAGAGACGGGTCCCCCACACTGAAAGAGCACCCATCTGGTTCTCGCATCCGTTACAAATGCGGTATAGGACACCGCAGGGCCAGAGGGAGTGACAGTATACACTGTCAACGTGGCCAGTGGACAAAACTGAAGCTCCTTTGTGAACGTACGTCATAGGACCTTTAACTGCATTTGCTCCCACTTATTATATTGAAGGATCCAAGGATTCTTAGTAGCTCTGTGTGTGTATGTGTGGCTTCAAGAGAGCAACCATACATTTTTATTTTCTGGATATTTTTGTTATTCATTTAATTATATAATAATTTATCATATTATAATTTTTTAATTGCATTCACTTTGATATTATAACTTGTTGGATTTGTGCTGGTCAGACTGACATTATTAAATAGGTCCTGCTAATTTATTCTACACTGCAAAACTGATTTTCTTGTTTTCCAGAACAAATATCTAAACATTCTTAAATCAAGATACATTTACTTGAGAAGCAAAATAACTTAATTAGCCTACTAAGTTTTGTTTTCTGAAAAATGTATCAAAATGAAGTGACATTATGCTAAAAACAAGAAAAAATCTCTGCCAGCGGGGTCAGAAAAATGTGTAAATAAAAAAATATGTAGTTTTTTCGCCGCTAGAGGTCGCCGATTCAAAACAAAGGCGTGTCTTGATGACGCCGAGTTTGAGCGCGGAATCTCGGGAGATGTGGTCTTCACCTCACAGCCAGTGGAAAAGAATCGGGAGGGGACTCGAGCAGAAATCATGTTCATGGATGAGATTATTAATGTTACTGTAGTATGAAGCAGAGCAAGGTGAGTGCCGAGAGATGAACGAGGAGCTGGAGCGATTGATAATGAGAGACGAACGCGACACGCGCCTCACGAGCGGCGGGACTTTTATTATGTCACAGTCGCCGGCGCCGCTTCTGCTTCTTCCGGTCATGAGTATGAGGTAACACAGCTCTGTTTATCATATTAGATACATTTGAGAGTGTTGAAAATGTTATAACGTTACTCTGTGCGTTCGCTCGGCGGCTGCTGTGAGACACTGTTACACACTGCAGTAAAATTTTAGAATATCATATTAAATGCTGGATGGCTTGTGTTGATAAATGGCATGCAATTAATTTTAAAACGTATTGTATGATGGAGAAAATTATGTATTACTGTTACAAATAATAAGCTGCATCTGATTGTGCTATGTTTGCTACTTCACAAAATAGTGTTTTTCTCTGAGGCGTGGTAAAGCATGGTACTCGCAAAAAATCAAGAAAATTAGATTTAAACAATAAGACTAAACGTGTTGAGCTATATAACAATAATTAGTTTTCTGTCTATAAATATATCATAACAGTTGTTCCCTTGTCTATTAAAACGTAATATTAAAGCATCTTTGGTGTTTCCACGATTTCTACAAAATAAAACCGGAAACCGAGGGTAACGCGGGTATGACGCAATCGACAGGCGACTCCTGGAAACGTCCCTATCCTTGGTTAAAATCGCAATTTTCTCACGATGTACAGTATTATTTATTAACAAATAGTTGGAAACATTTGGGATATTGTAAGTACTCAACTGAACAAAATCTATAACACTGGTATAGTGGTTTTTGGATATTTTACTGCAAATATCTTACATGTTTTCCCTTTGAACTGAAGCCACACAACAAGTTTACCCCCCACCCTCCTCTGGCAGACATTTTTTTTCTTGTTTTAAGCATAGATTCACTTCATTTTGATAGTTTTTAAGAAAACAAGACTTAATATCTTCAGTCATTTTGCTTCTCAAGTAAATGTATCTTGTTTTAAGAATGTTTAGATATTTGTACTGGAAAACAAGACAAAAATACTGAGGAAGAAAATCATTTTTTGCAGTGCATCACTTCATCTCCTGCTTTCTGCTTTCATATTCGGAGACAGTTAACAGGAGGCAGTTTTGGATACCAGACAAAATGCACATTCTTAACTTTCCTGATGTGTTGGAACAATCTAACAGCATGTTTATATCAAAAGGGAAAAAATGCGGATCTGCTGGAGAGATTTCCTATGGCCGCTTTGAGTACACGGGCGTGTCATTCGGACATTCAGCTAAAGCCATCTGTCAAGAAGGGTGAGATACAGCAAGTTCTCTTTGTGTTTTGTGAAATTTACACAAGACACTGTCTGAACTAAAACAAGGGCTCTGCTCCAAAAGCTAGTGGACTTCCAAAATAGGCAGAATTTTAAGGTATATAAAGAGGTAGGAGTCTATGATTCCTTATTTTGGGAACATTTGAAGACAGCTTTGCATGTATCTGTTGTAGAGAAGACAATCCTATAATGCACTGCAATGACTTTAGTGAAATAATATAATAATACATCAAAATTGCAGTGCGACGCAAAATAATTGTTGATTATAATTACAAAGTATTCGATACCAAAATGGAAACCAAAAAGCTGTTTTATAATAGTGAAGGCAGCTCACTAGTGTTTGGAACAGAGCCACGATCTCATTAGACATTCGTCCATCTTTGATTCGTTTCTTTTTTCTGATCGCTCTCATTAGGTATGAGCTTTTTGGCCCACAAATGCGGACCTGCCGAGATGGAGGCTGGGACGGGAGGAACCCTACGTGCGAACGTATGATGGTTTTCTGAGATTTTTTTATTAGCCTGATTTCAAATATCTGAATCTCAATGCATTTAATAACAAAATTGCAAACCAAATGACTATTTTAGAAACAAAACAAGGGTTGATTCCTATGCTCGAGTCAACCCTGAATTGAGAGCTATTCATAGTCGAGGATTCGATTCTTTTGGAGTCGACTCCCATCACTGATGACAGTGTGTGTTTTGCAGCTGTGCACTGTCCTCCACCTCCAGAGGTCAAGGGTACTGAGATGTCTGACCCCATATATGACCATGTTCCCTTCGGTCATGTGGTGTCCTATCGCTGCCGTACTGGCGCTCTGATTGGTGCGAGAGAGATATACTGCACACAGAAGGGCACCTGGAGCGCCCCGCCTCCTGAGTGTAAAGGTACAGATAAACTTTAACCCTCTCCTCTCCTCCCCACGGAAAAACACATCTTCTGGGGGGTCAAAATGACCCGGAGCCTACTTTTTTTTTGGTCCACAAATCTTGTATCAGTCTGATAAAATATTATCTTTAAATGTATGCATTTCTTTTATAAATGTTTTGGTGATTTTAACTTTATTTACCTCTATTTTTTTTGTATTATTATTATTTGAAAAATAAGCTAAAAAATACCTTATTCCAGTCCAATTCTAGTGAAACCATCAAAAATAAATCATGCATTCACTCATTGAGTGTCTCTGGATAAAAATGACATTAAATTAGCATTTTATGATTAGTCTGGAATTACTGAAGACTCCTTTCTGGCAGTTCAGAATCAATTCTTTTTTCTTTTCTTTACTTTTTTTGGGAGAGAATAGCTTATATTTGTGCATTTTGTTAAACGCATATTAGTGAAATATTTCTATGGCCCCTTTGTGCTTCTTTATTGTTTTAACACTTTGTTACCACAAACTTTTAATTTGAAAACATGAATTAACAGTTTCCTGTGCCTTTCAGACATTGCCTGTCCTCACCCACATGTGCCACGAGGATCAAGAATGAGGGGATTAAGGTCTGTCTATAAAGTCGGGAACACAGTGACAATCGCCTGCGATCCTGGTTTAATACTTATTGGACAGAGTTTCATCACCTGTGGCCCAGACGGGGAGTGGAAACCAAAACTTCCAGAATGTGAGCAATGGGACATAAGATTCAACTGAAAGACTCACAATACAGCTGGCTGTCTTAAAGTCATAATGAAGCTCTTTTCTATGAATCTTGTGTCTGCCATTGAATAAAACAATTTAAAAGATAATTCCGACTTTTGTCACAATCACAATACTGACTTTTTTTCTGACGCAGTTGTGAGTTATAAAGTCAGAATTGCAATAAATAACTCTCAGATTTAGTCAGAATTGCGAGATATAAAGAATGCAATTCTGACTTTTTTTCTTGCAACTGCAAGTTTGTCTTGCAATTCTGACTTTATAACTTGCAATTATGAGAAAAAAAAGTCAGAAATCTGAGAAAAAGTCACAATTAGCTTTTTAAATTTTTTATTCAGTGGTGGAAACAAGTTTCCATACTTTTCTTATAATATTTCATTAAAATGTGCAGAACACTATTTACTATTTACGCAAGAGTATTTATTGTCATAAAAGAAGTATTCTGAGTGAAAATAAAGCACTCTGATTTTTTTTTTTTTTTTCAATTTTATGACTTTTTAGTTATGTATCCTGTTAATCTACAGCATTATGGATGCTATTTATATAACTTGTTTTTGTTGTCAGAATTGCAAGAAAAAAGTTGATAAACTTGCAGTTGCAAGGAAAAAAAGTCAATTGCAAGAAATAGTCAGAATTGCGAGGAAAAAGTCAGAATTGCAAGTAAAGTCAGAATTACGAGACATAAACGCAATTGCAAGAAATAGTCAAAGTTGCTAGATATGAACTTGCAATCGCGTCATAAAGTCAGAATTGCAACTGCAAGTTTATATCTCGCAATTCTGACTTTTTTCTCACAATTGTAAGTTTATATCTTGCCATTCTGATTTCTTTTTTCAGAACTGCGATATAAAGTCAGAATTACGTGTTAAAAAATCTGAATTGTGAGATAAAAAGTCCTTTACCTTTTTTTTTTTTATTATTCAGTGAGCGTTTTGTTCAGTCCATACTTTTTGTATTTCATTAAAATGAGCAGAACACTATTTACTCAAGAGTATTTATTGTCATAAAAGTATTCTAAGTGAAAATAAAGTACTCTGATGATTTATTTTTTTCAATTCATGACTTTTTATTTATGTATTCTGTTAATCTACAGCATTACGGATGCTATTTTTATAACTTGTTTTCATGTTTTTGTTGTTTTTAATAAAAAACAACAGAGATCGAGACCAGAAACGCTTGGTTATTTAACCCGCGCAAAATAGGCAAAAAGCAACAAATGTTACGGTAACACTTTACAATAAGCTTCTAGTTGTTATATTAGTTAGATCTTCCAGCAGAGGCTGATTTAAATGGGACAGTGAAACATTCACACGCCCTCTAAAAATCTTATCAAACAACTTCCATGATGATGAGCAGCATGTTTGAATGGTGTAGGTTAAGACAAACACACATGAAGCCTCAGTGTCTTGAGAATGTAAATGTTTGCTCTTCATTAGATGAAGTGAAGGTCTCTCAGCGGTCTTTGACCAAGATGTTTGCGACTCCATGAACCTGAGTGAGCTGAGGACAGTCGAGTGTTGCTAGAAGCTTCTGTGAGCCGGACCGCTTGGGAACAAACGTCTCTGTCAGACACATCGTGGCTTGGCCTGCGATATCACTGAGAGAAAGGATGAGAGATGGTTATTTTATATTTTGGAGCGATGTTGTAAATACAGTAGTGGCCCAAATTTAATCAATTCACAGATACACTTTTGTGAACTAATACATTTTTAAATTTTTGCTGTTGAAGTTTAAAAAAGAGAAACCAGTAAAACTTTTCTTTCTTAAATTCTTCAGGCGCCGTAAGACAAGGATTTTAAAACTAAACAGATTTTTTTTATTTAAAAAAATGTATTTGGTTTTTAACCAGCAAAATCATTGTGAAAACCACTTCATCAGTCAACATGATCCAGTCGCTGCGAATGAAAGTCTCTCACCCATAGTGAATGGATTTGACATGCTGCATTCCCAGTCCCTCGATCCGGAAGATGACGTTCTTCAGCACACGGGGCAGTGGGTTCTGGAATCTGACTTTGACTTTCAGCTCTCTGCCCACAACAGCATCACATACAGGCTGAGAGAGAAAATCACACACAACTGCATTAACGCAACAGAGCCGAGATGGACAATATTATCAGCTGAGCAGTGGAGGCACTCAAACTCACCGTGATGACGAGGTCAGGTGTGCGCAGTCTGAAGTTGAACTGTTTGGCCAGAGTTTGTTTGGTCTCAGTGACCCGTCCAGAGAGAGTGAGCACCAGAGCCGACTGACCCTGCAGCTGGTCCTTGTAGTCCTCATAGGGCAGACTCCACTCCAGAGTCCGGACTACACCAACAACACATTCACACTAAATCAGGACTGACTCACAATACAAACCACCATTTAACATGTCGATTAATCGCATCTAACATAAAAGTTTGTAAATATATATATATATATATTGTTACGTCCCATGACGTATGTCATTCACTGTTATTTAATGTTGTGAATGTGTATGTGACTGTGTCTTCTTGATGCCAACTGCCTGCTGGGAAGTGTAGGTTTTTTCCTGTTTCCTCTGTTCCTCCCTGTCCTCTTGCAGGAGCCTAATTGATGCCACCTGTTCCTCGTTAGAGTATGGAGAGGAGCTTGCATTTACACCGAGGGAGCTGGCTCTTCCCCAGAGAGAACGTGGCCTGTCTTCCCTCCCAGAACTTGTGTTGTCGCTGCTGTTGTGAAAGCTTCTTCAAGAGAAACTTGTTGTATTTGCTGTTGTGAAAGCTCCTTTAAGAGAAACCTGTTGTATCTGCTGTTGTGAAAGCTCCTTTAAGAGAAACCTGTTGTATCTGCTGTTGTGGCAGTGTGTAATTGCCCCATTATCATTGTTGCAGACGCAGTTGGGAGGTGGGTGCCTTTTGTGTTTACTAACCCTGTGTTTTCCCCTGTTTTTGGTTAGTAAGGCAGTCAGGTAAGAGATTTGTTGTTTATTTGATGTTTTTGTTTGATAGGTTATTTAGACTCCCTTACTACAGTTAGCTTACTCTTTTTTTTGTTTGTTATTTTGGCTTAAACCCCCTCCTGAAGCTAGAAGCGTCTTCTTGTTCATCATTACTTGAGTTTTTCTATTGTTTTACCTTATCCCTGTCTGTTACAAGAGACTTTACTTTAAATAAACCTTTGAAGCGTTTTTGTGTTTGTGTGAGTTCTGGGAGTGCTGACAGAACCAACTCTCTCTCGTTTTTGCCCTGTGTTTTCAAAGGGGTACATTTATATGTCACTCTCCCTCCACCCCTAGACAAAAGGGGGACGTAACAATAATGATTATGATGATTAAAGGAATGTGGCCTTTGTGTTTCCTCATATTTATCCTTCTGTGAAACAAAAAGTCATGGCTGGACAATTTCATGTTCCTAGTCACCCTGGTGTGCTAAAATTTAAATATGAATGGGAATATTTTATGATATTTTAATCATAAATTCTAGGGGTGCCAATAATTGTGGCCAACGTGTTTTGGAGGAAAAAAAAATATATATATATATATATATATATATATATATATTATA
>RJVU01017312.1:401604-449227 GCA_003731715.1 Anabarilius grahami
ATTGAATTGTATTTAAAATATATATATGTGTGTATATATATATGTATTTGTATTTCAACTTATCTCAGTTTCAACATTTTTAATTTTCATTTAGGTTTAAGTTTATCGTATATTTAGATTTTATTAATAATACAATTTAGTTACAAGTACCATCTGAGTTATTGAATTAAAATAGAATTAATATGGTTGTCTTATTTTACAAGTATAAAACACTATACTAGTGTTATTTTAGTATTTATTATTTATTACAGTATTTATTATTGCAGTTAGTCACCAAGGCAAAGTTTGTATAATATTTGCTTACAAGTTCCAAATGAGTTATTAAATGAAATGGAATTAAAACTAAATTAAATTGGTTTTACAAGTATACAACACTATAGCAGTGTTACTTTATTATTATTTATATGCTATTATCGTATTAATATGTTGGATTAGTTTTATTTTCATATTTGCGGTTTTCATTTTTATATATATATTTCTATATAACTCAATTTTTATTTAAATTGTTTTAGTAATTTTAGTTCTTCAACTTACACTTATTTCAGTTGCCAAGGCAACATTTCTAATTATTTAAGTTTGTTAAGTTTAGGTTTTTAAAGTAATGTTCATATGAGCTTTGTTCTCACCCTCATGGGGCTTGAGCTCAACACTGGTCCTGTCCTTCTTCAGGAAGGTCTTGTTGGCTTCAGAGTTGCGCATGGCTGCCACCTGGCTGAAGAGATCCACACTGCGAGCTGCGCTGCTGCTGTTCTTCAGAAGGACGGACAGAACAGCGTCCTGACCAACACACGGTCCATCACCCTCCATGGCAACTTCAACAGTCACATCACTGGCGCTGGTGGGAGAGTAGATGGACCGTTTGGAGCCGTAGCTGCAGGCCGTTTCCACAGCGGTGCGCTCCTCCGACGAACCTTATGAGTGAGGGGGAAACAAGACGGAATCTGTGTGGGGTTTTTAATATGCTTTACTATGCGCAAAGTCAACACCATTGCTGAGTATTTTCTCCTTAAAAAGTACCAAAGACTCTCAAAAATAAAATCTTAAAAGTTATGTTTTTTATAGTTTTTAATCAGTAATTATGTTATGCTGCTGTAGGATATGTGATCTAGCAAAATGTTTCTTTTTTATTTTCACAAAGCTTTATTTTTATAATGTTTTATATTTTGATGTCAACAATGTTTTTTAATTGTGCTTTATAAATACATTTGAATTTGATACTGACACACCTACATTTTAAAATAATCGTAACGTGACCAAAACATGACGTGTAGTTTATATATTTGGATTACCAAAACTCTTCAATACCAAATTGCAATTTTGAGAGTTTTTTTTCTTTCTCCACAAATGCATTTTGATTTCATTCAAACAACATAAAATGTTTTGGAAATGTTTTGTGGAAATTTTTTTTAAGTGCAAACATGTTCACAACTGACACAACATTATTGAATGTGTGTTTTCACCTTCAGGGTGTTTGTAGAGGTGTGTGATATCTACGCGTTTATCTGAGCCAACAGCTTTGGTGCTGATGCAGTGACCTACTGCGCTCTTGTCAACCCGAATCACAGCAAAAGTCCCGTTAGTTTTGCACTGCCAGTAGACTTTATCACTGTTCACCTACAACAAAAAGAGACAATTATTTAGTACTAACACATAGACGTGCCGGTATACAGTAATACGATATATCACGATACACGATACATGCACAATATTGTTATCATGGGCACTTCAAAATACCATGAATAATTATTTATTATGAATTATTTAGATTTTTAGAATGCATTTTAAGAATACTTTTCCCATTAACCAGTGCAGATGGTGCTTAAGGAACAGCATAAACGCAGCGGTTACCCCAGTAACCCCGCAAACAAAGCAGCTGTGCTACTTTCTGTTTCTGTACAGTATTTAAATGTTGTAAACAGCCATTCAGATTTTTGTATTCGCAATGATGTTCTTTGCAGTACTGAATACTTAAAGACTTAACAGACTATTTATTTTCAAACTTAAACATTTTTATATTTTAATCTGGACTACAACATGCCTAGATAGCCTATTGATTGAAAATGTTTTGATTCTTTATTATTGTTCTGTAACACTTTACTATAAGGCTCCATTAGTTAACATTATTAACATAAACTGATGATGAAAAGTTATTTAATCTGTTATAGTACAACGACACTTTTTTTGCAACTTACTTTAATACTGTGACGTGATAAAAGCTTCAGCAATTGTTGCAACATGAAAATTTGAAACTGTCACATGCCTACTAACACACCATATTATAAATATATGTAGTGAGATTATGAGCGACAATTAGAAATATGAGGAAGATACGTTCAAAAATCATTAGACAATTAAATATGAAACTCTTTATGATGGAATCTTAAATAACAGGAAAGTAATTAGCATACTTCAGCGAAAACGAAGGGCGTGTCATATTTGAGGTAAACCTGTCCGCTGCGGACTGCAGTAACAGAGGTGGGACCGCAGCGGAAAACGCCCTGACTGCCCTCCTGAGGAGTGGAATCAACCACCTGCCAACCTCCAAAACCAGAAGGCAGGTCTGGACGAGACATCCAGGCCTCATTCCACACGTGGAAGTTCCTACAGAGAGAAAAGCAGCAACTTTAATGTTGGCAATTTATTAACACAATAATGAGCCTACAACTTTTATGAAATGACAAATGCTTCCTGAGGTGTCTTGCACATGTATGATGCATGATAATGTAAAAAAAATGTTAAACATTTTATTTCAGCTAGTTGCCACATTTCCCATTTTCATGTAGTTTAAATTGATGTACTTAACTAAAACTAAATTAAAAAATAATAAAAACTATAAAGACATTTAGAAAATTAATAAAAATGACAAAAAACTAAATTAACTAAATTTAAATTAAACTACTTTAACTACAATTAAAATGAAATCAATATATATATATCGTTAATTCAAAGTATTAAAAATATATATTTAGCATCGCAAAGAAACGTGAATACAGAGAATCATCTTACCAGATTGAATCACGGTTAAGGTGTTTAATCTCTTCAAGATTTTCGTCTAAATAAACATCTGTTGTCAAGGAAACATCAGTGTCATGAGCAGAACTAAAGTTTGAGACTGGACGTGTGGGAATGCCAAAACACCGCAACACTGAGTGAAAAAAGAGAGAAACATTAACAAATAAAGTGCCTAAGATTTCATTCCCAACCTCTCTGGTCCCATTTCAATACACCAGTCTGCTGGAAGCTAGTTATTATAGTTCATAGTTTATAGTTCATAGTTAGTATAGTTATAAATATAGATATTTTTCTTACAAAAACCCATCGCTTCACTTCAGAAGGCCTTTATTAACCCCCTGGGGCCTTATGGATTATTTTTTATGATGGGTGGATGCATTTTTTTGGTGCTTCAAAATCTCGTCCCCCATTCACTACCATTATAAAGCTTGGAAGAGCCAGGATATTTTTTAATATATCTCTGATTGTGTTTATTTGAAAGAACAAAGTCATATACACCATAGGATGGCTTGAAGGTGAGTAAATCATGGGATAATTTTCATTTTTTTCACTTGTAGGAAAGTTGGTTCTATCCGCACGTTCATTTTGAGGCCCCTGTCAATAATGCTCAAAATATTACTCGTGTTGGTGACTCCAGCGAAGACCCAGCACTGTCCATATTTGACAGGCACTCCTCCACTGTTGTGGTACTGTTTCAGGATGGCACTGCTTCCACTCCAGGCTGTAGGAGAGAGTCCCCCCTCATAGGTATTTTGCCAGTTACCCATCAGCACACCTTGATCATCGTTGGAATTAACCTGACACATTGACAAAACGATGTTATCTGCTTCACATCTTCACAATTCATTGATCATCACTGACCTGATCAGACGTCCACAACAACAGAGCATGGAAAAATGTGGATGTTGGTAAAAAAGAGAGTCAAGACTCACCATGGCAGATAACACTCTGGCTACGTTAATGGGGTCTCCCCATCCTGAGCAAGGAGCGCGACTCTTCTCCAACACAAAGAAACACGCCGCCAACACTCCTTCATCAAACTAAGAATCACAGAACAGAAGTTGGAGAAACAAGCACATTACAGAAAATAAAAGTTTGAAATGTTGTCTTGAAAATAATGCAAAATAGGTTTTGTACTTCATGGTAATACAGTTCAGATGTCTAAAGTGAAATATATCACAACTAACAAGTTTTGGTTCCCAGAACGTTTTTGGACAAAGTTCCATTTAGTCTTTCTGCAATCATGTTTCAATGTTACAACAATGATCAGCTGACAAGTCATTTCTTGCATTGATCAGCTGTTAAATTAATCTTGTATGCATTTGGCGCCACTTTCATTCAAAGTACTTACATTGCATTCAAGCAATACATTTTTGCAATTCATTCATTCTCTGGGAATCAAACCCATGACCTTTCCATTGTTAATGCAATGCTCTACAGTCGTAGCTACGGGAAGGATAAAATAAACCTTCCTAAAACAAGACAAATTCATTTAAAATATATATATATAAGAATGATTAGCTGAACAAAATTACGAATAATTCCTAAAAACAACCATTTAAAATCATTCTTAAGTTGTCACACCAAAAAATCCCAGAAATGTTCTGGAACAAATTTATCGGAAATGAAAATTCCTACAATGATAGTGAGAATTCTTGAAAAATAACCAGATAATTAAAGCTACAAGCAGTGGTGAAAGGGCCATCACAAACAGGGTCACCATCACAAACAGGGTCACCATCACAAACAGGGTCACCATCACCCGGTGGCCTTAGGAAAACAGTGAATAGTGTGCAACATGCATTTAAGTGGGTAAATATAGGAGAAATATGGCACTCATTTTGACTTTCCACACTTCCTGCTGCCAGCAGGTGGCGCTTTGACTATAACGGCATATTGGCATGTAGATGTCTTCAGGTCAGGACTATTATTGAACATGTGAAGTTTGGGGCAGATCGAACATTGTATGCCCGAGTTACAACAGCTTGCTTGCCGCCACAGACACGACATTCAACGAAAACTCAAGATCTTCGCAATTTAACCCTTACGAAGGGGTTAACCTGTCACGAAGGCCTATAGATTAGAATGACCAAATATGATGTTGATCTGATTGATGCTTTGGTAGGTGTTTGTTAAAGTACAATGTCTGGAAAAAACAAAAACTGCCCATATTTTGCAAAGAAAATTCAAAATATCTGACTTCCTGTTGGTTTTCAGATTTTGCTCCAAGATACTTTTTTGTAGGTATTATACTGTTACATCTGTCTACCAAATGTCATACCTGTACGTGAAACGTAGCGCGATGGGCACTTCGTTGAAATTTTGTAAGTGGCGCTATCGAGCCAATTTGCCACACCTAATTCTGAATCCCATATCAGACGTAAATTTTCACCACTTCTGACGCGTGTGCAAAGTTTCATGAGTTTGAGCATGTTTAGGCCCTCAAAAATGTGATTCATTTTGGAGAAGAAGAATAAGAAACGGAGCAATTCTAATAGGGTCCTCACACCATCGGAGCTCGAGCCATAAAAACAGGAAACCTATACATTTTACTGATAGATTTAAACAACTAATGAATACATTCTGTTTTTGAAATTTGAAATTTTACCTGACCAAAATTCCAGGTTCTGGTACCAATCTGTTGCTCTGTTCCATAGTACAGTTTGCCCATATCATTCAGTACATATTCAGTCCTCTCAGCTTCATCCTTCATGTACACAGAGTCATCTATTAAGAACAGAAAGAGAAAGAAAGTTGACATTTTAATGGTTTAGCTTCAATAACATTGTTATTTCATGATTCAGTCTAATTTTCTTAGTTTCAGGTCATGATAGACACACACATTGTCCCCTGATTTTCTCTCTCTTCAAATAATACCTTTACACCAAGGGTTGAACAGCATGTAAATGTCATTTTCAGGTGGGTCTGGTGTAGTGGCCTTTCCCGCAGGGCAGTTTGTTACCACATTGAGTTTGTACCGTCCAATACAAGCGGTTGGAAGGGAGTAAACTGACAGTCTGATTGTGGTCTTTGCCTGTTCAACGATCTTTGCCTCCCAGGCATCTTTCTTGAATTCCGACACGAGTGGAACAATCACAAAACTGCCCTTGTGTACTGGAATGTCATTACCTGCAAAACACACATGTACAAAAATAATTTTTGATCAGGTAATCCAAGATGGCTTGTTGTAAACAAGATCATCGTTTGCTACAGCCATGACTGACCAAGTCTCAGCTCCAGGTGAAGTTGGTCTTTATTTGGAACAAAAGGTCTGGACAGCTCAATAGACATCTGGAAACATTGTCCTCTACGGACGATGAGATGATTGCTAAAGAAAGCATCTGTGTGATGCTCCTGTCGATTCTGTCCTTTGCTGGTCCTGATGAGATCAATAGAACATACCTGCAGTACTGCATCTAAACAGTTAGGCATATAGGGAAAGTTTAGCATGACAAACTGAAAGTAAGCATTAATATCTGTTTTAAACATAATTTAGGTGACAGCGAATTGTTCTTTGAGAAAACCTTGTATGCTGGTTTCAGGTTCATGCATCATTTCACCAAGTACAACATGTTCCTGGATCAACATCTTTGTTGAACAACATTCCAATCAACCAATCAGATTTGAGGTACAAGTTTTTATGTCAAGTTTAGGCTTACAACCAGGGTTAGGTGCTTCTACAACCGTGTTATTCACTCCGATACAGCACAACCGTTGCTAAAAACAGCACACTAAAGCCCTGGGTATACCTTGCAAAGTATACTTCATTTGACTCGTATGCAAACATAGGCGTTCTTTGCATGCGCAACCTCTCGCAACGAATTACAACCAATCTAAACATCTCTGTATTTTTTCATGCTAGAGTTGTACAAATGAGGGTACTTTCTAACCTCTTCACACAATCTCTCGTCTATGTAGGCCTCCATCGTTGCTGTAGCTTACATGTGTTCCAGTCTGTTCGGTTTATGCAGTTTCTCTTTAAATACCTTGTGAATCGACGCCCCCAGGGCCATTTTTGCCACCTTGTGGATAAACTAATTACTGCAAAAAAAATTTAATGCGCATGTGCGACCTGCGAGTACGCGTTGTTACAAAAATCCAGCAATGCGCGTACAGTACGCGCATACTTTTCAGCCCAAAGTATACTTCACTTTTTTACACGTACACGGGTGTCAGCGACAGCGTATGCGCACTGCCGGATTTTTGTAACCGCACGTACTTGTACGCGCAGATCACACATACGCATTTAAATTTTTTTTGCAGTAATTAGTTTATCCACAAGGTGACAACCGTGCCCCGGGGGCATCGATTCACAAGGTAGTCAAAGAAAAAATGCATAAACAGAACAGACTGACAATGGAGGTCTACACAGACAAGAGAGGTTAGAAAGTATGCTCATTTGTACACCTCTAGCATGAAAGAATACAAAGATGTTTACATGGGTTGTAACTCATAGAGGTATTGCAATTTGTCGCAATGTGCATGTGTCGAACGCCTGTGTATAAGTACAAGTCAAGTGAAGTATACTTTGCAAGGCTGTGCGTTCGACTGTACAAAAACGAAGTATACTTTCGGCTTTATTCAGAATTAGACTGTGCCAAATTTAGTGGATGTAGATATTGTTAAAACATTTTGTTGCTTACAATATAGTGCAAACGTATTTTGCATTACTTATACAATAGTATATAAGTAAACTTTGTCAATGCAACATAATGACAATCAGACTTTAATATTATTTACTAACTGTCTGCAGTATTATATATTGCTCTTACCGTTAACTTCTACACGTGGACCCCTGAGAGGAAGAGAGAGACAATTTTCAAACTTTATTCTTAAAGCAATGATTATCTACAAAAATACGTTTAAATGGAATTGACATTTTTGTACTTGTACAAGCTGAATTAATTGCATAACAATGTGGAGAAGAAGATAGTGCTAAAGATGTTTCTGGATTTCCTAAAGGTCCGTTCACAACAAGTACGAAAACTATAAAAAATAGATCTAAAAAAATCGTTCTTGATATAAAAGAATAGCAGAGTGCACACCACCGCTATAACGATAACGCCACAGAAAAACGATATCTTTGGAATCACTTTCAGAACGATTTTATCCAGCTGATGAACCATAAAAACATCGACAGATAATCAGAATCCATCCTGTTGTAACGAGCTCGAATATTGAAAGTGACAGACAATAATACACTTAGAATAAACAGAAAGATATCATCCGCTAGTGTGGACGCTAATATAGTTATCTTTATAGTTTTCGTTCTTGGTGTGTACGGGCCTTAAGTCTCCAAAATCATCTGGCTATTAGGAAAATTAGGATTATGTGAAGAATTCAACTAGATCACAAACACAAAAGAATAGAAATAGAATGGAATATATAGCCTACATATAATAAATAACTAGAATAGAATACTTACATGTTTGCTGTTCTTGTCCTTGAATTTATTTGAAAAGTGTATCTATTTGGACAGAGTAACTGCACCTGAACAACTTCAACTTCAGTCTGGAGGCAACTCTTCCTTTACCCAAATGTTTTTCTACTCAGCAGCCTTGGTGTATATATTCACATCTTCATCTCCACCCCATCCACAGCTCAGAGCTGAAGAGTTTGAAGAATGTCCTGTATCATGACAGTTTAGTGTTGAGGATGAATCTCACATGGTAATTTGAACAGTTTATTCAAATACAGCCAGAGTGTAATCTTTAAAGCGTGACTTAAATTAGGGTTGGTCTCATTTGTTGTAATGATGTGAAAGGAGGAGTAATGAGATGACAGTGCAGAACGTTTGAACTACCTTATTAACAAAACAGTAACATCTCAACTAAATTCTCAACCGCAGAGCTTCAATGAGGATTTGATATGAAAGAAATGGCTAATAGAAGAAAAGAAAAACCCATTGTAGGCACAACTCTCTGATTCACTGCAGTTAGTTTATCGTAA
This sequence comes from Anabarilius grahami, assembly GCA_003731715.1. NCBI lineage: Eukaryota > Metazoa > Chordata > Actinopteri > Cypriniformes > Xenocyprididae > Anabarilius > Anabarilius grahami. The sequence goes on from RJVU01017312.1 coordinate 410,566, forward strand.
TTATTTTTAGAAGCCCATTACTGAATGACAAGTTGTTTTTCATCTGTTAGTTTAGACCCCTATGGGTCTGTGGAAAGATAAACAAGTAATTTTCTGAAAATATATAAAAACAGTTATTGTATTTCTGATACATTGATATGTTGTCTCTCTGAGGTTAATGGGGCCTAAAGTGACATAATAAAAATTAAACCACTCTAACAATTACCACATTAAAACAGCCATTCACACTGACTGTACACAATGTATGAATAGACCAGAAAAAAAAAAGACAAAAATGTTTGTTAAGTTTGTAAGCACATTGCAATTGTCATTCCACCAGTCCTAACGCTCATCTCTTAACCTAATCAGGAACAAGTAATGAAGACGGAATGTGCAGCAAACACCTTCAGTGAATGATTCAGCCATGTTTAAAAACTGCTCATGTCTTACATGGTGAAGAAAATATTTCACTAACACAATAATTCTTTAACTGGAGGCACTAAATCACCACATTTTATGCATAATGACATAATGACTGTAGTTAACAAAGCATTTTAAATTTTGAGTCATAACTGTAACTGTAATTGTAAGGACAGATGTTATGTAAAGATAATATAATAATGATGCTGTCACTTTAAGAGAGGAGTACCTCATTCCCGCGCGCTGTGTCTCTCATTTCGCGGGGTGCGGTGCTTAGGTGAGGTAAGTGTCGTGTTTGTTAAGCTGCCTTCACGTGCTCTCGGAATTATCGTAAATACGAGTTTTCTATGTATAAATTGCACATGAATGCCCTCCAGTTTCGAAAGTTGAATGCAATGAGCTCGTAATCACGACTTCAGAAGTGGGAATTATCAAATTTCCGATAGCACGTGAAGGCAGCATTAGAACATAGAACCAACCAAGCTGAATAATTAAGTTAAAAGTAGATATAAAGTTTGAATCGATTTTGAAACATGTTTTGACATGTTGTGGGAGTTCTTTTTTGCTTCGAGGTAGAAAGATTTTTTTTTTTAATTATGAGAATCAATACAAACGAGCTTTTCTACACGGTGCACATTACTGCTATCTGATGGTTGAAATATTATTTAGTTTAGGGTTGTCAAAAAATTTGGTCAGTGAGTAAAATGTGTAATAAATAAATAAAGTCCCTTTATTATATTGGTATGATTAAGTGAATTTAACAATTGCACTGACGTCTTCTTAAGGATTAAATAGGCTATGATAAATACAGATTATTATTAAAGGGGTCATATAATGCAACTTTTACAAGATGTAAAATAAGTCTCTGATGTCCCCAGAGTGTGTATGTGAAGTTTTAGCTCAAAATACATTTTTTTGTAGCATGTTAAATTTGTCACTTTTTGAGGGTGAGCAAAAACGCTCCGTTTTTGTGTGTATACCTTTAAATGCAAATTAGCTGCTGCTCCTACGAAGAGGGCGGAGTTCAGACTCACTGAAAATGTCAGAAACTGTTCAGCTTTTTATGTTCAAAACGGAGTAGGACAATGATGGAGAGAATCAAGAAGAAGAAGTGACGTAGAATGCAACAGGACGTTTCTGAATGGTTAGTGGATGAATTTTTGTTGCTGATGTGGAGTTAACTAACTTAAAGTTATTTATTGCATGTTCTGTCATGATAATCTATAAAACGCTCATGTAGGAACTGTTGTAAGATCGTACAGAGCCAGAGAATATATGCTGCATGAAGATGGAACAGGTATAGTTTAGTTTAGTTTAATTATGGTTATAACTTGTCATTTAGTCATCTTGTTTTTATGACATGCTATTGCATTTGTTACATACTGTATTGCAATAACATGGCCTCACCCCTTTGTTGTGTGTTCTCGGGGGCAGGGTTTATGTACATTTTCGTGTTAGTGATGTCACCAACCCAGGAAGAAGCTCGTTGTAGTCCCTACCAGGCATTTGTTGTAGTCCTTAAAAAGTGAAAATATCTCCCTTTGCATTGAACTTTGAGCGTAGTAACTTTGCAGATGTTGTTTATGCTCAAACAGCAACATTACACACTAACTAAAGTTATAAAAAGTGAAATCGCAATGAACCACCCCTTTAAAATAACAGTACCTCGATACTGTAATCAGGGCTACACATTTCAAATAATATCAATTACATTAAAATGTGTGTTTGTTTTTTTTTGATAGCCTACAGCATGCATGTCATGCTATTTATGTAGTGTAAACACATTCAAAACAAGCTGAGAACTGTTTCTGAATTACTTTATTGCAATGTAAGTAAATACAGACAACTTGACAATACTATAACACTCACTTCATAATAGCTGAACCTGTCATTTAATGTAGTTCAGTGCAAACTGACTGACTGCCTACTCTCAAAAATACTCCCTTTATAATCAATTAATTAGTATAATCACACAGTTTCAGACATATAGCATCTTGAATCTGAATTTCAGTATTCAGTTATAATATACACAGTAATTCTTACACATTTATTCAAATGAAAATGTACTATGGAGTAATAAAGTTCATGCTTGGAACTTCTGCAACCAAATTTTGCATCTTCTATCAGGTGGACAGGTTTCTAATGTTGTTTTAGGGTTTATTGTCTATGCTTAGTAAAGAACACCATATTATAGTCAAAGCATTATAGAAGTACTGGTTTTTCAAGCATTGTTAAAACACTTGACATCATTTGAGGGAAGAAAATTAACTGAAATTAATTAAAATGGTTATAAATTAAGTTGATACAAATATTCTTATAAAATATGAAGTTACACATACATATTAATATGCTTGTGATAAAGCGTGCCATTCAAGTAAATGAAATGAAGAATATGTAATAAATTTGGTTACTTTTATTGTAAACCATAAATAAACTTTAAAATAAGTCCCTCAAAATACTTTAACAGAATTTATGAGACAAAAAATGCAATTTCATACATAAACAGCCTCTAACCATAAGCCTTATGGTTCCATGTGCACTCTAGCAAGTTTACACAATCCATCTCTGTTTAACCGTAAATCATTTCACTAACAACAACATTGGCGAATCCATGCACTTGAGTGAGCTGAGGACAGTCAAGGGATGCCAGAAGTTTATGTGGCCCGTGGCACTTTGGAATAAAGGTCTCCGTCAGTTTCACTGTGGCCAGACTTGGAATGTCACTGAGTGACAAAGAGAGAAAATTATTATGTACATATTTCATTTGTTTTAGCCTACATTGTGCTCATCAGTCAACTAATTTATTTCAAGCAGTGCAAATTAATATAATACCCTTGAGCCTTACCCATAGTTAATTGTTCTGACATGCTGCAATCCCATTCCTTCAAAATGGAAAACTACGTTCTTCAGCACACAGCGCAGTGGGTTCTGGACTTTGATTTTGAATGTCATCTCTTTGCCCACTACACCTCCACATACAGGCTGAAAAAAGAAAGATTTACAAAAGACAATCGGGCACTAGTCCGCAAATTTTGGTGCAGCAAAAAAGAACTGGGTTGCATAAAATCTAGCTTGAACACAAACCCCAGCAGATGAAAAATCAATATATTATGAGTTCATAATAAAGAAAACTTACAATGATAATGAGATCTGGTGTGCGCAATCTGAAGTTGAACTGGGTGGCCAGTATCTGTGTTGTCTCTGAGATCAGTCCAGAAAGTGTAAGCATCAACGCTGCCTGATCGACCAGGTGGTCCTTATAGTCCTCATACCTCAAGGTCCACTCCAGAATCTGGACTACAGAGGAAAACAAGATATAAGAAATGAATGCTTTCAAAACAAATCTTCATTTGAAATGAATAATCATCCTCGTCGTTATGTTTTTCTTCACAGCCGATATACTGTATGTGAAGTCTGAGATGAATTTGGTAGGACTGGTTTATCCATAGTTTGCACCAAAGTAATACAAAAGTAGAAAAGGTAAGTTTGTCAAGACAAATGTTGATGTTGACTTTACAAAGCATTTCCTGAAAGGTCTAAATTAGCATTTTAAGTCAGAACTGCCTGAAGGATTATGCCAAGTTTGGTGAGTATTGCTTGGAACAAGTCATCAAACCAAACTAATTCTTCAAGTACAATAATTTAAAGGTGCTACAGAGGATCTTTTCGTGGACTGAGAAACAAAAGACTGTTAGTGATTAGTTGAAATGAGCGCATGCATAAGAACAACCCCCCTCCTTCACAGCTCATTTCGAGGGAACGCCTCCCAAAACTCGTGCACGAGTATTGGAACACGAGTGTTTGTTTACCACCGGCATTCGCTGTGTCGTGTTAGAGGATTCATTATGTCGGACTCAGCGCAGGTAACTCATAATCTGCAGTTGCTACTCCTGTCTCCTGACAAAAACACTGCATGCGGCGCCTGTGGAGTGGGGAAAGTTACTGGAGCGCGCAGCCACGCCCGTCTCTCACAAGGAACGTCATGGCAGTGATTGACAAGCCAGAGGGCCAATCGCGTAAACGATTGGCTGATGTTTTTAAGGCCCTACCTCGTGCACAGATGATGGACAGAAATGTATAAAACTAAACATCCTCTGTAGCACCTTTAATAGACAAGCATTGTACTAAGTTATTTTAAGGCTGGGACACACCAACTGTCCGGCTGTTTTTGAGCATTGGTCGGCTTCATTTTTTCAGTGTGTTCCACACCGTTGGCTCTAGTCGGACGGCGTCTGAGTTTTGTATGCCGATTCAGCTTGTTGAATCGCCGTTGGTGAGAGAGAGAACTCTGATTGGCTGTTCAGCTTAGCGAACTAGTCAGTGCACGAGAATAAAAGCGAAAGTGTCAAGACGGTACAGACAGAAGGCTGTTATAATTTAAGTCATCTTACCTGAGCATTTGAATGCACAAATATTTTCATAATAACATGAGCCGACTGGAATGAAGAAAGTGATCAGCGTGATTGATATTCAAAATGGTAAGCAAGCGCTGCTTTATTTATGGTTTGTATATCTGCTGTCCTAGTTTTGGTTTCCCTTTTTAAATGATGAAAATAGACTATTGATTCCTGCTGATATAGACAGATGTTTACTTACACGCAGGCGCAGAACGCACATGCTAGTTGACAGTCGCCTTTAGTCCTTTTGGAATGTTCAAGCGCAGCTTTCTAGGCCGAGACGCAGCCGGCGAGAGCGACAACACAGTTACGGCTAGTTCTTTGACGTCGGCTCGGTGTGTCCCAGGCTTTAGACTATCTTTTAAACTGATTTCAAGTTTCTTTCATCCCTCACCCTCAAACGAATTTAGCTCAATGAGTGTCTGGTCCTTTTTTACTAAGGCCTTGTGGGCTCCGGTGTAGTACATGGCTGCCACCTGGCTGTAAAGAGTGAAGCTACGAGGAGACGTGCACTTGTTCTTCAGAATGATGGAAAGCACAGCATCCTGACCAACACATGGTCCATCACCCTGCATGTTGACTTCAATGATCACATCCTCGCTGTAGGACAATGAGTATATGGAGCGTTTAGAGCCATGGCGACAGGCTGTTTCTTCAGCAATTCGTGCCCCATCCGAACCTTATGTATGGGATAAAATAATAAATGATTAAAAATAATATGAATATTAAAAGCGCTGCTTTTTGAATGGCGTGCATAGAAACGTCCCTACTTCTAAATATCACTGAAAAAATGTCACTAAACTGTCAGAAAACTCACACACCTGAAATCATTGTTCAAGGAGGTTTATAATAATATAATGAAATGCTTAATTTTATATTTTGTCAGAATACATGGCTACTTTTGAATGTCAGCAATGGAGAAAGATGCTTTTTCCCCACAGAATGGTGTAGCTACGACATCTACCAGCCAAACCTAACACAGAAACCAAGACATTAGGCTTTAGGAACTAGAGTGATCAATAATGATGTATGTCAGTAAGGTCCTCTATATAAGAGATGCGCCAGCTACAGCATGTATGTGTGTGTTTCTGTGACGTACATGTGTAGGTTTTCACCTTCTGGGTGTTTGTAGAGGTGTGTGATATCTACGCGTTTATCTGAGCCAACAGCTTTGGTGCTGATGCAGTGACCAACTGCGTTCTTGTCAACCCGAATCACAGCAAAGTTTTCATTAGCTTTACGCTGCCAGTAGACTTTATCGCTGTTCACCTACAACACAAACATTCAGTACACCAAGGTTTGTGCATCTGTCCTTTTGCATTCTATTTCAGTTCCTAAACTGAAGCAAGATGCAGAATTGTAATTTGAAGTTAAGGATGTAGAGTTATACATTTCATTTTTCAATATTAACCAAAACCATGTTATCATAGCATATGACATATTTCCTGAAATATCACAACATCAATAATCGTTTAAATGCTACCCAAAGAGATTTGTACTTTTATGTTTGGTTTGAGGAAAGGCATTAACGTACTCCAGCAAAAAGGAAGGGTGCATCGTGTTGAACCTGTCCGCTGCGGATCGCAGCAACTGAGGTGGGGCCGCAGCGAAAGATGTCCTGGCTGGTCAGCTGAGGAGTGGAATCAACCACCTGCCAACCTCCAAAACCAGAAGGCAGGTCTGGACGAGCCATCCAGGCCTCATTCCACACATGGTAGTTCCTACAGAGAAGAATCAACCAAGATGGGTAAAGAAATTGAAATGAACAGTGTTCTTAAAGAAACAGGAATGCTTTTACACCATGTGATCTTACCAGACCGAATAACGGTTTGGATGTTCAATTGGCTCAAATTTCTCATCTAAATAAACATCAGTTGTCAATGAAACATCAGTGTCATGAGCAGAATTGAAGTTTGAGACCGGACGAGTGGGAATGCCCAAACATCTCAAAACTGAGGATGGAGAGATTGAAGAAAGAATTAATGCAATACACATAACCACATCAATTTTCCCAGTCACGTTATTTCCTATTTAGCACCTAAACTTTGGAACAGTCTTCCTATCGCTGTTCAGGAAGCAGACACACTCTGTCAGTTTAAATCTAGAATAAAAACACGTGTTTAAACTTGCATACACAGAACACATTATCTACTTCTATAATTCAAATCATGTAAATTGTTAGGCTGCACAGATTAGGTCAGCCGGAACCGGGAACACTTCCCAAAACACCTGATGTACTCGCTACATCATAAGAAGAATGGCGTCTACGCTAATATTAGTCTCTCTCTGTTTATCCCGAGGTTTGCCGCAGCCTGCCAGATCCAGGCCGTATCCAGATGAGATGAAGGACCTGCATCTAGACATGATGACAACGCAGCCCTGAAGAGTCAACTAAACTATCCCCTGTGAAGGCCCATTTCCCTTTCCTTTCCCTGTGTATAGATAAAACGTTATCAAAATTATTCCAGTTTGCATAGATCAAACATGCAAACCTATAGACTAAACCTGTAAATTAACAGCAAGAATGCATTAAAGGTATTCCGTTTTTCAGTAGGAAAGGTGTCATTTAAGCGGCCCCTAAAGTAATAAACTCCAATATTGAATTTACAAAATGCTCTTAATAGTTTTTATTGTCGTTTTGATCATTTTGATTTTAGCAAAGAAATTCAGGAATTGAGTTTAAAGCTTAGGGATGATCAGCATTTCAATATTGATCTTCAGGATGTTGTAAAGGCTTTTAATTCAGTACATGTTAATAAAAGCCCTGGTCCTGATAATATCTGTGGCCGGTTACTTAAATCATGTTCAAAAGCCTTAAGTCCTGTATTTCATGGGTTATATAACAAGTCTTTACAGAAACAACATGTTCCTAACCTCTGGAAAGATGCTGTGGTTGTCCCTGTTCCAAAATGTAGTGGTCCTAAAACTGTTAATGATTTCAGGCCGGTCGCTTTGACCTCAGTTTTAATGAAGATTTTTGAGAAACTGGTTAGGTCCGAGATATTGAGGCAAACTGAACATGCACTGGATCCCTTACAGTTTGCGTATAGGCCTCATAGAGGGGTGGAGGATGCTACAGTAACACTGCTTAATTTGCTTTTTAGACATTTGGATGGAAATGGAACACATGCCAGACTTTTATTCTTAGACTTTTCTTCGGCTTTTAATACAATCCAACACCACATTTTAACCAGAAGGCTCTTAGAACAGTTTGATTTGAGCAATAATCTGGTGGGTTGGATTCTTGACTTCTTAACCAATAGGACACAAAGAGTGAGAGTCAATGGTTTTTTGTCTGACCAGAAAAACTCATCTACAGGGTCTCCTCAAGGGTGTGTGTTGTCACCGTTGTTATTTATTTTGTATACAAATATGTGTCAGAGTAGTTATGACAATAGAACCATTATAAAATATGCAGATGATTCTGTTATTGTTAGTTTGCTTCAGGAGAACGAGATCAGCCATGGCCCAGTTATTGATGATTTTGTACACTGGTGTGAGGAATCTTACCTCCAGCTTAATATATCAAAAACTAAAGATATGCTCATCGATTTTAGGAGGAACAGTCACATGAAAGAAGTTACTTTAATAAGAGGTCAGACTATTGAGACTGTGCTATCTTATAAATATCTTGGGATTATTATTGATGCAAAGTTGAACTTTGAAGCTAACTGTGCAGCTGTGTGTAAAAAGGGCCACCAGCGTTTATATTGTCTAAGGAAATTAGCACACTTTCATATTGACCGAACGATAATGACCATGTTTTATCATGCTTTTATTGAGTCAGTTTTGTCCTTTTCCTTGGTGGCATGGTTTGGTTATACATCCTTAAAAGCAAGAAATTCCTTAAACCAGATCGTTAAATGGTCTAGTCGGTTGGTCGGTGAGTCACAGTTGCATCTAGCATCCCTGTATACTAGACAGTTACAAAGGATGGCTACCTCTATTTTAAATGATGACTCCCACCCTTTGCGCTGTGAGTTTCAGCTTCTTCCCTCTGGAAGGAGGTTTTTAGTCCCAAGATGTAGAACAAAGCGGTATAAAAGCAGCTTCATTTTTGCTGTTCTAACAGTGTTAAATAATAAATAGGGTTTTTATCCAGGTATGTATGTTTATATAGGTATATCTATAGATATATGCAGGGATGTGCATTTGTATATGAAGGTACAGGTTTTATGTATATATTATAAGTCTTGAGTGGTGGAGCCTTGTGCACATGTATCATGTAACTGTTTATTTTGTTCTTGTTTTTTGTTTGTTTTTTTGTCTTTGTGATATCGATGCCTTTGTACTCATCATGCTGCAAAACAAATTTACCTGCGGGTATTAATAAAGGAACCTAACCCTAACCTAATAATCCTTAAATGGAAGACGTTTGGGATGACAAGAACCCTTCCTAGTGCCAAACTGAGCTATCGGGGGAGAAGAGCCTTGGTGAGAGAGGTAAAGAAGAACCCAAAGATCACTGTGGCTGAGCTCCAGAGATGCAGTCGGGAGATGGGAGAAAGTTGTAGAAAGTCAACCATCACTGCAGCCCTCCACCAGTCGGGGCTTTATGGCAGAGTGGCCCGACGGAAGCCTCTCCTCAGTGCAAGACACATGAAAGCCCGCATGGAGTTTGCTAAAAAACACCTGAAGGACTCCAAGATGGTGAGAAATAAGATTCTCTGGTCTGATGAGACCAAGATAGAACTTTTTGGCCTTAATTCTAAGCGGTATGTGTGGAGAAAACCAGGCACTGCTCATCACCTGTCCAATACAGTCCCAACAGTGAAGCATGGTGGTGGCAGCATCATGCTGTGGGGGTGTTTTTCAGCTGCAGGGACAGGACGACTGGTTGCAATCGAGGGAAAGATGAATGCGGCCAAGTACAGGGATATCCTGGACGAAAACCTTCTCCAGAGTGCTCAGGACCTCAGACTGGGCCGAAGGTTTACCTTCCAACAAGACAATGACCCTAAGCACACAGCTAAAATAACGAAGGAGTGGCTTCACAACAACTCCGTGACTGTTCTTGAATGGCCCAGCCAGAGCCCTGACTTAAACCCAATTGAGCATCTCTGGAGAGACCTAAAAATGGCTGTCCACCAACGTTTACCATCCAACCTGACAGAACTGGAGAGGATCTGCAAGGAGGAATGGCAGAGGATCCCCAAATCCAGGTGTGAAAAACTTGTTGCATCTTTCCCAAAAAGACTCATGGCTGTATTAGATCAAAAGGGTGCTTCTACTAAATACTGAGCAAAGGGTCTGAATACTTAGGACCATGTGATATTTCAGTTTTTCTTTTTTAATAAATCTGCAAAAATGTCAACAATTCTGTGTTTTTCTGTCAATATTAGGGTGCTGTGTGTACATTAATGAGGAAAAAAATGAACTTAAATGATTTTAGCAAATGGCTGCAATATAACAAAGAGTGAAAAATTTAAGGGGGTCTGAATACTTTCCGTACCCACTGTATATTTTTTTATTTTTGCAGATTCTTTTAGTCTTGGGTGTCCTTTTTTAAAGTTTTTATTGTAAAATGTGAAAATATGGATTCTGTGCTGATCTCTATATTTGATTTCAGTTACACAAGTGCATGTTTAGAACTACAGAAATAATCCATCCACACGTGCAGAGTTTCTTTTTAAAGTTTTTATTGGTCATTTGTTATTTCTTTGCATTTTTAGCCTAATTTGTCCAGTTAGATTAAATGTTAAAATTCAACAATAACTCTTCCCTTATTCTTCTAAACAGAAGAACCTGAGGACTGAAACATCACAGTCCAACATAATCACAGCTTTCTGTCAGTTAGTGGCAAAGGCAGCTGATCACAAACCGGTGTGCAGCACACACCCTTCCACTTATTGACCGGGAATGAGACTGACACTTAATTTCCACATGTTCTCCTGCATTCATCCTGGATGACCGTCTTGACCCCATGATCATGGCATTACGTCAGGTTGCTGCAAGGGTTGTGCTGACAAACTGGCTTGAAGCAGCCGCACACCTGCCGTCCACTCGCTCCACTGCACTTACAGTCATCCTGGATGACCACAGCCTTACGACCACAGCAGGACACACAGCTGCATGGGTTCTTGTGGACAGGAGCGCAGCACTTCACTTTGCTGCAATCATCTGACTGTAGTTTAACAACTTGGAAACGTCCAACTCCATAACCGTTGTTGACGGCTGAATTATCACAAGACATAGTGTGAGCTGAAACAATTAAAAGGAGAGATTGTGAGAAAATCAGCTTTTTGAATGGCTTGATTTTCTAAGATGAATACTTACATTTTCAGTCCTTTTTCCTGATTGTATTTGAATAATGACTCGTGTCTCTGTGTTTTCAGAGTCTCACTGGATGCAACTCTTCGTTTGCTCTGATTTTTCTCTCACAAGCAACCCGGTATATATATTCACATCTTCATCTCCACCCCATCCACAGCTCAGAGCTGAAGAATTTTCTGTTTCATGAAAGGGCGGGTTTAGAATTTAGAATAGTCTCACTTATTTAAACTTAAATACAGTAGTAGTGCAATCTTTACAGTGTTACATAAGAGAAAAAAATTGTTTCACTTGCTATTATATTTAACTTTGGATAAGTGTATTTAGCATTACATATATGAAAGTGTGAGTCATTTCAGTGATAATGGGAAAGGTTAAACAAGAAGTAAAAATATACCTCAGCTTTGACCTTAGAGAATTAAAAGGTTAAAGAACAAATTAAAGGTATAGTTCACTAAAAAGATGAAAATTATCCTATGATTTACTCACCCTCAAGCCATCCTAAGTGTATATGACTATCTTCTTTCAGATGCACACAATTAGAGTTATATTAAAAAATATCTTGGCTTTTCCAAGCTTTATAATGGGAGTGAATGGGGGGCGAGAAAAAAAAAAAAGAAGCACATCCATCATAAAAGTAATCCATATGACTCCAGTGGGTTAATAAAGGCTTTTTGTAATAATAAATGTTTTTTTTAAAGAAAAATATCCATATTTATACATTTATAAACTTTAATCACTGGCTTCTGGCAATGGCCATACACGAGTCTAAGAATGACCTCTGACCCGACGCATGATGTATTGACAAATGTGGAAGCTCAGAGGATAGAGCAAAACAAAATCCTTGTCAAGAATTAGAAGTCTAAAATGAGAATTTTTAATGAGAAATGTCAGATGAGCTTGAGTTTGTTGCCCAGCCCTATTTGATTGAACCACGAAAGTCGTCTAAGCTTACGCTACTCCTACGTCATATGTCGGGTCAGAGGTCATTCTTCTGCCGGAACTCGACTCGCGTACATCTGTTGCCGGAAGCCAGTGATTAAAGTTTATAAAGTTTTTAATATTGATATTTTTCTTACAAAAACACGTCGCTTCGCTTCAGAAGGCCTTTATTAACAGCCTGGAGTCATGTGGGTATCTTTTATGATGGATGGATGCATTATTTTTGGGCTTCAAAATCTTGTGCCCCATTCACTCCCATTATAAAGCTAGGAAGTGTCAGGATATTTTTTAAAGATGCAGAATTTCTGTCCGCTAGAGGTTCAAAACAAAGGCGTAGCTTGATGACGCCAAGTTTGGGACATGTGGTCTTCACCTCAACGGCCGGTGGAAAAGAATCGGGATAGGACTCGGGCAGAAATCATGTTCATGGATGCGATTATTAACGTTACTGTAGTATGAAGCAGAGCAGGACCGAGTGTTGTGGAGCTGAACGAGGAGCTGGAGCGATTGCGCAACACACGCCGCAAGCAGCAGAACTTTTATTATGACAGTCACCGGCGCCGCTTCCGCTTTTCCGGTCATGAGTATGAGGTAACACAGCTCTGTTTATCATATTAGATACATTTGAGTGTGTTGAAAATGTTTTAACGTTACTCTGTGCGTTCGCTCGGCGGCTGCTGTGAGACGCTTTTTGCACACAACAATTAGTTTTCGGTCTATAAATATATCAAAACAGTTGTTCCCTTGTCTATTAAAATATGTAAATATTAAAGTATCTTTGGTGTTTCCATGGTTTCTACAAAATAAAACCGGAAACCGAGGGTAACGCGGGTATGACGCAATTGACAGGCGACTCCTCACACGTCCCGGAGCCTTGGCTAAAATTGCAATTTTCTCATGATTTACAAATAGTTGCAAACATTTGGGATATTGTAAGTACTCAAGTGAACAAAATATATAACACTGGCCTAGTGGTTTTTGGATATTTTACTGCAAAATTCTTACATATTGCACCTTTAATATATCTCTGATTGTGTTTGATTGAAAGAAGAAAGTTATATACACCTAGGATGACTTGAGGATAATTTTCATTTTTGGGTGAACTATCCCTTTAACCAACTAAAATCTTTTCTACATAGTGCATACAGTATGAAAACATAAAAATGTAAGAATAAATGCTCTTTAGTTTGTAACTTTATTTACTACTGCATCACATGGAGATTCCTCATGTGCTTGCTATTCATTAAACTACTTTTAACTCATTTTTTAGTAAACATCCATTGCGATCAAAAAAATGACACTCTCTCTACAATAACTCAAGACTGAACACATGTAAGTATTCAACTCATCTCTTTTATTTATATTTTAAAAGATAACCATTGTGTGTTTTCTTGCTTTTCATCAATCTATCATTTCTATGGTTTCAGCTCACACTATGTCTTGTGATAAGTCGTCCATCAACAACTATTGTGCAGTCGGACGTTTCCAAGCCGTTAAACTACAGTCAGACGACTGCAGCAAAGTGAAGTGCTGCGCTCCCGTTCACAAGAACCCATGCAGCCTTGTGTCCTGCTGTGGTCGTAAGGCTGTGGTCATCCAGGATGACTGTAAGGGCAGTGGAGCGAGTGGACGGCAGGTGTGCGGCTGCTTCAAGCCAGTTTGTCAGCACAACCCTTGCAGCAACCTGACGTCATGCCATGATCATGGGGTCAAGATGGATGAATGCAGGAGAACATGTGGAAATGAAGTGTCAGTCTCATTCCCAGTCAAGAAATAGAAGGGTGTGTGCTGCACACCGGTTTGTGATCAGCTGCCTTTGCACACTAACTGACAGAAAGCTGTGATTATGTTGGACTGTGATGTTTCAGTCTTCAGGTTCTTCTGTCAAGAATAATGAAGCTGAAATTTACATATTTTAATTTGCATAATCATAGAACCATGTAAGGCCATACAAAGATAGGTTCAAGTGTACTACAAGTACACTTTTTTTTAATACAGAGATAGTATGTTAAAAGCACATTTTAGTTCACATTCACGGTGTCTAAAAATAGCACAGTTGAGTACACTTGGATGTTCTTAAAGGATTAGTTCACTTTCAAAAAAATTCTGATAATTTACTCAACCCCATGTCATCTAAGATGTTCATGTCTTTCTTTCTTCAGTCGAAAAGAAATGAAGGTTTTTGATGAAAACGTTCCAGGATTATCTCCTTATAGTGGACTTCAATGGCCATAAGAACTGGCAGTTCTGTTTTTTCCGTAAGTTGAATAGGGAAGGCGTAAGTCACACAGCGTAAGCTTTTTGAAGAATACGAAAGTGCGGTTTTGGCGGAAGCACGTTCAAGGCCATCATGTGTGTTTATAAAGCATATACAGTTGTATTTTTGTAGAAAATGACCGATCGTTTCGCTAGATAAGACCCTTATTCCTCATCTGGTATCGTTTAAAGCCCTTTGAAGCTGCACTGAAACTGTAATTTTGACCTTCAACCGTTTGGAGGCCATTGAAGTCCATTATAAGGAGAATAATCCTGGAATGTTTTCATCAAAAACCTTAATTTCTTTTCGACTGAAGAAAGACATGAACATCTTGGATGACATGGGGGTGAGTAAATTACCAGCAAAAGTTTATTTGAAAGTGAACTAATACTTTAAAGGGTTAGTTCACCCAAAAAATGAAAATTCTGTCATTAATTAATTAATTTTGGGTGAACTAACCCTTTAAGATTATCCTAAGAAGTACTAAAGAAGAATTTTTAGTATATTAAGTACAAAATTAGTGCACGAAAATAGAGCACATTAAGTACATTATGGAAGTGTACTTTTTTCCACCTGGGCTCATTCATAAAGAGAGCCATTTACTTCACTCCTGAATGAATCAGCCGTTTGAATGAATCGAATGAATGAATGACTTGCTCGTTAAGACATTTACCGCCACCTACTGGCAGTTTTAGTTTGTTATTTAGAGCATCATTTCATTAAAAGATAACTTCATATTCCATAATAATAAAAGACCCATTAAAGGTATAGTTCACCCAGAAATTAATATTCTGTCATAATTTACTCACCCCCATGGCCGTTGAAGCCTAAAAGGTTATGTGTAATCAAAATTATGTTGAATCAAATATATTATTTCTTTCTAAAGCAATTTTTTTTAATGTATATGATATTCTCATTTAACACAACGATGAGTTTAAATTATCGTTTGGGGGTAATTTGATGTGCAATTAATTAATCGTCACATGGTGTAATGAATTACATTAGAAATTTTAATAACAGCCCCGATCAGAATATAAAGCTAATTTTAATGGCTGTCAGCGGCGAAAGATGTGTTGCACCCTAGATACTCTTGTGGTCTTATTTCATTGACTGACTGTGCAGCAAAGTCGACTGCCTTCAATTTCGAACACGGCTAATATTACCCAATACAAAAACCCAACAGAGTAGCAATCTGAATAATACCCTATTATAATGGGGGAAAAGTAGCCTGAATATATGCGAGATCAAAGAAATAAACCTTGTGTATGGAATGAAAATAAAAATGCCATTTTCATAACTATGAGCGTTTCATGTTACCAGAGAAAGATGTCATCAGTGTGGTTTAATGAGCTGATTCTTTTATTTTAGGTTGCAGTCATGTCACATTTTCGAGGCACAGCACGAATATGGAAAGGTTCAGGAGCAGAAGCGATGGCAACTGTCCTTTTGA
Source organism: Anabarilius grahami (assembly GCA_003731715.1). Classification (NCBI taxonomy): domain Eukaryota; kingdom Metazoa; phylum Chordata; class Actinopteri; order Cypriniformes; family Xenocyprididae; genus Anabarilius; species Anabarilius grahami. The sequence goes on from RJVU01017312.1 coordinate 426,281, forward strand.
GACTCAGCGTTTGTCCCTCAGGTGGCAGGAAGGTAAAACGCTGCAATAGCGAGATAAAGAAGAGGAAGAGCTCCATACGAGCGAGCTGCTCACCTGGACACATCCGTTTACCTGGAAATCATGGTCTGGATCAGTAAAATTGAGGTAAACTTTATAAAAATCTCATTTTAGTGTATATTAGTTTATATACACTTAAAAAAAAAGAAAAATGTATCACAGTTTCCATAAAAATATGCAGCAGCTCAACTGTTTTCAACATTTGTGATAATCAGAAATGTTTCTTGAGCAGCAAATCATTATATTATAATGATTTCTGAAGGATCATGTGACACTGAAGAGTGCTGTAATGATGCTGAGAATTCAGATTTGATCACAGGAATAAATTACAGTTTAACATATATTACAATAGAAAACAGTTCTTTTAAAATGTAAAAATATTTCACAATATTACTGTTTTTTCTGTATTTTTTTTATCAAAATGCCTTGATAAGCAGAAATTTTCAAAAAAATAAAAATAAATACTGATCCCTAATATTTGAACAATAGTGTGTGCATGCATATTATAGATATATATATATATAAGTTATAGTTTATACATTACATATTCCTTATGACCTACCAATTGAAAACGGGATAAAGTTTTCTCTCTTCAAAAATTTGCCATTTTCATCCAGAAAGTGTGCAGGATTGAACTCATACGGAGTGCTGTACTCATTCTTATCCTCTAGGATTGGCTTCAGCATCGGCAGCACCATCACACCCTGTCACATGACAAAACACAAGGAACTGTAAGAACATTACAAATATTAAACAAAGTGTTTACTGAAATAGAATCATGTTATTGCTACAATATATTGTTTAAATTTACATTTACATTTACGCATTTGGCAGACGCTTTTATCCAAAGCGACTTACATTGCATTATACTATACATTTGTATAGTATGTGCAATCCCTGGGATCGAACCCATGACCTTGGCATTGCTACTGCCATGCTCTAACCACTGAGCTACAGTAAATAATCTGTACATTTACCAAATTTAACCCTTGTGCGTCAATTTTAACAAAAATGTCTGTATCAGAAAAACGGTCATAAAAATTTGAACCTAGGGAGCACAGATTTAAGTTTGGCAGACCCTTGGTAGATTATTGTTAAAGTTAAAGTTAGTGAAACAAAAAAAGTTAGAGGTTGTAGTTCATGAAAATGATTTATGAACAAAATTTAAAAAAATATATAAAACATGTTGAACTCAAAAATTGCTTGTGTTCCAAATTTGAGGTTGAAATTTTAAAAAATGAGCATTCAGCCAGATTTTGTTTGGGCACAGTGTCAAATATTTCCCATTAGATCCCAACAAATCTTTACTGATATACACAGCGCTGGGATTTGTGATTTGCAGTACAGTATAATTTCTCTCATTCAATATCTCTCACTTGTCCTTAAGGTCCTGAGTGTAACTAATATGTGTATCTAGCGTAAAATAGATTTATTATAGGAAATGAGGGTGAGATATTAAATTTCCAATAAAAATACACACTTTTGCCAAAATTTATGCAGCTGGCAAAAAAAAAAAGAGAAAGATATTTATCATTTTAAGTTAAGGACGCGTAACGGTTAACTCCAATAAAAACGTACTCTACATTCTTCCATAATCCGTGAATTTGTGCCGGTTTCAATCCTGTACAGTAATGTAATGCAGAAGCTAGTGAAAATAATCATTGAGTCACTTTCTTGCAAAATTTGGGAGAGAAAAAAAAACGTTTGCGCTTAATTTTGATTTTGAAATATCACCTGGATGCTACAAATAGTATTTTTTGACTCACCTTTGGAATGACGCATCCTGCTACTGTGGTGTCCTTGCTGGCAACTCTCGGTGGAATAAAGGCAAGAACATTTGCGAACCTCTGAACCTCATGGATCACAGCGTAAGTGTACGGCAGATGCGTCCTGTCTTCCATCAACGGCTGGCGCGTCTGTCCAATCACCTGATCGATCTCAGACTGGACTTTCTCTATGAAAAGTCAACATGCAGAGTATAAGTACACATGTGGACACATTTGCCTAACAAGTAGGTCACAGGAGCGGAGCGGCCCACCTTGCACATCTGGATACTTGGCCATGTAAAGTAAAGCCCAGCTGAGTGATTTAGCAGTGCTTTCTGTTCCGGCTCCAAACAGATCCAACACACAGTGGATCAGGTTCTCCTCGGTGAACTCTGCCTCGCTGTCTTTATTCTGGGAATGATGGGAAGATGATTCAACCATGGACAGAAAGAGGGGTTAAACACAGAGACAAAAATGTGAATGGAAAGTAAAAATATGGGATGCGTTTTGCTTGTTTCACTTGATTTCATTTGATATACGTGTACAAAAACTCAAGAAAACCCTTAAAATGAAAATCAGAAAGATTTCCTAAAACCAGTTACCTTCTCAATTTCATCCAGATAACAGTCAATGTAGTCTCTAGGGCTGGATGGGTTTCGGTCCTCTTTGTGCTTCCTGATTTCCTCCTGAAAAAAGAGCTTAAGCTTGGAAAGGTTGGCAAACGCAGTCTGGTGCTTTCCTGGCAGCAAGGACATCACAGCGGGAAACGTGTTGTACAACTGTTGAGGGACAAATACATCTGGTCATCAGTATTTCATAAACCTTTGCCATAAAGAAACTTATTTATTCAAGTAAATTTCACATTTTAGTGCATGTACTGAAATAACTGACCAGAAAAAATATTTCAGTATCATTGATCTCCCTTAGAAAAGTAAACTAAAAAAATTGATCATCATGTTCCTGGTCCTTACAAAATACAATTTAGACATTCATCATAGCTGGGTAAACTTTTAGTGGTGAATGGAAACTACAACAACTTTTGCGTCCACTTTTGCTCCAATAGCAAAAGAAAAGAACAAAATACTATATGTTATAAATGTCTTTAAAATTTTCCGAAATGCGCTGTAAGCAGTCAAACAATCACAACACACTGAGCCATCTCAACCAATCAGAGCAGAGTAAGCTCTCGGAAAGGCAAGGTTTAGAGAGACAATCCTTTATCGAACCGATTCAGACACTGTGAGAAAAAGTGATGCTGCAATGTTTATTATGAGAAAAATAAAGTGTTTTTGAAATCATGTCTATTCTAGGAGACTCCAAAACAAAATCAGGAGCTTTTAAAATAGCATAATAGGAGCACTTGGAAACTTCACAGTCTATGAAAAAGGTAAATTTGGTCTCGTACCCGGCCCCAGACGTTGATGGGCAGCTTGAAGGTGTCATCTGAATACTTCAACAGCTCATGAAAATGTTGGTTGTCGTACTCAAACTTGTAGCCAAAAACCAGGCTGCATATTATATTGCCCACCGCATAGGTCAAGATGTGATGAGGGTTGAATGGCAAACCTTGGAAAGCAAAAGAGAGAAAGAATGGTTACGGCTGCAAACTGTGCTTTCAAATCTTTGACTGTAGAGAGCAGTATGTACTTGTAGCCTGTTCAGATGTATTAATTAATGCAGAAATGGTGCTCACGGACCTTGCTTGGTTTGAAAAGCACTACAGACGAAGTGGCACTCCTGCAGAATGGAGTTTTCTAGAGTTTTCTTGCCCACACCAAAATACTTCAGTGTTGCCAGAGCAAAACGCCTCTGATGACGCCACATGTGCCCACCGGAGAAGATCAGACCTACATTTAAAGAGATAAAGAGAGCAAAATCTATGATTACTAAAGTGTATTCCTTGAGGCTATGTAAACACCCTTTTTGCAAGTGAAATCGGTAACAGCTAATACTCAGAGCCTGCGAATTTGCTGTTGTTTCCAATATTTGCGTTACCCGATCCTTCAATATCTATTCTTTCCAAAACTGTGTTACACTCTGACAGTAACAAATTCATCTGTGCTGAAATCTGCCACACAAACTTTTAAGGTCCAATTGTGCTAATAAATTTGGTTCCTTCAACGGTTAGTTCACCCAAAAATGAAAATGCTGTTTTATTTACTCACCCTCATGTCGTTCAAAACCCATTAGACTTTCGTTCATCTTCGAAACACAAATTAAGATCTTTTTGGATTAAATCTGAGTGATTTCCCTCCATTGACAGCTACGCAACTACCATTTTGACGCTTCAAAAAGTTCACAAAGAGATCATAAAAATAATCCAAATGAATCAAGTGGTTTAGTCCAAATTTTCAGAAGAGACTCAATTGCTTCTAACGTGCTGCGTAACACGAGAACGAACCTCATTGGTTCTTGGGGAAGCTCAAACGTGCTGTGTAACACGAGAACGAACCTCATTGGTTCTTGTAGAAGCTCAAACGTGCTGCGTAACATGAACCTCGTTGGTTCTTGTAGAAGCTCAAACGTGCTGCGTAACATGAACCTCGTTGGTTCTTGTAGAAGCTCAAACGTGGTGCGTAACATGAACCTCGTTGGTTCTTGCTGAAGCTCAAACGTGCTGCGTAACACGAGAACGAACCTCATTGGTTCTTGTAGAAGCTCAAACGTGCTGCGTAACATGAACCTCGTTGGTTCTTGTAGAAGCTCAAACGTGCTGCGTAACATGAACCTCATTGGTTCTTGTAGAAGCTCAAACGTGCTGCGTAACATGAACCTCGTTGGTTCTTGTAGAAGCTCAAACGTGCTGCGTAACATGAACCTCGTTGGTTCTCGTAGAAGCTCAAACGTGCTGCGTAACACGAGAATGAACCTCATTGGTTCTTGGGGAAGCTCAAACGTGCTGCGTAACATGAACCTCGTTGGTTCTCGTAGAAGCTCAAATGTGCTGCGTAACACGAGAATGAACCTCATTGGTTCTTGGGGAAGCTCAAACGTGCTGCGTAACATGAACCTCGTTGGTTCTTGTAGAAGCTCAAACGTGCTGCGTAACATGAACCTCGTTGGTTCTCGTAGAAGCTCAAACGTGCTGCGTAACACAAGAATGAACCTCGTTGGTTCTTGTAGAAGCTCAAATGTGCTGAGTTACACAAGAATGAACTCTGGTTTTGAATTCTGAAACCATGTTTTCATAGTACTAAATGAATGAACTTCTTTGTTTCAAGAGAGACAGGAAAATTCAATTTCTCATGTTAAATTAAATGCAGGATAACTGTAAAAATCTACAGAATGTATGAACAGTTCCACGTTTTCAACCACAAAGCTCGCTATTGTAGCCAATGCAAAAGGTAATTTGACCAATTATACAACAGTTCTGGTACACTGATTGAAAATGATAGAATGTTGATATTTCATACAACACTGGAACATTTCAATTTTATTCACACCATTTTACTGATATAGCAAAAATAAACAAATTAGTTGTGTCTGAAAGTCCATATAATGCCTTGAGTAAAAGCAGAATTACAAGATGCTTCCTTACGTTCAACAAAAAGAATTAGTGAGCAATTTATGATTGATAACAGATTTGATTTTTTTGAGCATTTTAAAGTGTAAAGACGAGTACATTTTTACCTTTCCCTTTACAGATCTTGTCGTTCACAGGGAAGAACGGCCGGTCTGTGAAGATGTCCGCCTGTTCCACAAACGCCTCTTTGAAAGTCTCGTATCCAGTGAGCAGAATGCATGGCTTGTTCCCTAGATAAAATGTGCTCACATCTCCATACCTCTCAGCAATCTGATCAAGATATCAACTTGTAATGTACACAATTCATTTAATAAACATATGCATCTACACAGAATAAATACATACCTTCGGAAAAACCTCCATTGGGTCACTAAAGCCTATATTCATTACGTTTCCAACCAGAGGAAGAGGGAAGGGTCCTGGCGGCATGTTCCTGGACTGAACATCTCGCAGGTGTTTCACCAACAGCAGCACGCACAGAAATATCAGGAGTCCCTGAACGTCCATCCACTCACCCATCAGCTGTGACAACACTGACGCCATGCTTACTTCCACAAGAGAGATTTCCCACACGTGAATGAGTACTCTTCAACTGTGTGACCATGTGTAATGTATGAATATCACTGCAACAAAGCAAATTTCTGTCTTCGCTGTAGGAGCTTTTCTCAAAACTATCAATGACTGGTGGTCATCCTGGTGTTTAGTGGACATATGAAGTCCTCAGGTTCACACAGGTAGTTCATCACATTAACTACAAACATGTTTCACACATTTCATTCCACTTTTAGGGCGCTATAAGTTTTGAACACTACTTATATACATTTTAAGAGCATCTCAAATGCCCAAACACTTTTGGGTTCGTAACATTTGAAGTGGATCAAAAAGGTTCATCAAAGTTAGGTTAGGAAGAAGGTTTTAGGACAACTTTGATTAAAGGTTTTGATCCACTTCAAATGTTAACTACTGTAATATGAACCCATTTTCAAGGCACACTCACAAAAGTTGTATTGTTTTATAATGCACAATATACTACTCCCAAGGACATGCAAAGTTGCAGATGAAGGGAACAAGGTTGTACTTACCGAGAAATCACAGTGTGTCTTAATTTGTTTTCCGAATTTCATCAGTAAACCTAAAGAAAACACGGCAAATTACTATCTATATACTGTAGATGCTCTACATTGTGGTACCTGTTCAGACCGAAACTTCAACACATTTCGCATTCAAGCTCTGATTCGCTTTGATACTTGATTAGTTTTAGTAGTATAAACATGTGATCTATGACGTCTGATGCGTCGTAGTATTATACAGACCTCATTGTCTCTTTTAAAAATAAATAAATGAATTTATTTTAAAAACAGCAGACCGCTTTAAAGTTTTTATTTTACATAGGACAAGTTTAAAAAGTTTGTTAACTTTTAAAACTAGTCTAAATAGAATCAAGCTGCTAACAGGCGTGCAATGATGCAGGTTCGGACCATTTGACTCTTATCTTCCGTGTCTTTTGTATTCTTCTGTTATCTTGTCAACTTAATGTTATATAACGTGTGAATTGCTCGAGCTCGACCATCAGGGAGAGTGTGAAGGAAATAGTCCGTACAAAGTTCGAATCACAAGGTTGTCGCTTGGTGGGCCCCCCGCATCTGATCATATCGCAAAACTTAATTACATAATAAGCGTATCAACAGTATTTTCAGATAACACTACCATAAAGAAATTAGAGTGCGAATTTACAGCAGCAGCCAATTAGATGTTACTCAAGGTTAGTCACATTCATTTGAGATAACCATAGCAAAAGCAAACCGCTCCAGAATTAGAATCGGACGGTTCGTCGACAAAAAAATAACTAGCATATTGCCATTATTTATCACTTTAATAAATGCATATCTCAAAAAACAGTTTGTTAAAACTGATCTAAATAGATTAAGCTGCTAACAGGTGTGCAATTATATTTTTGATGAAGGTGTAACTGTGTGGGCTGATCTACTTTGTGTTATCTTCCATAATCGTTTTTGCCCTAATTAATATACAATGTGTACAATTAGTGTATATTGACCCATAAGTTCTTTGAACTTAAACATGGAAAACATATGGAAGACTGCACAGTACAAAGGTTGTAGGACTTTTTACTTTTACCTATTTTGTAATTGGACAAACTTTTACAAACCCTTTATTTTTAGTATAATCTTATTTTCTGAAGTATTCAATTATTTGACATAAATAACAGCAAAAAGAAAGAACAGAAAGCTTGAAATAAAATATAAAACTACTCAAATAGCAGAAATAACATTAGTAGTGCTGTCCATCGATTACAAATAATTAACTAATTAATCGCATATTTTTCTGCAATTAATCACACCTAACATTAACTGAAGACTTCAGATGCAAAAGCCTCTAAGTGCCGTCTGAAATTTTCTTCTAAAATGAGCATTTTTTATCAAGCTCGTATGTTTAGGTTCAGTAATTTCACTTTAATGGAAATTAATAGGTCCTTTTCATTGCCATTAAAGTGAAATAACTGAACATAAACATACAAGCTTGATAAAAATGCTCATTTTATACGAAAATTTCAGACGGCAGTATTTTAATAATTTCGAATTTAATCTCCAAATTAATGTAGAAACAACACAAAGACAGTAAATATTTAATCTAACATGTAGGAAATTAAGTTGAATCAAGTTATTAAACACTTCACAGTCTTCACTGCATATATTATAAATTAAATATAGATTAATGTTTATTAAGGCTACAAAAGTTATTCAGTCAAGAGCAGTGAATGATTTTTTCTTTGTCATTTGTTCTTTGATTAACATTAAAGGGGCTATATGTAGGAATGACACCCAGTGGTCGAAATAGGTCTGCAGTCCAAATTCAAAATATTGTTTGCCCCACCCCCTCCTTCAAAGACGCGGGTGGCCAGCTTGAGGACACGCAACAAGAGGGAGCGCAATTGACAATGAAAGCTGAGGAGACTTACACACTGTAAGCTGATGAGTTGATTTATCTGTGTTTTAATATGCTGTCGTTCATAGAGATTTTTAGGTGGATGCAGAGGCTTTTTAGGTCAGGTAGAATCTGCGATTCTCTGACCCAGTTTGTTTGCTGGTTTCCATGGCTGCAAAACGCTGTGTTTTCCACCAACTGGCAACCTGTGATGTCGAAATACTATTGGATAAACTGGCAGCACACGGTTTCGCACAGACCAAAACAAAGACAGACATTCTGACACGGAACACACATTTTCAAAGTAGAATATCTGGCTGTAGCATTGTTTTTCTGAGAAACAAGTAGGTGAACTTAGCATGTTTCCTAAATATCTGCAGACATATTGGGGTATTTTTATTCTTTATTAAAGTGAAAATCTGACATATAGCCCCTTTAACAACAGACTGCAGCTGGTTTATTAGGCTGCTGTCACTTTAAGTCCTGACGCACATGATGCGGATCTGACACGCATTTTCTCACAAAATTTACGTTCATTTAAGCCAATAAATACACATTAGCTGTGTCCGAAAGAGAATACTTCTCTACTATATAGTATGCAAACAGAGTAGTATGTCCGAATTCATAGTATCCGAAAAACCGTAGGTAAAAATTACCCGGATGACTTACTACTTCTGTGAGATTCTGAAGTGCGCATAAGATGGACACTTCATTATCCCATGAGGCCACGGGAGAGGATTTGTGAATGGAGATGAAGGGACGTAACTGACGCTGGTAGGTCATGTGACAGTAACAACATGGCGGATGTAGTACGTCCAGATTCATTCATTCTACACGCATTCATACTATATAGAACGTACTTTTTCAACGGTCGTGAAGTAAATTTTAATTCAAATGTAGTACCTACTCAACAGTACGCGATTTCGGACGCAGCTAATTAGGCTTGTTCGAGATGAACTACACTAGACTGCCACCGGCTGGCGAGATCTGCAGTTTGCGGGCGGGGGAGGAGTACAGAGACGGACGTTAGGTTGGACACTTCGTGCTTTCCGTAGTATGCTGAACCAACATCATTCATGGCAGACCATGCGATTTTTGCGTTGATTGTAGCTGAAGAAGTGGATGCGATTGAAGTTCCCATGTTTTGAATATCAGATATTCAATATCAAGATTGGTTAAATACAGGAACTTGTCTAAGAAAAAACACGCAACACATGTCGTCCTTGTCATCACCGAATCTGACCAATTAGAATAAAGTGTGTCGTCATAAAGGCTTTCGCAGCCGATTTTAGCAACTGCAGCGCCTGACCTAGACAGCTAGTCTCGTTTTGCTCTGGCTGTACTTTGATGGCACATGTGATTGCAGGCTGAATCCCAAATGGCACCCTAAGCACTTGCGGTCTTCCTACGAGTCCGCACTTTCATGACGTAACGCCGCTTTGACTGTCGGGAAGAAGTGACGTGGATCTCGCACCAGCGCGGGCTCAGCAAAAGTGCGCATTGAGGGCACTCGTGAGCACCCTTCTGAAACCTAAAATTGACTAATGGGACACCCTACGCTCTCGTGGACTTAACGGACACACGCAAGCAGCAGTCCACAAGACCGAAAATGCATTGAAGTGTGCCATTTGGAATTCAGCATGTAAGGCGGCTGCAGCGCCGATCAATGTCGGACAAATTTTCTAACCAGAATGCATTGCTTTTTTCAGGCTGCAGCCGATCTTTGCGGAGCCGCATTAAGTTGAACAAGCCTATTGTCTTTCAATGGTATTGTCACCTTGTACCAGACGCAAGTGACGATTCTCTGTCAACCAATCAACATTATGCAGTAAGTGTAGCTCTACCCTTTTGGTACCGGTACTATTTGGTACTATTGTGCTAGGTACCCCAACACAAGGGTCCCAAAAAAGTGTTACGGTTCGGAATTAGGGTACAATTCACAACTTCTGACAATGGAAAAGGCAAAAATTGTGTACCGTACTGTACTGTGCTGAACCATCGCCGATTCATAGTCCTAACCCAGTCCCTACCCCTAATCCTAATCTAATCCAACCCTTAAATTAGAGGTAAATGATGGATGGAAACCACAATCACCGTATATAAACATAGGCTAACAAGGAAAAAAAAAAGTTTTTTACCTTGAGTGCTTTGAGTAGTGGCTGCTGGCTGAAGATGTTGCCAATGAGAAATCGGTCAGTGTGTCTCTTGGTGGCTGCTCCAGAAATTTATAGACTCTGGAAAAATTTCGTCCCCAACAAAACCCAGCCCCAAGTCTTATGACGTGATGAAAACAGTGCACTGATGACCTTGATAGTGAAAGCGGAAAGCTATAAACTTTAGAATGGCTAAAATCTGCAAACAACATATGATTGTTCTATCCGAGAGCACCAGCACAGGCATCCTTGATTCACAACATAAACGTCTTGAGTCTTGTTTTTCAGTACATGATGGAGAAAGACCAAATGTAAATTATGTATAAATCAAATCTACAGGACATTTAACAAAAGTATGAAATAACAGGTTGGTCTTGGGTTTAGTTAAAGAGAACTTAATGGTAAGCTAAATGTTTCTTAAGCATCAAATCATCATATTAGAATGATTTCTGAAGGATCATGTGACACTGAAGAGTGGAGTAATGATGCTGAAAATTCATCTTATATCACAGAAATAATTTACATTACAAAACAGTTATTTTAATTTTTAATCATATCTCACAATATTAACTTTAACTGTATTTTCATTAAATGATCTTAAGAGACATCAAAAACATTTAAAAAATCATATTCCAAACTGTTTATAGTGTATAAACAAATTATACAATTTATAGGGTTAAATCAGATCCGTAGCATCAGTGAGATGTCCATGAAAAAATGGTCATACTGTATTGCGTCACGTCTTTTTTATCTTTCTTTGTTAAACAAAGCAAATAAAATGTCAGATCTCTGTGGTCAGATGTTCAGCTAAAAGTAGCCTGTGAAACAGACTTAAAAAAGAAATAAACAATCTTAATTGATTTGATGTATAATTTTAGTATGACATGACAATGCATTTTTTTTTGCAGTGGGCCTTAATGACAGCATAACAAAATAACACATTTCTGGGTAAATCCTTCATTAATCAGTTTCAGCATTCAGTGAGACAAGTTGCAAGTGTGGTTTCAAGTGGGTGTACACAAATGTGTACACAAATTCTTTCGGCTTGTGTTTTATGAATAAGGCCATGTGTCTGTGCGGTTCCCAGGGAACACACAAACTGATAAACAGTTGAAAGCACTGAAAGTCACTTGGGTTAAATTTAATTTTTAAAATAAGAACATACAGTACCGTTCAAAAGTTTGGGGTCCATATGTCTTTTAATGTTTTTGAAAGAAGTCTCTTCTGCTCACCAAGGCTGCATTTATTTAATAAAAAATACAGTAAAAACAGAAATATTGTAAAATATTATTACAATTTAAAATAACTCATTTATAATTGAATATAACGTAAAATGTAATTTATTCCTGTGATCAAAGCTGAATTTCAGTGTCACATGATCCTTCTAATCATTCTAATATGCTGATTTGCTGCTCAAGAAACATTTTTTTTACTATTATCAGTGTTGGAAATGTAATATTTTGTGGAAACCATGATACTTAAAAAAAAAAAAAAAGAATTTTATGAATAGAAAGAACAGCATTTATATGAACTAGAAATCTTTTTTTGATAAACTTAACCTTACAGAATAAAAAAAGCTAAACTACTTCTAATGTTCTGATAGCTACGCTAAAAGCATACGTCATCTCAAACTAGTTCCACAATGAGTTCATTGTATTCCAATGAACTCCACAGTCACAAGATCTCCGTTCAATAGTGCACCTTTGGATTGAGGTGGAACGGTAGATTTGTGGCATGAATGACGTCATCACGGAGCAAAATCTCTTGGGAAAGTTTCTAGCAATTTGCTGAATGAAGGCTTTGAGTGTTTAAGAGGGTCCTATCCCGTATTAGAAAAGTGTCCATGATAAAGTTGTCAGTGGTTTTGATGACCGTACGTGAATCACAGCCTGCTGAAATCAATGGCTTAAAGGGGTGATGAACTGAGAATTTTCCTTGAGCTTTTGACATATGCAACCTTTTATGCCACTATCTAAATATAATGCCATAGATCTAAATGTAATGCAACACTTTTCACGATTAGTTAACTTAACCTTGAGAGCTGTAATAGTAAAAACGCGCTAAAAGAGAGAGTAATACTTGGCTATTTCAAATGGAAAGATGTCAGCCAATCACAGCAGTGGGTGTTTACACTGAAGTCTCACAGCAGACACGCCCCTTAAAACAGAGAGTTCAAATCAGAGGGCTTAAATCAGGGTAGGAAAAATGCCTTTTATTTATAAATTATAACAATTTTGGATGTAAAAAGCATACTAACATTATAAGTGCACCCCAGGAAACATTATAAAACAATAAATCAACGCAGTTTATGACCCCTTTAAGGCCCGTTCACACCGAGCGATAGCTATAAATGTATAGTTCTAAAATTCTTTCTAAATATAAAAGAATAGCAGAATCCACACCACAACTAGAGCGATAACGGCAGAAACAATATTGTTGGAATCACTTTGAGCGAATTCGTTTCCAGCTAATATAAACGATAAAAACAATGACAGCCAATCAGAATCCATCCTGCTGAGCGCGAGCATTTAAAGCGGCAGACGACTCGCCGCGGTCACACTAGACTTTGAACGTGCGAAATGTCATCGGACGCTGCAACGGTCGTGGTATTTTTTATAAACATGAATTCAACATATAACATATAGTAATACATTGAAAATACAACCTACTCCACCAAAAATATAATTCTTTTAATTCAGCTGAGAGGTCATGCAGTGACGAATTGATCTTCTACTGGTCGCACATCTTCAAGTGATGCGAATTCGCAGAGCTGCGTTCAGCCCCGACAAAACGTTGCAAAACTTTTTTGAAACTGAAACAGTGGTGCGTTGAACACCCTGTTCTGATGACGCAAGAGTTGCAACTAAGGCAGCTGAGAAGGACATTCTTTTTGTTCTTTTTGAAGAATTTTCGGAGCCTGATGAAGTCGGTATAATACGAGTTTATTACCTGCATTCAGATTTAGCATTTTCCTTCAGGTCAGTCCTACGTTCATAATAAAAAATCTGTTTAAATGTCCGCTGCAATATCTTGTCCTTTTAACAGTTAAGGGGTTTTCCCGTGACTGACAGCACTAGTCAAAGCATTTGTCAGTTGCGTCTTGTTCCTTGTTCACAACAGTTCAGTATTTTCAATGTAAAAGTCTTTGCTACTGACTGACACACTCATAAAGACAGTCTTTGCTGCCATCTAATGGCGTAATAATGCAACTTCTGTTGCTGTTAACGGTCACGGACTATTTTTTCCGGCGGAAGGAAGGCTTTTAGTAAGAGTTTACTTCATGAAAGTTGCATTGTTACATATTTTTTGGCTTTAATATTTGTATTGTGTGGTAACCGCTTTATAAAAGCAATAAGGTACTCAAGGCTAGTGCTGTATCATGAATAAGTCACGGCTGAAGGGGTTGCAGTCACTCCGCTTCACGTCATGCCTAATAACGCTCTTCAGCCATGACTTATTCACGATACAGCACAGCCTCTCGTACCTTATTGCTAACATAAAACTCTTACAACAAACATGTCTTCTAATATCTTCAATTGTTGTGTATACCACACATTTGCAAACAACTTAACTCGGACCCATTGTGTGAGCTGTCTCTTTAATACCGCGTGATTTATATACATGTTGCTGCTGATTGGGCTGACATTTTTGACACACCCACAAAACAAAATAATTTCTCTTGTTTTGTGGTTGTGTCAAAAATGTCAGCCCAATAAAAACAATGGCAGCCAATCAGAATCCATCCTGCTTTAAGAGCACGATCATTTGACAGACGACAAAAGCCACGGTCACACTAGACTTTGAATGTGCGAAATTTCATCGGATGCTGCAACGGTCGTGATATGACGTCACGGTCTACAACGTCTTTTTTATAAACATGAATTTGTTTTCTCTAAGAGGGCTTTGAGGGCTTGCACACAGTTTCCAGGAAACATGTCGTTCACCCGGAAACCGTTGCGCACTGGTTTGAGCTTGAACATGCCCCAGAGTTCACCAAACTTGAACTTTGGAACGCAGCGAAATGCGAAACTTTTCACGATTTAGCCTACTATTTTTTTCCTGCATGTCATGTCCGGGGTCCCGTAACCGCTGGTGTGGATGCTGATTGACCCTTAGACCACAGACTGTGATGACGCGTTACGGTCATCAAAATCGTAAATCCTGCAAAGTTTTTTATATATATATTTTTTTTTTAAATGTATATGTATGCATTTATAGATTTTGAAGCCTAAATAAAGTGGTCAGATATAAAAGGCTAACAGTAGGCTATAAACGGACTACAGCACACCACGGTCGCAGATCAACGTCGTCACCACCATCAAGCTTCCTCAAACTTTATTTAGAAAACAACTTTATTTATAAACATGCTCGCTGATTATGATCTGTGCTGTTATGAATACTTATCCACTTTTTCATGAGAAATGCTGTCCAAATGTCCCGTTTTTAATGATGACGTCTAAAGCCCCCGCCAAAGGAAGTAGTCCATTTTAGCAATTTGTTTGCAACCGCCGATTTTAAGACACAGTAAAAGTTTTAAAAATCTCAAGCAGGTTATAACTGGTGTGTTTTATGTCATAGATCAAAACGTGAAAGTATTTAGAGGCTTTGTTAACCACAGACCTTATTTCAGGCGATTTAGCAAAAGCCCATTCAAAAAACCCATAGACTTTACGGCGATGGAACCGGAAGTCCTAAAATTCTAACTCGCTTCCGGGTTTTGCCTACAAAAATGCGTCATCCCTGAGGCACTCTATTGGGAGTGACTGCCGTTATCAATTGCTCTCTATTTTTGAAAGTTGTGAAAATACTATTGTGGAGTTTTTCTTTTGCTATTTGTGCAAATGGATGCACAAAAAATATATTTAAAGGATTAGTTCACTTTCAAATGAAAATTATCCCAAGCTTTACTCACCCTCAAGCCATCCTAGGTGTATGACTTTCTTATATCTAAATTCCGCCAGATCGCCTTCCGTATTCAACTTAATGCCTCTCGCACTTCAAAAAGTGTAAGCTACATCCTACGCCTTCCCTATTCAACTTACTGAAAAAGCTTAAGTTCCGTTTTTTTCCGTAATTTGAATACGGAAGGCGGTGTGGCAGAAGCTTTTACTTCATAACTTGTTAAATATGGGTATATTTTTTTACACAAACGCATCGCTTTGCTTCAGAAGGCCTTTATTAACCCCCCGGATCCATGTGTAGTACACATTTATGATGGATGGATGTGGATGGAGGCACTTTCTTAGGATATGGACGCTTCAGTAGATCAGACAGCAGAGAATGAGGTGACTGTAGCTCAGATCCAGCTCTCTGAAGTGCAAAGGGTTTGATCTCAGCTGAACTGCCTTCTTCAGGTCAGCTACCCTACGGATAATGTACAAAGAGTGAAGTTGAGATTATCTGTGACATCAGAGATAATATCATACAAGCTCAGTAACTTATTATTCAATACCCAGAATGAGATGAAGAACATTTTTTTGCTGCAGGGTTCAATTCTGCATTTTTTTTCCTTCTTAAAACACACTTTCAGTGGGAATTTCACAAAAAATGATTGTGAGTTTATTTGCATGCAATGTCTGCTTCGTTTAAGCACCCGGTTTACTAAAGGAATTATGGGAATGAGGCATGTTCTGAAATACGTGGAAATTCATTAAAACATGGCAGTGTTTTTATTATTATTATTAGTGTTTCCTTCCATCTCTGCATAATATGTTTAACTGTGCATTCATTTTTGCATGGACAGAAAATACGTTTAAGATGTTTAACAGATGTTAGTGAAATTTGTGAAATGCAGGTAGACTTGAATGGGATCTAGTTGAACTTGACTGGTGATTTCTACACTTTTCTACAATGATTAATAGAAATAAATGACAGTCATTCTTAAAATCTCAAGGTTGTGATCGTGATAACAGGCTGGTCTCATACACTACTCCAGATGAAGATAGGAAGCTGTAAGAAATACTAAATACAACTGCATCAGATTAAATTTATGACCATCCTAGATCATACTCAGTCAAGCCTGTGACCAAAATGATCGCAAGATGCTTAAAGTCAAAAGACAAACCTGGAAAAACAACAATGAAAGAAAACCGGCAGATGCAATACTAAGAGATTTTGGAAAACGTGTTCATTTAAATAAGAGGACCGATGAACTCATGCTTGACCATCAGAAACTTGCACTTGCATATTGTGGCCTGAAGAGGGCAGTACATACTTTAGTTTCAACTGTTTCAGCAAGATCTTAATATGAATTTAAACCTAAAATTTCATATCTTCAATGATCTGTCAGTATTTACTAAAGACACACAGCACACAAATGAACATTTAGAAATGTCAAGGGTTCACCGCTAGGGGGCGATGATCTCAGTGTGAACCCATGAACCAGTGTCTAAATGAGTTTTCCGGATGATCTTGGTCTCATTTGATAAATTTGTAGACATTTTAGGACACATTTGTATAATAAAAAAGGAAGTCTCTTATTGGAATGAATATCCAAGGCCTACAATTTAACAAAATAACCCATATTATACAGTCACTTCGTATTTAATGGTATAGATGGTTTGTTTACTGCAATTAAACCTTTAATAAACATTTGCAATGGTTTTGCAAAAGGTGTTTGTATGCACATTTGAACTTAGTTTTCGCTGCATGTGGCGTTTCGAGCGATTCGAAACAGTGAATCATTTTGGTTTAGTTGATTCGAAGTTTCGAAAAGCTTTGTTCTTATCGCCCAGAACTTTTCACTCCCATTTGCCCGGTTTAGTAATTGCGGCCCTTAATGTTTAAAACTGATTTGATTACAATGTCTTATTAATATTATATTAACTTAAACAAATGTAATCCATATCTTTTGCCTCATTTGTATAAGAAACGCTGCAATGATCATCATACAAAACAGACCATTACACCAGGAAGGAACTTGACTTAAACTCATAGTCAAGTTCATATTTTCAGAGATTTTCATGTACCATGCCAGGACATACACCTAATTGTAATTCAGGTCTCACTGTGGGGTCTGTATCTGAGAAAGCCATTAGCTCAAAGAAATTATATTACACCCTTGACCTCGTCCGGCTGCCAGTGATGAATTTTTATGGTGTTTGTGTTTGTTCATCACCTGAGACATATGCAGAGCTAATGGCCTAGATCACTGGCAGTTTACATGATTTTCAAGGGTTTGTCGGAAGTTACGGGGTGGAAATTGGACTATCACTGGTCAGCTGAACTAAATTAATGATCATGATTCTAGGCCCTTCCTGGACTATCATGTCACCTAATTAATATTCATGAGCCATATTTATTGAGATACAACACCAGACTAGATTTTTCACATGTAATGTATTAATCTGGATCATTTTCTCAATGAGTCAATAAGACTTAATACTTTTATTCAGCAAAGATGCATTAAATTGATCAAGTGACATTAATGTTACAAAAGATTTCGATTTCAAATAAATGCTGTTCTTTTGGACTTTCTATTCATCAAAGAATCCTGAAAATATCACGGTTTCGACAAAAAATATTAGGCAGCAAAAAAATGCATACACTGCTACTAATAATAATAAATGCCTGTTGCATGAGTTATGTCATCTTTATAGAGATGTACTTAGGTACTTCTGATGTACTTCTGTACATTTACACAACAACGATATGCTTAAAACCGAAACGTTTTTCCTTTGAGTTTTCCGCGTACAAATGACACCATTGTCAAAACGATCCCCATTCATACGAATCAATGAAAACGACTAAAAACGCTGTATTCTGCTGGCAGGCCATTAGATGGCGATGAAACCTAATGCGCATGTGCCAGACAACATCGTTTCCACAGATTCGTGTTTTTGTCGTTTACACGGAGACCGTTTTCAAAAACTTGCACTTTGAATCCCGTTTTCAAAAGTTTGCGTTTTCAGGCACCCAAAACGCCATTCTCGTGTAAATGAACGGCCAAAACGCATTAAATGATTTCCGTTTTTAGTTGAAAAAAGGGGCTGTTTACACGACACCGTTTTCAACATTATGCTTTTTGGCCTTTTATTTA
This sequence comes from Anabarilius grahami, assembly GCA_003731715.1. Lineage (NCBI taxonomy): Eukaryota > Metazoa > Chordata > Actinopteri > Cypriniformes > Xenocyprididae > Anabarilius > Anabarilius grahami. The sequence continues at coordinate 444,761 of RJVU01017312.1, forward strand.
CAAACTTTTAAAAACGGGGTTCAAAGTGCAAGTTTTTGAAAACGCTACTGTTGTCATTTCCGTGTAAACTGCAAAAACCGCGAATCTGTGAAAACTGTGACATCATGCACATGCGTATTACGCGTTTAGCCTATCCTATCCACCTCATTTTTTAACGCAGAAGTAGTTTTCTGTGAATGTGCGAGACTTCCGATTTATTAGCTGCTACAGGGAAATAACGAGAAGAATATCATCAAAGTGCAGTAAACTGTAAAATTAAGGTGGACATGCGCGTTTGCTCTGTACAAGAATGCGTATGCGCAGTCGCGTAGTCTTTATTTACAAACTGACATCGCCAACTACTTGTCTGGCACGCGTAATACAGCGATTTTAGTCATTTTCGCGGATCTGTGTGAACGGGGATAGTTTTGATAACGTTGTCATCTGTACAAAGAAAATCTTTCAGTTTTTAGTACATCGTTGTCGTGTAAACGTACCCTCAGATTGAGCTTTCAGAAGATATTGGTCTATATGTTAAAGGATTAGTTCACTTTTAAATAACTTTTCCTGATAATTTACTCACCCCCCATGTCATCCAAGATGTCCATGTCTTTCTTTCTTCAGTCGAAAAGAAATTAAAGTTTTTGATGAAAACATTTCAGGATTTTTCTCCTTATAGTGGACTTGAATGGGCACCAAACAGTTGAAGGTCAAAATTAGTTTCACTGCAGCTTCAAATTGTTCTACACGATCCCAGATGAGAGATAAGGGTCTTATCTGGTGAAACCATCGCTCATTTTCTGAAAAAAAATTGAGCATTTCTGGTTAAAACTTATATAATTTTCCATTTTTTTAAGAAAATGAGCGATGGTTTCACCAGATAAGACCCTTATTTCTCATCTGGGATCGTGTTGAACAATTTGAAGCTGCAGTGAAACTAATTTTGACCTTCAACTGTTTGGTGCCCATTGAAGTCTACTATATGGAAAAAAAATCCTGGAATGTTTTCATCAAAAACTTTAATTTCTTTTCGACTGAAGAAAGAAAGACATGGACATCTTGGATGACATGGGGGTGAGTAAATTATCAGGAAAAGTTTATTTAAAAGTGAGCTCTGCAGAAAATTTGATTGGTGTTTGTCTGCAAAACATTCAGACGACTCCAAATTCTTTTGGTAGCTTTTTTGATAATTTTGAATGTGTCTCTAAATGACATCTGCCAAATTTCCTACAGAAATACTTTAAGGATGCAAATTAGCTTATTATAGCACCACATAAAGTATAATTTAAAAGTTTGGGATCAGTACATTTTTTTTTTTAAGAAATGATACTTTTATTCAGCAAATAATTTATCAAAAGAAAAGACATTTTACAAAGATTTCTATTTCAAATTATTGCTGTTATTTTGAACTTCCTATTCATCAAAGAATCCTGAAAACAAACAAAAAATAAACTATCAAAAAATATATATATATGAATCAGCACAACAGTTTTCATTTTTTATAATAATCAGAAATGTTTCTTGAGCAGCAAATCATCATATTAGAATGCTTTCTGAAGGATCATGTGACACTGAAGACTGGAGTAATGATGCTGAAAATTCAACTTTGATCACAGGAATAAATTACATTTTACTATATATTCACACAGAAAGCAGTTATTTTAAATTGTAATAATATTTCACAATATTACTGTTTTTACTGTATATGATCAAATAAATTATTTTACAGTCCTGTTTCGAATGTGCATACTATATACTTATTGTAGTAATTACAATAACTGTAATAACTAGTTACTACTCCTGAACCTAACCTTAACCCATGTAGTTGCCTTATATTATTCAGTACTTTCTTGGCAAGTATACTGTAAGTATATTGGAAGTGCAACCAAAAATCTTACAGACCCCAAACTTTTGAACGGTAGAGTACTGAACTATCGTATCAAGTTGGTTGTCTCTGCATTTTGATGCCCAGACAGTATATGAGCAGGAAAATAATAAAATCAGATCAATTTCTTATCAAAAACACATTACATCCCTTCAGTAATTAAGTTTGTGAGCTGTAGCTGTGGGTTCCTTAGGGAGAAGAGCCCATGTAATGAACATGATTCAGGAACAGACGCTGATTTTTGCATGATTAAAATCTATCGAGGCACAGCACGTATCTGGAAGGATTCAGGACCGGACGAGACGCTTATAGATCCTTTCAGGCTCAGCTTTTGTCCTTCAAGATTCAGGAAGGTAAAACGCTGCATCAGCGAGATAAAGAAGAGGAAGAGCTCCATACGAGCGAGCTGCTCACCTGGACACATCCGTTTACCTGGAATTCACAGTCTGGATCAGTAAATATGTTCATAATCTGTGTAATGATAGAGTTCTATATGGATATAACCTACCTATTGAAAAAGGAATGAAATTGTCTTTCTTCAAAAACATGCCATTTTCATCCAGAAAGTGTGCAGGATTGAACTCGTACGGAGTGCTGTACTCATTCTTATCCTGTAGGATTGTCTTTAGCAAGGGCATCACTATCACACCCTGTAATAACCAAACATACAAAGTTATGACTTTTACAGAGTTAAGACTTTTACAAAGTCTTGATTTTGTTTTTGGACACCTTATTTTCCTCCTATTCTCCATTGTTGCAGCTCCTCTCTTCCCAGTCTGTCAGTAACGCTTTGTTTAGTTCCTGTCTCTATGAAGCCCCTCCTTCTGAAAAGCACAATGTGCTCTGATTGGTCGGCTGGAGCAGTGTGTTGTGATTGGTCAAGCGCTTCGAGCGTGTTTGGGAAATGTCCCGCCCCTTACCATAACCGCCAGTTTCAACACACCACTAACTAACTCAACCAGGCTCCGCCCCTTTATTCTGCATATGAATTATTTAAATGAGGAATATTGTAACGTGTTCGTTCCTGAAAGAAAACTCAAGAAACGAAGGAGGCGTTTCAGGGAGTTCAGAGAGTTCAGAAACACTGACACTGAGTCACTTTTTCATGGTCAAACAGCAACATTACACACTAAAGAAAGATGAATAAAAAAAAGCATAATAGAACCATTTTAATTTTCTTTAGTTGCACATAACTGACCTTGTTCAGTCACACAAATGCTGTATTGTACGTAACATAAAAACACAATGACCTTCGGGATGAGCTGTCCTCCCACGGTTGTGTCCTTGTTGGCCACTCTGGGAGGCGTGAAGGTAATAATGTTGGCGAATCTCTGAATTTCATGGATCACAGCGTAGGTGTACGGCAGATTTGTTCGGTCATCCATTAGAGGTTGACGTGTCTGTCCAATCACCTGATCGATCTCAGACTGGACTTTCTCTGAAAGAAAATAGTCAACGAAGAACATAGTGATGGTAGTTTTTGAGGACAAGCAACAGGAAGTCGCATTTGTTGACTGACTGACATCCCACCTTGCACATCTGGATACTTGATCATGAAGAGTAAAGCCCATCTGAGAGTGTTAGAGGTAGTCTCTGTTCCGGCTCCAAACAGATCAACCACACAGTGCATCAGGTTCTCCTCTGTGAACTCTGCCTCACTGTCCTTACACTGGGAATGATGGAACACAAAAACACTTCCCATATGACAAAAATATATATTTTCAGAATCTAATTATATATACAGGTCCTTCTCAAAAAATTTGCATATTGTGATAAAGTTAATTATTTTCCATAATGTAATGATAAAAATTAAACTTTCATATATTTTAGATTCATTGCACACCAACTGAAATATTTCAGGTCTTTTATTGTTTTAATACTGATGATTTTGGCATACAGCTCATGAAAACCCAAAATTCCTATCTCAAAAAATTAGCATATTTCATCCGACCAATAAAAGAAAAGTGTTTTTAATACAAAAAAAGTCAACCTTCAAATAATTATGTTCAGTTATGCACTCAATACTTGGTCGGGAATCCTTTTGCAGAAATGACTGCTTCAATCCGGCGTGGCATGGAGGCAATCAGCCTGTGGCACTGCTGAGGTGTTATGGAGGCCCAGGATGCTTCGATAGCGGCCTTAAGCTCATCCAGAGTGTTGGGTCTTTCTAACTTTCTCTTCACAATGTCCCACAGATTCTCTATGGGGTTCAGGTCAGGAGAGTTGGCAGGCCAATTGAGCACAGTAATACCATGGTCAGTAAACCATTTACCAGTGGTTTTGGCACTGTGAGCAGGTGCCAGGTCGTCCTGAAAAATGAAATCTTCATCTCCATAAAGCTTTTCAGCAGATGGAAGCATGAAGTGCTCCAAAATCTCCTGATAGCTAGCTGCATTGACCCTGCCCTTGATAAAACACAGTGGACCAACACCAGCAGCTGACATGGCACCCCAGACCATCACTGACTGTGGGAACTTGACACTGGACTTCAGGCATTTGGGCATTTCCTTCTCCCCAGTCTTCCTCCAGACTCTGGCACCTTGATTTCCGAATGACTTTGGACCACTGAGCAACAGTCCAGTGCTGCTTCTCTGTAGCCCAGG
>RJVU01017312.1:450786-505777 GCA_003731715.1 Anabarilius grahami
ATTTAAATCCTAAAACTTTGTTTATTTGAAAATACAAATATATCTCACTGTATTTATTTAAATAAAAAATAAAAATTAAGCTGATTTGTGATTATTTATGATTATAACATTTTTATTTATTATTATTAATAAAACACTTAAATCCTAAAACTTTTCAATCCCAGAATTTCAATATAGTCTCAGACTTTTGGATCTCACTGTATACTGTATATATAAATAAAAAGAGAAAATGAAGGAAAGATGAGCTCTTGTGTGGTTTCCCAGATATTTGACCTTCAAAAAGACACTTGCACTTTCAGATCCTGGCCTCTAGAGGATAGTATGTACACACAGCCCTTCAAGACACGATGATGACATTGAGCTAAAATTTCATTTCTTGGTTATAATACATTTTCAGATTAAAAAAATTGTGCATTTATTCTGTTTTCATATTTGTGTGGGTTTATAATAAAAGAATGACAGCAAATCTTGCTTGTGAGGAGAAAAAAAAGTGGTGTTTGGCACTAAAATGATGCTCACTGACCTTGTTCAGCCTGTACAGAGTCACAGAGAAAGCGGCACTCCTGCAAGATGGAGTTTTCTAGAGTTTTCTTCCCAACACCAAAGTATTTCAGTGTTGCCAGAGCAAAACGCCTCTGCTGACGCCACATGTGGCCACTTGACATAACTAGACCTACATAGAAAGAATGATTTTAGGATTATAATGAAATGAAATATTTTGCCAGTATTTGAATCATATAGGTGCAATACAACTTTTTCCTCCATCTGTACCTTTCCCTTTACTGAGCTTGTCAACTATAGGGAAGTACGGCCGGTCTGTGAAGATGTCCGCCTGTTCCACAAACGCCTCTTTGAAAGTCTCGTATCCAGTGACTAGTATGCAGGGATTGCTTCCCAAATAAAGTGTGCTCACATTTCCATACCTCTCAGCAATCTGATCAACATGATCTTCATGTTATACATTCACATAGAATCATTTTACATATTTTTATGTGTCATACGTGACTTACCCTCTGAAAGGAGCCCAGTGGATCACTAAAGCCTATATTTATGAGGTTTCCGATGACAGGCAGTGGGAAGGGTCCTGGCGGCATGTTCCTGGACCGAACATCTCGCAGGTGTTTCACCAACAGCAGCACGCACAGAAATATCAGGAGTCCCTGAACGTCCATCCACTCACCCATCAGCTGTGACAACACTGACGCCATGCTTACTGAGACGAGAGAGACCATTACACACACAAAGACATTTATAATATTACAAAAGATTTCTATTTCAAATAAACGCTGACGAAAAAATACTTTAAAAATGTGTCACTGCAAATATTATTAAAGAGTCCATATCATTCAAAGTCTTGATTTTGTTTTTGGGCTCTACTGGAAGAGGTTTTCATGCTTTAATGTTCAAAAAACACATTTGTGTTCTCATATTCTCCATTGTCGCAGCTCCTCTCTTCCCAGTCTGTCAGTAACGCTCTGTTTAGTTCCTGTCTCTATGAAGCCCCTCCTTCTGAAAAGCTCAATGTGCTCTGATTGGTCGATTGGACCAGTGTGTTGTGATTGGTCAAGCGCTTCGAGCGTTTTTGGGAAATGTCCCACCCCTTACCATAACTGCGAGTTTCAACCACGCGCGCTGAAAAATCTGTGAGCGCTTCAGCAGCGCAACATTTTTTTTTTTCAGTTGACATGCTTCGCTTGCTATGATACGGAATATCCGCGGAAGTGTTACTAGTATCTCATTTCACATATAGTTTGTTTATGTATTGTTTCTAAATAAAAATGCCAATACAATGTAAAGTATTTGCTCTGGCTCTTGATTTAAATTATTTTGTTCTGTTATTATGCTTGCTGTTGTCATCTGTTGACGTTGTACAAGCAGAATGTGGCGGTTGGTCGGTGTTGTATTTGTCCCGCCCCTCCTCCACTGTGATTGAATGGCTGGGTAAAAAGTGACAGTGATGAACGCTGCGTTTTACCCAAAGTTAAACATTCTTCAACTTTCCGCGACTGGTAAAAAACGCCAAATAGACGCTCAGCACCTCGTTAAGCCCAAAGTATACTTCACTTTTTACGCGTACGCGAGGGTCGCACATGCGCATTTAATTATTCTTTTTTTAATTAGTTTATCCACAAGGTGGCAACCGTGCTCTGGGGGCGTCGATTCACATGGTAGTCAAAGGAAAACTGCATAAACAGAACAGGCCTACATAGATGAGAGATTGTGCGATGATATTAGAAAGTACCCTCATTTGTACAACTCTAGCATGAAAGAACACAATGATATTTACATGGGTTGTAACTCGTGGCAAGAGATCCACTCAATGGCGCTCAATGGTGCTACCGTTGAAAACAATTGGAAAAATCGTTTTGGTGGACACACGGCATAAAAGTGAAGCCAAAACGTCTTGATCGCCCCTGGGTGGCTGGATGCAGTATAAGTCATAAGCAATGTTGCCAAGTCTGCGGTTTTCCTGCGGAATTGGACTACTTTAATACTGTTGCCGTGGGTTGATCTGGAATGCGAATCTTACCAGGAAAACCCCACCAAAAAAACCCTTGAATGCAATTTTTATCGGGGGACCCCCTCTAAAACATGATTGGGCTAGTTTTGAGTAGCAATTGGGCGGGTTTTGTTGTGAAAACCTGGCAACCCTGGTCATAAGCCCCGCCCTCTCCATGTAATGTAATGGGACGTGAGACAAACTAAACAGTAAAATTACACATCAAATATTTTTTTCCAAAAGATGGTTTCTGTCATTTTAGGCATTTTTTTATCACGCTAATGTCAGATAAAGTGTTCGTTCTTTAAATAAGCGTTGTTTTATTTGATGCTATAAAAACACAGGTTTTGACATCATGATTGACAGCTGAGATTGACAGCTTCTCTGAGCAAAGTAGTCATTAAAGAAGTAGTTCACCCAAAAATGAAAATTCTGTCATTTATTACTCACCCTCATGTCGTTCCACACCCGTAAGACCTTCATTAATCTTCAGAACACAAATTAAGATATTTTAATTGAAATCCGATGGCTCCGTGAGGCCTTCAAAGGGAGCAATGACACTTCCTCTCTCAAGATCCATTAATGTACTAAAAACATATTTAAATCAGTTCATGTGAGTACAGTGGTTCAATATTAATATTATAAAGCGACGAGAATATTTTGGCAACTAACCCTTTAAGTCACCAACTGACTTTTTTCTAGATCTTCTGGATTAGAGCTTTAACTTTAATTCTAACTTTTCAGAACTGTTTATTTCACACCGACATAATGAGATATTCTGCAGTAAACTGTACTAACCAATTCTGCGGGAGTGTGGGCGAGACCTTCATATTAGTGTTGCCAAGTCCACGGTTTTCCAGTGGAATTGGGCTACTTTTACACTGTTGCCGCGGGTGTTTTTTCATGTCCGCGGGTTGAATAGACTCAAAATAATGTGATATTTAACCTCTGGAATTCAAATTTTACCAAGGGAGCCTCTCTAAAAACTTGAATTTTACCCCCAGAATGCTATTTTTATCCTGGGACGCCTTGAAATGCTATTGGGCTAGTTTTGAGGAGCAATTGGGCGGGTTTTGTTGTGAAAACCTGGCAACCCTCCTCGAAATCGGCTCCACTTCGCGCTCACTACAGCACAGATGTCGCCATGTTGGCGGCTTCACTTGCTACAATGGAAGAGAGTGAAGGGGTGTCGTCCATCTTTTTTTAACTGTAGTTTCAACACACTAACTAACTCAACCAGGCCTCGCCCCTTTATTTTGCGTATGCCTTCGGCGGGAATTATTTAAATGAGGCACATTGTGTTGTGTTCGTTACTGGAAGAAAACTCAAGATGGCGGCGTTTCAGGGAGTTCAAAAACAGTGCGCACTATAGAGAATAACTCCCGCTGGGGGTACTTTGTGCTTAGGAATCAATCTTGAATAAATGACAAAATGGAAATGCTGCCATTTTCAAAACATACAACAGGTAAATTTGTTGCGCATGTTTTCTCTCGTATCTGAAGAATCAGTGAATGTCTGACTAATAGTCCTGAACTTTCAAACGCTGCACACAGAACTTGTTCACGGCGTATGAAACATGTCAGAGAGAAAATACTCCTAATTATCATACAGGAGGAGCTCAGACCTGATAAATCAATTCACACAAGACGTTATATTACACTCTTGACCTTGTAAACGCACAACTGTTGTCAGCTATGAATGTTTATGACGGCGTCTGTTGCACCTGATGTATGAAGTGGCCTAGTTTATACTGATGTTTACTGTTATTATTGTTTTATTGTTTGCAGGCAAACTGATTTACAGAAAAAACGTTCCAGACTCCTTCAGCTCGATGGTAGAAAGACACACATTTGACAACTGCTTCAAACCTGAATTAACAAGTACAAGCAGGACAGATGTTGGGTCAGAAACACAAACATCTATGTTAATATGGGCTAATTACGATCGCTTTTCCACTTGCCTTCGTGCTTGATCCCATTTAAAGCTTATGGAACTGTGGTAACATTTCATCATCGTGAAAACACACTTCATTAATTTTAATAAGTGACGGGAGATAATTGGCTGCAGATCGGACTCAAAACTGAGTGTTCATGAGTTCAATCAACTTCAACTTGGTCATTATTTTCGTAAAGTTTTTCAAAGATATTATTTTTAATTTAAAATAAGAGTTTGCAAGTACTTTGAAATCACACCAGCTAGATTTTAATAATACTTAAATTAAATATTTAAGAAATTTTACATAAATTAATCAAATAACTATACCTGACATGACTAATGCATTTAATTCATTTTAGCATGAAAGACCACATTAAAATGTTATGGTCTACCTTGATGTAATTTTACACTTTATATATTTAATAAGTTATAAAATATTTCAAAAAGAAAAAAATCATTTAAATTTAATTAGGCATTTCTATAACAACCTCATGCAGATTCANAAATCTCATTCAGATTCAAATAAAACCCAGGATTAGAAAGAAATAAAACGCTTCAAAACGCTCAAAAAATCTTTTACTTCAGTCCCTTCACGGTTCAGACACATAAAAACACAACGAAGTAAAAGTTGGACTTTGTACCCGCCTGAGTTTACTGCACAAACAAATGAATGTCAAATGATCGCTACACCGCATAGATGTCGGTCAGGATATCTGTACTTACGAGAATGATGTTATTTATCGAACAAAGGACAGGCGTGGAAATACATAAATGTACAGAACTTACTTTTCAACGTCACTGCGCACACATTCAGAATAAAAAAAATAGTATTTAATATTTATAATATTATAAAAATATGTTAAAAAAAAGATGAATGTCAAGTTGTTTTAGATAAATTTGACATAATGTCACATTTATTAAGGTGACTTGTGACGTTTGTGTAAAATGCAGGTCATGAAACAGGAAAAACATCTTTTCTGTGTTTTTCTACAACTTTTGTAACATATTTCGATTATTGTTACATGGCATGACTGGACACATGGATCACAGAACGATTTTTGCTTCTTTTTTTCAATCTGACAAAACAATTACACTTTGGCAGTAAAGGTCAAAGCAAGTTGTCTGTATGGTAATCAGGTAAAGTTATTTTTTTTTCACCTTTACTGTTGAAAATGTATGAAAAAGAGAACAGCAGAAGTGGACGAAGCCTTCAGTCTGATGTCTCAATCTTATTTCTGAACATTTTTTGCCAGTTTGAAACAATTAGACACTAAAAATGTTGAGTTAAAAACAACCCAAGTTGGGTTGAAAATGGACAAACGAAGCGGTTGGGTTGTTTTAACCCAGCGGTTGGGTTAAATGTTTGCCCAACCTGCTGGGTAGTTTTATTTAACCCAACTATTGTTTAAAAATTACTGTATTGCTTGCTTAAAATGAACACAAAATATGTTGTTAATATGTTTAATAATAAGTTTAATGATTAATAACTAAACAAACATTTGTTAAATTGCTTATTAATAAATGTTCACCTGTTGATTATTATTGTTGCCTCTAAAAAATGCTGGGTTAAAAACAACCCAAGTTGGGTTGAAAATGGACAAACGAAGCGGTTGGGTTGTTTTGACCCAGCAGTTGGGTTAAATGTTTGCCCAACCTGCTGGGTAGTTTTATTTAACCCAACTATTGTTTAAAAATTACTGTATTGCTTGCTTAAAATGAACACAAAAATGGTTGGAAATTAAAAATCAGACTCATAATTACTAGAGGCAACAATAATAATCAAAAAGATGAGCATTTATTAATAAGCAATTTAATAAATGTTTATTGTTTAAATATTATTCAAAAAAAATATTAATAAATGTTTTTTTGTTAAACATATTAATAAATGTTAATTTCCAACATATTTTGGGTTCATTTTAAGCAAGAAATAAAGTAATTTTTAAACAATATTTGGGTTAAATAAAACTACCCAGCAGGTTGGGCAAACATTTAACCCAGCCGCTGGGTTAAAACAACCCAATCGCTGGGTTTGTCCATTTTCAACCCAACTTGGGTTGTTTTTAACCCAGCATTTTTTAGAGTGTAGGCTAATTATGTGTCTGATTTTTAATTTCCAACCTATTTTGGGTTAATTTTAAGCTAGTCATTTAGTCATTTTTAAACAATAGTTGAGTTAAATAAAACTATCCAGCAGATTATGCAAACATTTCAACCAACCGCTGCGTTTGTCCATTTTCAACCCAACTTGGGTTGTTTCTAACCCAGCATTTTTTAGAGTGTGTGAGGGATAATTCTGCCAATTATCCCCTTTTTTGACTTTGAAAATCTGTGATGCTCAGATCTGAAGCTTCTTTATAATAACCATCTGCAATGAAACCTGAAATTATAGCCCTTAGTTGTGAAGTAAACAGAGACATCTGTCAACGTAACTCAAATATATTATCAAAAGCCACTTTTAAGTGTATTTAACTGCTGTCTTCTTTCATTTAAATATATATTTTCAGTGAGAAGAGTTTGTGTAGCATCTCCTTCCATTATAAAACACACATTTTTGGTAACAACGCCTCAGATGAAACCATTTCACCATTTTTTATCTCTTTTTTTTTTTTTTTCATCAAGGGCTGTATATATCTAAACTATCTTCATTGCTTGACTTTTCAAGTAACCTATAGGGAGCAGATCTCTAAGTATTTCTGTTTTCAAGCAGCATAATCAATTCCAGGAAACCTGAAAGTGAGTAAAATGTAAGTATTTGCGAATACTATAACACAGCCAAAAGTTCTCAGCCATAAATATCTGCAAAAAGGTGGGAAAATCAAACCAAAGCTGGTTGTGGGTAGAGTATGAAACGGATAACAGCAGAACACTATTCTAGATTCACAGTGCATGTCTCCACAAAACAAGAAAAATAACACTGATATGAATGATAAAGAAGTGTCTCTCCTCTTTCTCGAGTTCAGAAAATATAGTGTCTCACAGCACTCCGATAAAGAACATGTACGTGTACTTTATTGTGTTTCCATTCCTTCTAAAGTCTCCTAAATTCCACATGACCGCCAAAGGTCATCTGACGTTACTGCACCGGCTCACAGACGCCGATCAAACTGAAGCAAACGTGCTTTTCTCCTCATAATAAAGGGCTGGATCAAACCGTGGTTGTTTTTCTCAGTTAAGTTCCACTGTAAGCTTCACGAGGTAGGTCCTGCAAGGTCTCATCGATGGTGACCACCAGTTCTTCCGGCTTCATGGCATTCAGGGGCTCGGAGTGATTGTACACGATGCAGCGCATGTCCACCGGATGCGAGAGTTCGCTCATTTCATTCACGCTGCTGCTGATGCAGTTCACCTCACTCTTGCTCCTGCGGTCGTCTGAACGAGGCCCAAACACCCACTCTGATGAGAGACACAGATTAGAGATGATTATCAGTCACACAGAGAGTCAAAGGATCCACTGCATGAGAGAGGACAAAACACTCTTAAAGGATTAGTCCACTTTTAAATAAACTTTTCCTGATAATTTACTCACCCCCATGTCATCCAAGATGTTCATGTCTTTCTTTCTTCAGTCGAAAAGAAATTAAAGTTTTTGATGAAAAAAAAAATTAGTTTCACTGCAGCTTCAAATTGTTCTACACGATCCCAGATGAGAAATAAGGGTCTTATCTAGAGAAACCATTGCTCATTTTCTGAAAAAAATAGAAAATTAGATAATTTTTAACATTAAATGCTCATCTTGAACTAGCTCTCTTCTTCTTCTTTATTAGAATTCCAGCAGTGTAGACGCTGCTACGTGTATTACTGCCCTCCACAGGTCAAAGTTTGAACTAATTGTTATATACTATTAAACTAGCATATTGCATATAAAAATTAGTTCAAACTTTGGCCTGTGGAGGGCAGTAATACACTTAGCAGTGTCTACACTGCTGGAATTCTAATAGAGGAGAAGAAGAAGAGAGCTAGTTCATGATGAGCATTTAAGGTTAAAACGTGTATAATTTTCAATTTTTTTCAGAAAATGAGCAATGGTTTCACTAGATAAGACCCTTATTTCTCATCTGGGATCGTGTAGAACAATTTGAAGCTGCAGTGAAACTAATTTTGACCTTCAACCGTTTGGTGCCCATTGAAGTCTACTATATGGAAAAAAAATCCTGGAATGTTTTCATCAAAAACCTTAATTTCTTTTCGACTGAAGAAAGAAAGACATGGACATCTTGGATGACATGTGGGTGAGTAAATGATCAGGAAAAGTTTATTTAAAAGTGAACTAATCCTTTAAAAGTAAAGCTTCTTTATTGGCATTGATGTTTCCACGAAGAACCTTTAAAGTCCCCCTGTAGTCAATAATTTTATCCCTTAAAACTCATCTTTGATCACCAAAATTACATATTTAAACATTTTTTCCTGTGGAAAAAAAAAAAAAATCTTTATGCCTTAAAATAGCTTGAATGTAACTTTACATCCTTGCTTCATTTAATATACGTGGATCTATGAATATGCTAATTAGCCCCGCCTCCACTCACACGCACAAGCTCAGAGATCCACTCGGTCAACTTACTGAGGTAAACGCTGCACAATGGTATCCCTTTTTACAAAGTCGGACACATAAATGATTAGCCTACATTATCAAACAGCTGTTCCCTTTTGCCATCTGAGTCTTCCTTCTAAATATCCTTGGAAGCGCTTTGAACAACTCAGTAAATCAGTGGAGAAAGATATAGTTCATCATAACATTGTAATATACATCATACACTCGATATATTGCTAAATCTACCCGATTTTTCATATCAGCAGAAAAATATACCGGGTTAACCTGGCTTCTCTTGAGACTCTCCTGCTTCAGAGCATAGTAATGATATGCTAAACCCGCCCCACATTGACGTGATTGGTTACAAGGTAGTTTGTGATGTCACAAACACCAGCAATTTCAAACCGCATTTTTTGAAACTCTTTAGATCAACTGCAGTTTTAAAGAGAAAATACTCAGCAGTGGTGTTGACTGATGAATTTGAACATGGTTTGTCTTAAAGCACATTAAAAACACCACATAGACGTCAACATTAAAAACTTGATTTTCACAACAGGGGAACTTTAACATCCATGGAACCTTTCCATTCCACAAAATGGAAAAGGTTCTTCAGATTATTAAATGTATTAATTAATAATTAAATTAATAATTATTATTAAAATGTTCTTCGAACTAAGAAAAAAATAACCCTCAACAGATCACTGAAAGGTTCTTTGGGGAACCAAAAATGGTTCTCCTTTTGGGAACCTTTATATTTAGGATTATGCACACTCAAAAAATATTTACTCGAAAATTTAAGATTTAGGTATCTGACTACATAATGCACAATAAAATTACACAGTTTTAACATAAACTAATAAACTTAATGTGATGCATATTTGTTGATGCAATTTGAATAAATTCCTTTTGAGAATTATTTAAATAAAATCAAATATGTGCAAGTAGTTAATAAAAAACCATGTCATGAATTTTTGAGTGCAGAAATCTTACGTGTTTCATTTTTCTCTGACTGACAAATATGCATCACATTAAGCTTTATAATTTGTTTGTTATAACTGTTTCTATCAAAAATAATTGACATTTTATATGGAATTCAAACACACACATCTTAAAAATTAGGCCTAAATATTTTGTTGAGTGCATAAAAAAAATAATGGTGATTGTCCTAGATGTGAAGTTAAGTGAAGTGAAGTGACAAGTATGGTGACCCATACTCGGAATTTGTGCTCTGCATTTAACCCATCCAAGTGCACACACACACCGTGAACACACACCGTGAACACACACCCGGAGCAGTGGGCAGCCATTGCTGCGGCGCCCGGGGAGCAGTTGGGGGTACGGTGCCTTGCTCAAGGGTCTCACCTCAGTCGTGGTATTGAGGGTGGGGAGAGCACTGGATATTCACTCCCCTCACCGACAATCCCTGCCGTACCTGAGACTCGAACCCATGTCCTTTGGGTTACAAGTCCGACTCTCTATCCATTAGGCCACGACTGCCCCAGATGCTGATTGGCCAATAAATGATTCCAGTCAAGTTGAAAGACTTACAGTAAGAGCTCTAATGTAAAACATCCGTTTCTCGGCTTTATATATCACAGTGCAGCACCTAACTATTCAGCTTAGTTTACATGTCAGAGATAATATACACTGATCAGGCATAACATTATGACCAGAGACAGGTGAATAACAGTGAATAACACTGATTATCTCTTCATCACCACCTGTTAGTGGGTGGATATATTAAGCAGCAAGTGAACATTTTGTCCTCAAAGTTGATGTGTTAGAAGCAGGAAAAATGGGCAAGCGTAAGGATTAGAGCGAGTTTGACAAGGACCAAATTGTGATGGCTAGACGACTGGGTCAGAGCATCTCCAAAACTGTTGCTCTTGTGGGGTGTTCCCGGTCTGCAGTGGTCAGTGTCTATCAAAAGTGCTCCAAGGGAGGAACAGTGTTGAACCGGTGACAGGGTCATGGACGGCCGAGGCTCATTGATGCACTTGGGGAGCAACAAGACGAGCTACTGAAGCTCAAACTGTTTAAGAAGTTAATGCTGGTTCTGATAGAAAGGTGTCAGAATACACAGTGCATCACAGTTTGTTGCGTATGGCAACCATGTTGACTACTGTCCACCGCCGAAAGAGCCAACAGTGGACACGTGAGCATCATAACTGGACCACGGAGCAATGGAAGAAGGTGGCCTGGTCTGATGAATCACGTATTCAGTACAATAGGGGCCATAGAGTGCTTTGTTTTGAAATGGCCTTGAAATTGGGCGATTTTCATGCCATAATCTTTTGAATAGGCCTTTATTCTGTCACTGTCCACAGCGATTCATACCAACACATGTATGATTTTATTTTATATATTTTTTTTAAGTTTAATGACTAGACAAATAGAATAACTTCTCTCCAGAATAGGGAAAAAACACAGTATACTTTAAATTGAACTTTCATGATTGAGAGTTCTGATTCTGAACCACTCATGATACACAGCAAACTCTGTTGGAGGCTGATTGAATTCATCTATTGAGTCCATTTGGACAAAACAATGTGAAACTGTTTGTTGTGGAAAATGGTCTGGGGACGAGTTCAGTCAGAAAACTGTGACAGGAAACACAGGACACAAGAAAATAGCAGTAAACAGCCTGTGGCAGCAGAAGTGAGAGGTTAAACCATAATCTGTACTGACAGAGGTGGAAAAAAGTCTGAGATTGAACATAAATATTCATATTCTATACACCCAAACACATATATCTGATTAGCAACGGCATTAATGTACCAAAGACATTTTGTCTAACACAAAAGAGCCGTGCACTTTCACAGACACGTTATACAAACATTATTATTATTCAAGGACATAAACTAAGTTAAAAATAGCCCATGACTTGATTAAAAGGTCTGGTTTCAATAATTTAATGAAAAGCATGATTCTTCTTTATGAAACAGAAGCCAAGAATCTCACAAAACCTGTCAAGAACATGTCCGGGTCATATTTCACAATTCATGAAAACAAAATTGATATTCCAATTAGGAAGCAACAACAGCTTCTTTCTGTAATGCAATACACTTTACATATTATATATGAGCCTCAGGCTGCTGTCTGACTGCATTAATTATACCTTGCAGTTAAGAATTAAAGTACTACACTACTTGATTAATGATTCAAATAACTCTAATGTACTGTCATCATCCAGTCTGAATGCGCCATCAGACCATACACTTAGTTCAGATCCATGACGGAAAGCACCAGCCTGGCTGCGCTAAACGCATTCGCCTTTGACTCAGAAAGCCGCCTGGAATTAAGATGAGCAGATAATACAGCAGAGTCAGCCTGAAGGGTGTGAGTAAACAAAAGTGGCTGATAAGCAGAGCCATGTGATGGCATGAAAACTTCCCACATACAAATTTATGCCATTTAGGCTGAACTGCTTCAATGAAAGAAGGAGAGGCAAAATGAGCATGGCAAAATAATCAGGACTTTAAAAGGGATTTTTATATTTCCAGAGAAAGAACAAATGTTGTTGTAAGAGAACTGGCTCTTGTAGGGGAGAGTGGGGTAAGATGAGCCAGTGGGCAAGTTATCTTGGCAACTATACACTTTTATTGTCATGTGACCATATATTTTGGAACCACGCATAATTTTTGCCAGACTGTGAAAAGGAGAAGCACATGGGAGGAGTGGAAGGCACCCATTTACTTTAAAAACTGTTTTTGGCATGTCAAAGTGAATTTTTAACATAATAGATATAATGGCTGTTACATCAAAGCGAATTTGTTCAGGTCTAAAATATTTACGATCCATATTGATGATTTAGCAATGTATAAAACCATACAAATCATCTAGCTAAATAATAGCCTGAATTAGTAAACTAGCAAATTTTTAAAAAAAATGGCAGCTATGGGGTAAAGTGAGCCAAATGCTTTGGGGTAAATTGAGCCATTCATTCTAATTTTGTTTTCATTTAATTTTAATTGCGCCACGCATTACATAATCACGTTGGAAAGGTCATGCGTGATGTAGGCGGAAGTATTGCGGTATTTTCTCTTCCAACTTCAAAATCGTCAGGCATTGTTGTTTTACCTTTTTTTGTAAAGGCCGTTTGACTTAGTCTTTACACGTTCACTTTGTAAACACTTGCTCCATACTTCCGCCTACGTCACGCGTGACCTTTCCAACGTGATTACATAATGCGTGGCGCATCGTAGAGCAGTTCAAGACGAGCATTTGTGGTTAAAAAGTATAAAATTGTTATTTTTTTTAGAGAATGGACGATCGTTTCACTAGATAAGACTCTTATTCCTCATCTGGGATCGTGTAGAGCTCTTTGAAGCTGCACTGAAACTGACACTTGGACCTTCAACCTGTTGAATCCCAGTGAAGTCCACTATATGGAATGTTTTCCTCAAAAACCTTAATTTCTTTTCGACTGAAGAAAGAAAGACAAACATCTTGGATGACATGGGGGTGAGTAAATTATCAGGATATTTTAATTATGAAGTGAACTACTCCTTTAAGTTAGCTTTAAGAACTATTATTTGTAAAAGGAAATTTTATTATTAAATTAGTTTTTAAAATAGTTAAATTATCTTTAAAATTTCACATGGGTTTTGATTCAGATTCAGTTAGATGGTCAGTTTACACCTAGATGGTGCAACTTACCCACTGACTCGGATCAACTTACCCCTAACCTGGGGTAAATTGAGCCACAGGAACACTTTTTTATAGTTTTAGAACCATTTGTCATAGATGTATTCTGAGCATTTAAAATGATAGGAAACATCTTGAAATTACTTTAGATACTGTTAGGGAATTTTTTAAAATTAATCATAACTAACATTTCTTTTTCTTTCAGGATTAACATTTATATGCTTTTGAAAATTAAATGTCCCCAACATTTGGGCCAAAGTGTGCACAATACTTTCATTGTACTTCTGCCTCATTTTCCCTTATCTTGAGGACCACATAAGTAAATTAAAATGGCTCATCTTACCCCACTATCCCCTATACAATCTGCATGTCTGATTCATCAGTATTTTTTAATAGTGTCATTGACTTTTTATTTGACAGACTGTGTAAATAATCTCCCATGGTTATGTTTTTGTTTTATTTGTTAATTTTGTACTTATTTTTTATTTTTAATCAATTTTAAAATAGTTCATAATAAACACTAGATTTTTAATTTGCTGAAGAAAATATTAGTGGTGTTCACCTGCTTTTTTCGCCAGCCGTTTCATTGTCCAACGAGAGGAAAAAATGCAACTCCTGTCCATTTGGAAGAAAACGCCAAACTATAAATATCAGCGATAGTGAGGTTTGCCATATCATAATAAACAAGCCGACAAAATTCAAACTAAATAGTGCGCATGACTACTAGGATGGAAAAAGTAAGCTTCCTATACTTCCTGTCTTGACCCTGGAGAGAGAAACACTACAGTGAGAATCTCACCAAACAGACAGTCTTCACATTTACACCTCCAGGACGACACAAATGCACAGAGCACATCTACAGGAAGAGTGCTTGCTGTAACCAGGGCTTTTGGGGAAATCTCTTAGGTATTGTTGAGTGCTCATGTCCCCGCTCTGCTTCTCCTGTGTGTGTGTGTGAAACTCGCCTGCTTCATCGCTTCAGGTAAACGTCAAGGTCTTTGAAAAACAGAAGTGAGGAACTGTAATTCCTTTTCATCCCCTTCCAGATACTCAACTCTGAGCTTTCAGCGATCAGACGAGATGTTTGTGGAGTTGAATGTAAATGTGTGAATGAACAACAGAGGTGCATTTCGGAGTTGAGACTACTTCATGTCAGAACTGATGTACAAACAGTAGTGATGCACCATCAAACAAAATATCACGAGTCTAATGCACTCACGTACATATGCGTAAATATCAAACATATGGAGCATCCCCCAAAAAACACACTCCAGACAAACTCATTATAACCCCTTATGAATATGAATACCTAAACACACCAAAATCCAAAAGCACACTTTCAGAAAACTATTTCATATTAAAAATGACCATAGTACTAGTTAATGGTTGCAATGGATGAATAAATGAGCTGTAAATATATGACCTGCTGGAAAAAAGAAGAAGAAGAACAAAAAAAAAAAAACAGCTTAAAGAATTAGTTCACTTTCAAATGAAAATTAGCNAAGAACAAAAAAAAAAAACAGCTTAAAGAATTAGTTCACTTTCAAATGAAAATTAGCCCAAGCTTTACTCACCCTCAAGCCATCCTAGGTGTGTATGACTTTCTTATTTCTGATGAACACAATCGGAGATATATTAATAAATATCCTGATGCATCTGAACTTTATAATGGCAGTGAGCGGGATCAACGAGTATGAGCTGAAGAAAGTGCCTCCATCCACATCCATCCATCATAAACGAACTCCACATGTCTCCGGAGGGTTAATAAAGTCCTTCTGAAGGAAAGCGATGTTTAACAAGTTATGAAGTAAAATATCTAGCTTCCGCCAGACCGCCTTCCATATTCAACTTTTGAAGAAAACAGAACTGGCGTTGCGTGAGTTACACTTTTTCCGTAAGTTGAATAGGGAAGGCGTAGGACGTAGCGTAAGCTTTTTGAACTGCGAGAGTTTTACACTTTCTTCGTAACTTGAATACGGAAGGCGGTCTGGTGGAAGCTAGATAATTTACTTCATAACTTGTTAAATATGGATTTTTTTTTTACACAAACGCATCGCTTCGCTTCAGAAGGACTTTATTAACCCCCTGGAATGGCGTGGAGTACGTTTATGATGGATGTGGATGGAGACACTTTCTTCAGCTCATACTCGTTGGTATCGCTCACTGCCATTACAAAGCTCGGATGCGTCAGAACAGTGATTCTCAAAGTGTGGTATGGGCTCCCACTAGTGGTACGCATAGGAATCGCTGAATTAAATATGAATTGGCTGTGATGGGTGGAGGTGGATAAATTATGAAAAGTTCAATGAAACTGCTATAGTGGCTTCAATCTGGTAAGAGAAGTGTGGATCAGGAGGAGAAAGTGTCAAGCACAAGAACTGAAGAGGACAAAAGTGAACCAAGCACAGGTGCTAACAGTGGCTTTGATAGCGCCGGTGATGTCCCCGGAGCATCTGCTAGCAGCAGCAAACGGTACAAAACAGTGAGAAATTATGACTCGAACTACATCAAATTTGGATTTATTTGTAGCAGGAGAGAGAACGAGCCCAGGCTGCAGTGTGTGTTATGTGGCAAAGTTCTTAGCAATGAATGTATGAAACCATTGCATCTCAAATGACATCTAACAACCAAACACACGGCACTTAAGGACAAATCAGTGGGGTTTTTTTTTTTACGAAAACGTGATGAACTGAAGCATTCAAAGTCCACCATTCAATCCTGTGGTACACCCATAATCAAAGCACAGGAAGCTTCATATCGTGCCAGCCTCCGGATCGGTTGACTTTAGTACAGTTATGTTACGAGTACAGTAAATTGTTTACTTAACATTTGATCTTGATCTTTATTTAAGTTCATTTTTATTTAAACATTTAAAGTATAGTACAGTTTTTATTTAACTTTTAGGTTCAAAACATTTTAATTAATTTTTTTATTTATGTACCTGTATGTAAGTGCAGTGTTGATGTTCAAACTGTGCATTTACAGTGTTTAACAATAATAAATATACTTATTTGGAATAAACTGCCTCGTTTTTTAACTTCAGCTGAATAGTTAGGCCTACTACGCTACTGTATTTAAATGTTGGTCATTATGGTGGTACTTGGAGAGAGAAATATTTTCTGAGGTGGTACTTGGTGTAAAACGTTTGAGAACCACTGCGTTAGAATATTTATTAATATTTTTCAGATTGTGTTCATCAGAAAGAAGAAAGTCATATAGGATGGCTTGAGGGTGAGTAAAGCTTGGGGTAATTTTCATTTGAAAGTGAACTAATCCTTTAAAACAACCTTAGATGGTCCAGCATGGTCAGGCTGATCTGTTGTCAGCTTTTAGAGAGGTTTTACCCAGATAACAGGGAACGTTCTCAGAACGTTCTGGCAACGTTCTTCCAGTAACATAGATATAATGTCTGTTAGTTATCTGCACAAAAACGTTATTTATACATCATTCATGGAACTTTTTTTTTTCTGAAACATTTTAGTTCTTCTACGTCTTTTTAAATGTTACTTGTTTTAGAATGTTCAGAGAACATTCAAAAGTAACGTTCCCATAATGTTTAAAGGATGACAAATGTAATATTACCTCAATGTTTGCATAACCAAGAAACGTTTTTAAAACGTTTTAAGCGTTTACAAAAAAACAAAAAAACAAAAAGGTTTTCATAACTTGATGGGAACATTAGAAAAACGTTCTTAGAATATATTTTTGTTAGCTCGATAGCACTTCACTGGGAAATCAGAGACCTTGGCTTGTTTTATTTTTATCAGTACTAGTGCAATGCACCAAACCAGATGCAGAGTTGCATTTCTGTATTTCTCTTGCTGATTTGAATGCATACCCAAAACACACAAATACTTGCACAGTGTTTAGTCAGAGTGTTGTTTAATTGAACACATACACAGTACATTTCCAGAATGCACTTACCCAAAAACTCATGCACGAGATCCTTCACCAGGTGCCCCACGATCGCGTACGCCACGGCGACCACCACCAGCGCGGCCATGACCAGATACAGCACCGCCTTGGGCAGCGGTATCGACTCTCTCTGCGGCGTCCTGTAGTCCGTGTACTGCAGGTCACTCTCGGAGTACGAGTACTGAAAGACGTGCTCCATCCCGGACGTGTGATTGGAGTTGAGCGGAGGGTGACTGGCGCTCATCCCGCTCAGATCGGGCTCCAGAGCCGTCACCATGGTGCTCGTCACCGCCTCTACCCGATCCATACTCTTTTGAACAAATCCCGCTGATTTATTCACAAGAGGCAAGATCTGAGAGAGAAAATAGCTCCAGTCCTTGATGGCTGTGGTGTTGCATAAAAACATAATGCCTTTGGATGTTAGCCTATCACTTCTGGTGGAAGTGACCTCCGGCATCACCAGTGGATGTAGTTGCGCCAAACTCTTGCTGAAGTCTCGTTCAGTTTATCCAAATGAGGATATCAGTTTCCTCATGCATTAGTGCAACGTGAATTTTCCTGGTTTAATAAGAAAGATTAAACCAGTCCCAAATAATTCGCTAAAATTCCCAAATTGTGTTATTTCCACATGAACACGGTCTAGGCTTGTTCAGTGAGAGTTAAATGTTCTGTAAATGAAAACGCTGCAGTAAAAGCTTTGAATATAAATCATTAGCGCCGTATTCTATTCAAAACATCCCCAAAATTTAAAGTATTTCCACATATAAGACGATCCCAAAAAGGCGCGAAGGCGCAATAAATATCCTGTAAAACACGTCGTTTGTATTATCTCACAATTTTCAAAACGTTTCCAAAGGCAAGGACGTTTTCAAAGAAAGAGTTTCACACAGGACGTTTGAGATGATCATTCGAGTTTGTTTGCTGTGGAAAGAATGATTGTTTCCTCGTTTAATAATGCAATATTCTTTAAATGGAAAATGGTGCAGAATACAAGATTTGAGGATAAATAATAAAACATACCTGCGTTTATATTAACGTCTATTCAGAACATTTCCAAACATTCTGTTCACCCCAAAAGTATTTCCACATCACAACATCTTCGCGACAATATTCGCGTCCATAAAAAGTCGTAAGGAGTAATAAATATCCCTCAGAAGGCTACACATCGTTTCTCATTATAAGGCTATGCAAAAATCCCAAATTCATGTCGTTCTCCCAAGAAAGTGTTTCCGCGTAAACGAAATATTTTTTGACGATCGTTTGCCTCCATAAAAAAAAAGTCCTTAAGAGTAATAAATATCCCTCAGCAGTCTACACGTCAAACACGCTGACGAAACGGTCAAACGCGTCAGCATTTTCCTCACGAGCTCCAAACACGCGCGTCAATTTTGTATGCAGGGGGTGGGGGGGATTCAAAGCGAGCGCGTTCAAGAGCGTAACGAGGGTCGCCTTCAGCGAGTCTAACCCCGTGTTGACCTGGAAACGGGTTTTGTACGGTTTTCCCATCCTTTTCTCAAGGTAGTATAAGGACACAGCTGCCTCCACTGGGAGCGCGCGCAGACTAGTGCTGAAGGGAGCGCGGAGAGGAAACGTCAAGGCTAATCGAAGGTATAACTTTCACAAAAACACTTAAAACATTGTCTTTTCCGCTTGAAAATTCCAATACATGTCAAGTCAAATTTATTTATATAGCGCTTTTTACAATTGGTAATTGTTTCAAATGTCGCCCAAAAGATAATGTTATCGCAGACTAATGTGTTGGAGTCTTTTTTCTTTGAAGGACAAGGTTGAAGGAGACTTGGCAAAGTGAACGGAGACATTTTGTCAGAAATGTTCTTGTATGAATAATCATATTTATACAATCAACATCACTTGCAGGGTAATAATGGTGGTCCTGGGCCTCAAAATCCCATCACCTCACTACACTCAACTAGCCGTGCGCGCCACAGAAGTCACGTGTTCCCTTTTTTCTGATCGTGAGATATCCTCTAGGCTCCTGATAAGAGATGAAGAGACGAAGCGAAAACATCCTTCGTGTGCTGACCCGTCCCAAGAGCTGGAGAGACAGAGATATATATCTTAATGCGACCAACTTCGTTGACTGGACAACATGAACAATAAGTATGTGTATCTGAATCTCTCCCCATTAATATATAGCCTACCTTACATACAAAACAAACATAAATAGGTTTAGTTTGCTGGTTTTAGTGGGATTTTGGGCATCTGTCAGTTGCTCAGGCTGGAAGACCACAAGCTAAACTAGCCGAACACCGGCCTGGAAAGAACACCAACTGAACAAGCAAACAACAGCTGTTTGAGATTTATTTTGTAAGCAAGATCATTTATTTAATGCAACTTAAAATAGGCCACATTAATGGTGTCACTGGGAATAATTAAATTCAACGATTCGACAATATAAATTGGTTTAGTTAGCCTTCAGTGCCATCCATATGATTTTTCCCCTATGCAAGACAAAATATCACATCATATAAATGCTCATTCTTCCCAGGAGAAATTTGTCATGGAGATTAATGGCACATTTTAAAAACAACCCAGTTCATAAAAGCACATTATTCTTATGAGTAATGCATGAATGAAGAGGTAGGACAGTGCCTTTGCTGGAAGCTTTAGTTTGAATCTTCATATTTTAGTTCAAATTCCAGATTCCCGATGATTGATTTCGGCAGGACTCGAATTCTTTGAAATATAAAGTCAAACAGCATATTTATGACCAAAAGACCATTATGAATTTAGGCCGAGACATTTATTTAGGCCATATGTTCAGCTATATGTGCTTCAATAAAACCTTACATTTGTTGTAGGGTGATCTTGCGAATTTAGCCACAAATACTGTAATATAAATACTTATGTACAAAAATAGTTTTATCGTGTAGAATGAGTCCCTCTTTTCAAATACAGCTCTATCCACTTTCACTTTTCACCTTTCAAATACTGACAATTGTGTTTATATCATGCAATTCTGACTTTATATCTTGCAATTCTGACGTTATAACACGCAAGTAAGATGATATCTCGCAATTCTGACTTTATAACTCACAATTACAACTTTATATCTCGCAATTCTGACTGTATAACTCGCAATTACAACTTTATATCTCGCAATTCTGACTTTATAACTCGCAATTACAACTTTATATCTTGCAATTCTGACTTTATAACATGCAATTGCAAGTTTATATCATGCAACTCTGACTTACGACTTTATATCCCGCAATTCTGACTTTATATCTAGCAATTCTGACTTTATAACTCGCAATTCTGACTTTATAACTCGCAATTCTGACTTTATATCTCGCAATTCTGACTTTATAACTCGCAATTCTGACTTTATATCTAGCAATTCTGACTTTATATCTAGCAATTACAACTTTATGTCTCGCAATTCTGACTTTATAACTCGCAATTACAACTTTAAATCTTGCAATTCTGACTGTATAACTCGCAATTACAACTTTATATCTCGCAATTCTGACTTTATAACTCGCAATTCTGACTTTATAACTCGCAATTCTGACTTTATAACTCGCAATTCTGACTTTATAACTCGCAATTCTGACTTTATAACTCGCAATTCTGACTTTATAACTCGCAATTCTGACTTTATAACTCGCAATTCTGACTTTATAACTCGCAATTCTGACTTTATAACTCGCAATTCTGACTTTATAACTCGCAATTCTGACTTTATAACTCGCAATTCTGACTTTATAACTCGCAATTCTGACTTTATAACTCGCAATTCTGACTTTATAACTCGCAATTCTGACTTTATAACTCGCAATTCTGACTTTATAACTCGCAATTCTGACTTTATAACTCGCAATTCTGACTTTATAACTCGCAATTCTGACTTTATAACTCGCAATTCTGACTTTATATCTTGCAATTCTGACTTTATAACTCGCAATTCTGACTTTATAACTCGCAATTCTGATTTTATATCTCGCAATTCTGACTTTATAACTCATAATTCTGACTTTATATCTAGCAATTCTGACTTTATAACTCGCAATTCTGACTTTATAACTCGCAATTACAACTTTATATCTTGCAATTCTGACTTTATAACTCGCAATGACTATAACTCGCAATTACATGTTATATTGCTTAATTACGTGTTATATTGCTTAAAAAATAAATAAATAATTGAAGGACACAAATTTACTTTAAAATGTTCTTTTCTTAAGTCGGACGTCCCTGACATGTAAATTAAGGTTAAAGCCACCATGAAATCAAAATTGACAATTCTTGTTTTTTAATAGAATATTGCAGTATTTATTATAAATGATTTATCTGTGGACATCATTATTATTTTTAATTAACGTGCCCTTGTCAT
Source organism: Anabarilius grahami (assembly GCA_003731715.1). Taxonomy (NCBI): domain Eukaryota; kingdom Metazoa; phylum Chordata; class Actinopteri; order Cypriniformes; family Xenocyprididae; genus Anabarilius; species Anabarilius grahami. The sequence goes on from RJVU01017312.1 coordinate 472,669, forward strand.
TTTTAATCAAAATAACTTCCCCTCCTTCTTGCAACGACATCTCTTCTCTTATCTGATGACGAGGACGGGACAACCTGTCACTCACAAGAGATCCACCAATAGAAAACCACAACCATCCAATCAATTCACCATGGACAAATTCAAGCCCCGCCCTACATTTGTTCTTGTTCGAGAAGTAGTTTCACTCAGATAAACATCACAATGAGGAAGAAAAGACTAGGACAAAAGTTGTGCCCCAAATAACGCACTATACACTATCCACTTTATATACTATGTACTCATCCGTGTAGTGTATGAATTTTATAAGGTTATTTTGTCTTTCAACATTGGAGTCTGATGCCCCTCCCCCTCTGCTACGTAATAAAATTGGCACAGTTGAATGCACAAAATGTCCAACATTCCACACTTTGTTTTTTTCCGTTAATGTAGTGCATCATCCAGGTATTAAAGTGCACTTTTTCTTTTTGGAATTTTCAGTGTGAACACACTACTCGCACTATTTATACTTAAAAACATCATAAGTATGCAAATTGGGACGCACCTAAAGACTTTTGCGTAGTAACCATCATATATTTTAGCTTAGCAGAAATGCTGTACTGACCAGTCAGGAATGGAACTATCTATTTTATAACTTTGTGACTGATGTTGGAAACCATCCACCATTAGCTGAAGAGTTCACCAGCACTGACCCCCATGAGTCCCTCTTTTCAAATACAGCTCTAACCCCTTCACTTTTCTCTGCAGGAGGTCAGCTTGTCTGCGCTTGTCAATTACCTCCTGTGATATTTTGCACACCTTTGTGTCCGCTGGCCTCGCCGTCTCCCTCTCTCTGATGGACTGGAGTCAATTAAGAGCGTATCAGAGCTTTCAACAAGAAGAAGAAGAGGAAGCGAGGGAAGTCATGACCTCACACAGCAAAGGGCTGAATCAGGTAGAGGGTTTTGTCGTGGTGGAGGGAGGCATGTGAGAATGAAGTCTTAGCAAGACATGATGGATTTCCTGGTTGCAGGTTTGATGATAAATATCAAAAGACCATTTATTAAAGTTTGGCTGAAAGCAGCAATGCTCCATCTAAGATCCGTCTCCTTGTCTGCAGTTGAGATTAACATCCTACAGGGAAGAAAATCCCGTTTTATTACATTTTATGTGCATATTTAGATGTTTTTTTAAACCACACCAATTGATTTGCTTATCAACATCAAGATGTGTCTTATAAATGAATTATTTTTATTATTACTTTCCATTATTTGAGTAAGCAATCTTGATTGCATGCCACAACAAGTTTACAGCATTTCCAACATACCCAAGGGAATATGGTGTTAAAAAAAGATTTTTCCCCTTCAATCTTGTTTGATTACCTAAAACAAAAGGACACTGTCTGTATAGGAATTTGCCTTGTAACCTCATTAGTTACGAAATTGGAACAGTCTACATAGGCAGGAATACCATAAGTCATACAAATAGTGTTCAGAAGAGCTTTGTCTTGTTGCTAAGATAATACAATATTTTAATATGCATTATGCATGTGTTCTTTATGGAAGCTTGTTTCCGCCACAAAATAAAACCGTTTAAAAGATAATTGCGACTTTATCTCATCATTTTTAAAAGTTATAAAGTCCAATTCTGAGGGGGAAAAATACTTTTTTTCTCAGAATTGCGAGTTTATATCTCGCAATTTGGACATAATAACATGCAATTAACACTTTATATCTTGCAATTCCGACTTTATAACACGCAATTCTGACTTTATATCACGCAATTACGACTTTATAATTCGCAATTACGACTTTATAAACCAATCAGGCATAACATTATGAGCACTGACAGGTGAAGTGAATAACACTGATTATCTCTTCATCACGGCACCTGTTAGTGGGTGGATATATTAGGCAGCAAGTGAACATTTTGTCCTCAAAGTTGATGTTAGAAGCAGGAAAAATGGGCAAGCGTAAGGATTAGAGCGAGTTTGACAAGGACCAAATTGTGATGGCTAGACGACTGGGTCAGAGCATCTCCAAAACTGCAGCTCTTGTGTGGTGTTCCCGGTCTGCAGTGGTCAGTATCTATCAAAAGTGGTCCAAGGAAGGAACAGTGGTGAACCGGCGACAGGGTCATGGGCGGCCGAGGCTCATTGATGCACGTGGGAAGCAAAGGCTCCGATCCAACAGACGAGCTACTGTTGCTCAAATTGCTCCAGAAGGTAATGCTGGTTCTGATAGAAAGGTGTCAGAATACACAGTGCATCGCAGTTTGTTGCGTATGGGGCTGCATAGCTGCAGACCAGTCAGGGTGCCCATGCTGACCCCTGTCCACCGCCGAAAGAGCCAACAGTGGACACGTGAGCATCAGAACTGGACCACGGAGCAATGGAAGAAGGTGGCCTGGTCTGATGAATCACATTTTCTTTTACATCACGTGGATGGCCGGGTGTGTGTGCGTTGCTTACCTGGGGAACACATGGCACCAGGATGCCCTTTGGGAAGAAGGCAAGCCAGCAGAGACAGTGTGATGCTTTGGGCAATGTTCTGCTGGGAAACCTTGTGTAATGCCATCCATGTGGATGTTACTTTGACACGTATCACCTACCTAAGCATTGTTGCAGACCATGTACACCCTTTCATTGAAACGGTATTCCCTGGTGGCTGTGGCCTCTTTCAACAGGATAATGCTCCTGCCACAAAGCAAAAATGGTTCAGGAAGGGTTTGAGGAGCACAACAATGAGTTTGAGGTGTTGACTTGGCATCCGAATTCCGCAATCCAATCGAGCATCTGTGGGATGTGCTCAACAAATAAGTCCGATCCATGGAGGATCCACCTCACAACTTACAGGACTTAAAGGATCTGCTGCTAACGTCTTGGTGCAGATACCACAGCACACCTTCAGGGGTCTAGTGGAGTCCATGCCTTGATGGGTCAGGGCTGTTTTGGCAGCAAAAGGGGGACCAACACAATATTAGGAAGGTGATCATAATGTTATGCTTGATCCTTGTATCTCGCAGCTCTGAATTTATAACTTGCAATTGTGACTTATATCACGTAATTCTGGCTTTATAAAACTCAATTGCGAATTTATATAATGTAATTCTGAGAAAAAAAGTCAGAATAGCAAGATGTAAACTCACAACTGTGAAATAAAAAAGTCACATTTACCTTTTTTATTCAGTGGCGGAAACAAGCTTCCATAGTTCTTTCTATAATTTATGAGACTTAAAAGCTTTTAAAGTCTTTTTAATACAGTGGTCTGTAACACTGAAATCTCTGCAGTGACAATATCCTCGTGGTAATCTGTCAGATGGAAACATCTGCATTGCAAGAATAAAACTCTCTCCCTTGCTATCATGCAGTGAGGCGGTAGATTAAAGGTTTCCCATTTTCTCAGGGCAATCGATTTAAAGGAATGCACAGGGAAAATGGAGATATTCTGGGTGGATAATCTGAGAGGAATGGCTTATTTAAAAACCACCAATCCTCTCAAAAAGTGTGCTAATTTTAAGCGCTGCCACATTTGATGTGCAGGTCTCCAGATGCGCACATACTTAATTGAGTTTGCTCATTCAGCATTGAGATGACTGGGCATTTTGGCAGAAGAACAGCACTGAACTTTAAATTGATGACCGATATTGGGGAGTTGCCTGCCCCAGCCAGAATATTCTGATTTTGGAGGAAATTCTGCACACTGTCGTTATTGAGACACCTTGTTTGAATGTGTCCAAGCTCAAATTAGATTTGAGACTTGTGGCAGAAGATTTTCCTAAATAGCGGTATGAGATAGAATGGCTTCAGAGCTATTTTCTCATTTATCATTCTCCATTACATTGCATACCAATAACATCAAATAAAAATACTGATGTACACATCTAATAACTTGAAAACGTCTCCAGCTTTTAACTTCAGCAATTCAAGTAGCTTTGAAAACCTCTTGAATTGCACCATCATCTGACAGTTTCCAAGTTTGGCTCTTTAAAAGAGTTTGTCCCAGACAGTTGTTCTTGCATGTTTCATTCATATTCTTTTTGTCCCAGCCAGGGATGGCACATCTGGGTGTTTTGTAGATCGAGGCCAGACATTTCATCATCCAAGTCCTCAGAAGAGACGTTAATCGCAGTCCCACACTGACATGAGTGCAGCTTTGCTGTTTTTTTTAAAAGACAAGACAAGAGGTCGTGAGAGAAGTAAATATCACACCACATTAGTGCATAACCTAAAGCATCCCTAAAAAGATCTGATAATGCAAATCAGCAGTGTGTTCAAACCAATGTTCAGGATGATTCTTCAACATTTCTCCTTGTCCAAAACATCTGAAATGACACGAAGCTGAGAATTTTCATCTTTTTTGGATGATCTATTCTTTTAACCTACTGTATATTTATTCAGCTTTCTGTAATATCAAGCTCATCCATTCAGGGAGGTGAGCATTTCGATTGTGTTGTAGTTTCGACTTAGAGCGTAAGATGGATTGTGTGGTTCATTAAGTATAAGTGAAGCATTTGGTAGGTGCTTGTGATTCTCCAATCAGAGCTAATCAGCACAGATTCATATGAGGGTGGAGGAAGAGGAGCGTTCCCCTCTTCCTCGTGATCTTCACGGCGACACTGCGTAATAAACAGTCACAGTTGTGTGGAGCTGCTTATCTCAGATGAAAATGCTCTGATGAAAATTACTCTGTACTCTCAGCTCACTATACACTCCTTTAAATCAGGTATGACCTCGGACGAGCAGCACATGGCACATTGTTTGTGCGCACGTGTGTTTCTCTCCTTCTGTAATGCTTTTTCTCCATGTCCTTGTTTCCTGTTCCTGTCATTTGAGAGGCTATGTGTGTGTGTGTGTAACATCCCTCAGTGGACTAAATGAATTTCTTATTTAGTACTTTCTTGTTTTCCAGTACAAATATCTAAACATTATTAAATTAAGGTACATTTACTTGAGAAGCAAAATGATTTAAAGGGATAGTTCACCCAAAAATTAGAATTCTGTCATCATTTACTCAAACAATGAGGTTCATTCTTGTGTTACGCAGCACGTTTGAGCTTCCGCAAGAACCAATGAGGTTCATTCTCGTGTTACGCAGCACGTTTGGAGCTTCCGCAAGAACCAATGAGGTTCATTCTCGTGTTACGCAGCACGTTTGAGCTTCCGCAAGAACCAATGAGGTTCATTCTCGTGTTACGCAGCACGTTTGAGCTTCCTCAAGAACCAATGAGGTTCATTCTCGTGTTACGCAGCACATTTAAGCTTCCACAAGAACCAATGAGGATCTATCTCCCTATCTATTGTGTTTCTGCCTTTGCAAGCGCTGCTATTTCTCTTATGAAATGCAAATCTGGTTGTGTTTTCATGTCTCCATCTGTGCTGGCTGAAAGCGAGGTCATTTGGTGTGCAGTGTAAACACAGATGGACGGAGAGCTTGTTTTCTCTCTCATGTAATGTTTCAGTTTAATTCTTCGAGTGCTCAGGTGAGCTCAGCACTAAAGCAGATTCAATTTCAGTGCCGCCGCCCCACATCTCCATTAGACACCCTTTATGACGTTCATTTCACAATGACCCAGAGGCCTCTAAAAATAACATTAATGGCTGATGGGGATTAAGTCTTTGGGAACATGCTGTAGTGGTGATATTTAGCCCTGAAGCCTTAACAAACTCATCTGTTTGGTGTGGCAGGACAGAAAATAAAGACTCATCCGTAACTGTCGTCGTGAGCGAAAAACATATTCAGCTTCCTTTTATGTTCAAGTGCACTACTTCAATATCTTGTGACTCTGTTGCTTGACTATTAAAAAAAAGACAACAAAACCTATGATATTTAAAGTAAAGAAAAACGACATTCAAAACATCCAAGTCTGATGTCATTTTGTCACAATCAGAGCTGTTATTTGTAAACAGCCTTTACGATTCACTGTTAATCAGTTTGTTGAAATGCTAATGTGACAACGCTTTTCAAGCTAATGGCAATGCGTACACGACACATATACTCTTATTTCAAGGCCAACTTACAACGTTTACATTTCAAAGCGCCTTCATTTCACAGAGAATAAATGAGTGTTACTGTTGTATAATTAGTAATAAAAGTAATAAAACATAAACCTTGATTGCAAGAGATGACCGGCTTCAACACAAAACATCAAATAAAAATGTATACATTATTTATATATGCACTTCTAAAACATTTATATTTCAGTATCAAAGCGCTATAAAAATGGCCCAATTAAGCAAATTTGTCTCTCCAGTACATTCACTTTTTCTGACCAGTGTGCATTTAAGCTTTCATATGAAAATAGCCCAGAATAAAAAAAGGGGGAAAAAACAATATTTTGCATTAAGTAATATAAAAATCAATATTTAGATTTTTTTCTTCTTCTTTTTTGCACCGTAACATTATTTTGATAACAATTAAGCACATTTTCCCCTAAATTTTCATTATTCTTGTTGCTGGCTGTTATTTGACTCTCAGTATTTCTTTACTGTATTACTGTGCCACTTTTTTGAAAGTAATTATTTTATAAAATTTTAAGGAACTAATGCTGATTTTTTTAAATGTTCGATTCATTTTCTATTCAGGGACGGCGCCCAGTTTGAGGAAACTAATAACAGCAGTGAGCACATTCCTCTTCCTCTCATGAGCGATCTGCTATATTCACATTCATCAATCCTGCTCCACCATCAGTCCTGCTCTCTTTTTTATTGCTCCATTTATTGCTGTTGTATTGTACAGCCTGTCGCTGCTCTGGCCGCACTTCCTCTCAAGGTTATGTGTGATGTAAATTTCAGATCCATCACAGCAGCTGTCAGAAATGATGAGGGATCCCCTAAATTTTATTTAAGACATCCTGTCTAAACAAGGCCAGCATCCTGTCCTTCAGGGCTGACAGTTTGGATTCTCTTCGTACTGTAACAAGTCTGTGTTCGGTTATTGTATTTATTTGCTTTTAACCCATAAAACGAATCATCTCCAAGTGTCTAAAGGATCAGGAAGTTAGAAGCTTCACTTCTAGACAGCTATCAATGCACTAGCAAGCACTCAGAACACCCTAGGAGCTTCATAGTCAACACCCTGGTAACCACTCAGAATATCCTAGTAACCCCTGACAGCCACTTAGAATATACAAGCAACTACATAGAAACACCCTGGCAACCACTCAGAACACCCAAGCAACTACATAGTCAACATCTTAACAACCAAACAGCAACACCCTGGTAACTACTCAGAATATCCTAGCAACCTTATGGCAACCCCCTGGCAGCCACTGAGAATGTCTTATAGCAACTACATAGCAACACCCTGGCAACCATCAATAACAGCCTAGCAACCATCTTTAAATGCCCTNGAGCTACATAGTCAACACCCTGGTAACCACTCAGAATATCCTAGTAACCCCTGACAGCCACTTAGAATATACAAGCAACTACATAGAAACACCCTGGCAACCACCTACAACAGCCTAGCAACCACCTTTAAATGCCCTAGCAAACACATAGCAATCCCCTGGCATCCACTCAGAACACCCAAGCAACTACATAGTCAACATCTTAACAACCAAACAGCAACACCCTGGTAACTACTCAGAATATCCTAGCAACCTTATGGCAACCCCCTGGCAGCCACTGAGAATGTCTTATAGCAACTACATAGCAACACCCTGGCAACCATCAATAACAGCCTAGCAACCATCTTTAAATGCCCTAGCAAACACATAGCAACCCCCTGGCATCCACTCAGAACACCCAAGCAACTACATAGTCAACATCTTAACAACCATACAGCAACACTCTGGTAACCACTTAAGCCGCGCACACACTTAACGATTGTAAGGCCGATTATGAATGTAAATTGATACTTATGACTGATCGCGCTCAAACGCGTCCAGTCGCGTTCAGTCTGCGATTACAGTCGGTGTTCAAATTCCATGTGAAAGTATATAAATCTGCTTCAATCACAGGAAACAATCGCTTATATGTTGAGCACAGTCTTAGAATGTTTTAGCTAGTCGTTAAATGTGTGCCCGGCTTTAGAATATCCTAGCAACACCCTGGCAGCCTCTTAGAGTATTCTTATAGCAACTACACAGCAACACCCTGGAAACCACACAGAACACAATAGTAACCACCTTTAAATACCCTAGAACAGTTGTTCCCAATCTTTTTTACGCCAAGGCCCACCTCCTCTCTGAATCAACACGGCACACCCCACCCACCACCCCCACTTTTTTTTAGTTCACAAAAACATTTGTATTTTTAGTGTTATTACTTTTCAACCCCACGTTATTAGTTCTTTAAAGAAGAAACTCAAGATAGATTTAAACCTTTAGTTATTTTTGCAAACATACTTTGCAGACATTCTTTACAACTTAAAAGTACTTACTTTGCTCAGTAATACAGTAACTTAAATAAGCACAAGTCAACCTGCCATACCAAACAAGACCACAGGGAGATACCAAAGGACTGAATTAAAAAAATTATTGACACATAACGCATAACACCACTGATCCTCTCAAACTTCTCCAAAACACGCTTGTTCGGCGAGCATCCGTTATAAAACACTCACAGTACATTGATTTGGACAACTACGCAAATATATTGCACTGTGTTCATGCAGAAATACGATGTTATAGCGATCAGTGAGTCGAGAGCGCACATGCACGGTTTGTTTGCGCATCAATAATTGCGGACTCGCGCATTCCTAATGTACGACTGCTGTACATCACTGTAATCGTCTTTACCTTCATTACTATCGTCATCCATCAAAACCTTTTTAGCGACACAGTCTGTATTTCACAGCAGCACGATGAGAAACAGGCTGGGCTGAACCGAAACAATCACAGAATACGTACGAGAGAGGTGGTACCTTGTTTTAAATGTATTTTTGTATTAATTTAATTTAATGTATTAAATGTAACGTATTAATAATTAAATTAAGGAATTATAGTAATATATTTAAATGTATTTAAATTTATCTCACGGCCCACCTGGAGGATCACTGCGGCCCCCTAGTGGGGACCACTGCCCTAGAAAACACATAGCAACTCCCTGGCATCCACTAAGAACCCCCAAACAACTACATAGTCAACATCGTAACAACCACATAGCAATGCTCTGGTAACCACTCAGAATATCCTAGCAACCTCATAGCAACACCCATGCAACCATTTAGAATATCATAGCAATTGCATTTGCATGTTTAACTGTTATAAGATATGTTGGGGGAAGGTCAAAATCCCCCCCATCCCCACCCTCTGCATTGTGTTTTGTGTTTTTCCGCTGGTTATTTGGTGGCTTAAAGAAGACTCCCAGCCTTGTTGATTTTTTCCCTTTCGGGTGAAATGAAATTGACCTCACGCAGTAACACAACCACTCAGTCTTCAATCAACTTTTGCTGCCCTCCTCTTCACTCCATTCTATCCCGCTTCATCTGTATGAGGGGGAATTCTGCAGCAATCTTTCACCTTAAGCAAAGATCCGCTCTCTATTCAATGGAGCTCAGTAATGACTACTGCCACAGTCACAGAGTCGCAGTCCAACGCTCCTGAATACATATCACACCGGAGAAAAGAAAGTCTTTTCGAATTTGTATGAGTGCAACTGATCTCTCAGAGACAGGTTTATTGTTTTACGTATAACTGAGTCACTGAGTTTGAAGTCAACATGAAAAACACATCTCTAATCTGACACATTTCAAAGTGACACTGGATACTGAATGATAAAAAATATAGGGTGGGGCATGGCATTATCCATTGGGAATTGATTAGATCATGGTAAATGTGTGTTAAATGGAGCCATGTGGTTTAAATGGAGGATTTGAACAATAAAAAGTGGCAGCATCTGAAAAAGAAAGTTGTTTCATAAATGGAAGTTATTATTACATTATGTGAGGAGTATTACTTTTTACATTACATTATGTAATATGCTCACATTAGTCTAGAACTACAATAACCATCATGTGCACTGTCAGTCAATAAATGGGAAATCAAAGCGTTACTTATCTGAAAATGTACCTCAGGCATTATTTATTGCACTTGGAGCATGTGATTTCTTTCCTTTATTTATTTACTCACCCTCATGTCGTTCCAAACCTGATATCTATAGCTTTCCTGTAGCTCAGTGGTTAGAGCATGGCACTAGCAATGCCAAGGTCATGGGTTCGATCCCAGGGATTGCACATACTCAGATACAAATGTATAGTATAATGCAATGTAATTCAATGTAAGTCGCTTTGGATAAAAGCGTCTGCCAAATGCATAAATGTAAATATAAATGTAAATATCTTGCGTAAAAGGTGAATCATATTAGTCGCTCTTGTCCATACCAATCAGAATCAACAGTAGAAACAAAGCCAGGCTCAAATCAGATCACTGAAGGTGAAACATGCAATTAATAAGATATATGGAAAAGAAATAGCGGAAAAATGAGCAGTCGACAGCGACCCGCCTCACTAAGTATGGAAATTGAAAGCTGTAAATTGTGAGCAGTTTTCATCAGCACCTCCTCTGGGTTTGGCAGGAGGTCCTGACAGACCCCTTGAGTTTACAGTGGGACAGAAGGTGAACCGCAACTGTTTTATATTCAGGATATGTATCTTATGGGACACGGCTGTAAATCCTAAAGTTTCAGTGCTGGATTAGTCTTGGATACTGATGGAGAGAAGTTTGGAAGGGCAGACCGCTATAAGGATTAACTCATTAGCAGTTTGTTTTTATGGCACTATGAATCATGGGATTGAAGGCAGTGATAAGCTTAAAGGAAGCAGACAATAACGTTAGGAATAATGTCAGACTCACCCTCACATTTTCTCACTACTGGTTGGGTGATGCAACCTGTCAAGAATCTAATTTTTCACCCTAAAATCAAAAGAAAGAAAGAAATTTTTAGGACCATTAAAACGTTTTGCATTGTGATATTATTTTCATGGCAGTTAAGCACATTGAAATGCTCTGAAAAACATTCTCATTACTGCATAAACAAATACATAAATAAACACTATATTATTTAGATTTTAAAGTATATTTGTAAATGTTCACATAACTTTTGACCATTGGATTTCAATGACATCTTTGTGTTTTTTTTCCATTTGTGGTTTTCCATCCTGTGGCTTATCATTTTATACATATTATATTTCATGAAATATTTGAGCCCATCTAGAAAAATATATATTTTATAAAATAAATATATTCATTTTCATGACTTTTCTATTTTAAAATTCCTTGACATTTCCCAACATATATTCATCATTAAAAATATATACATTTTCTTTGTATATAATTTTGTATTAGCCTGGTCCTGGACTTTTCTTTTAGTGAAACTCATGCAACACAGACTCAATATACATGAATTTAGCTACAAGCAGCAATAAAAGTGCTTTAAGGCCTTTAAGCACATGCGTTAAAAGGTATTATGTTTTATGTTTTTAGCAAGCCTGTAACCATCTCGATCATAGATGGAAAAGACCACATACATCCAAAACAGGCAATTTACTAAGATAATATATGTTTTTAAACTTTTAAACGGTTATCGAGGTTGAGCCAAAAACCTAGGACTAGTTCACGAAAGTAGGTTTTTGAAATAATCTCCCATATTTAACGAATGATTAGATTGACAGCGGTGGTCCTAGAAGCAAAGTTGCTCAGTATGAGGAGTTCTAACATATGGTATGAATGTCATGGGCATGTGCCAAAAATTGCTTGATATACAATCCTACACACATGAAAAATGCAAAGGCCCCCCGGTGGCCGATTTCTTTAGAATTTGTGAATCAATCAGGCCCAGGGAGTTTCGTTCCGATTGGCCTCAGTTAACCTTGTCTGACAGCCGCTCGGAATTTATTGGCCGACAATGGCCGTCTTTCAAGATGCGCGAATGTCTTCATAGACAATCGCGGCACGTTGGACAAAGACACCACATGCCAGTTTTTAAGTTAATCGGGCTTACTGTTGCATAGCTATAGCCGTTCGTTTTTTCCATCTTATAGCACCAACAAGTGGCCAGTCGCTGCGTTCTTTTTCACACGACCACAGACTGAGCCCATACATAGGTGTACCAAGTTTTGTGAAATTATCTCATTCCGTTCAAGAGGAATAGCCATTTTAATAAAAGTGGCTACGCCCACTTTGAATGTTTTGTCGTCCCATCTTAGACTTTCTGCACTGGTTTGGTTTAGATCGGGCGAAAAACTAAGAATAGTTAGCAAAAGTAGGTTTTTCAAAAAATCGAAAAATACCTGAAATTTTGTTTTGTTCGTCTTGAGCCAAGAATTCTGACGATAAAAGACACTTGAGCCTGTCACGAACGGTTTAGGAGTTAAAAGCCTTTACGTACTTTTGATCGCTGCAGCGCCACCATCAGGCCAATTGGGGCGAGCCTTGGTGACGTTGTAGACGGTGTAGGTACTACCATCCCTCAAAGTTTCAAGTCTCTACGCTACACGCTTGAACCCCTAAATACACATGAACAAACAGACATAGTCTGGTGGCGATAACATTATTGTTATTTCTACATCTGTTAATTAAAAACTTGATATGAACGCTGTGATTTAAGCTCAGTTTAATATCCTCACTGTAGAAAAGTAAAAAAGCCTGTGATGGAGTTCGTTTAACTCATTAAATCTGTGAAGGCAGAGCTGATTAAAGCAAGACATCACAGTGTCTTTAGGTCAAAGATAGAAGACACACACAGATTTAAACACACACACTTCGAGTCACTGTCTCTGTATGAGAGCACGAGTGGTTATCATTATCCTTTTCACTAATGAGCAGATCCTAGAGCCTCATCTCTATATAGTAAAGCTTATCAAATCAGACAGCTTCGTTTTAAGAAGATTAATTTGAAAACGCGAGAGGGGTCTTACGTCACACTGTAATGCAACCAAAAGGCATTTAAACTCATCCTGCTAAAATTACCACACCGCAAGAAACATCCACTGCTTATTAATGGGGTCTTATTTTGATGGTCGGTGCTTTCTGTGGTTTCTACCTGATTTAAAATGAAGACGATGACATATACAATCATTTTGAAACTACTTCTGGAATTTAAAATCCTTTAATTAACAAATAAGTAAAATGTTAAATCAAAATTGACCCTAAACTTTATTAACTGCACAATGCCTGATCCATCAGTGCATGTTATTCCAATTAAAAAAGTTTCTCTTCATAATCTTTTTTCTACCTCTAAAACAACTCTCCTTTTTGGCATTTGTCACAAATTTCTCTTATTTTTCTACAGTTCCAGAAAAATAACCCCATCCTACATGTTTTCTTTTTGAATATATTTTACTTTGGAAACATGCCACACAACAAAGGTAAAATGACTGTTTCATGTTTATTTAAGAGACTTGCTCAAAGACCCAACCCACAAATGTATGATTACCAGTTTTCAGCTTTAACCGCTATACCACATCACAAGAATTACAAATCAAAAGGTCAAGTAGTAACAGAGCTAAAATTCGACTGCAACACAATCTAAGGATCCACTAAGTCTGTTAGCCCACCTTAAACATTGGAGGTCTTCTGGCCCAGATTTACTGACAGTATATACAAGTGAGATGTTTTATTCATGCATCTGCACAGAGATTTTTGAGAGGAGGTCAAAAGTCCTCAAATACGATGCATTATAAAACACTATCACACTGAAAACTGTGAACAGACAAACACAACTGATATGTCAGCAGTCGATCCCAATACCAAAGTCACAGTGTTTACATTAAAACATTTAACAGGTTGAGTCAATGTAATTCAGACAACTCTATTACTGTTGAAATATTGTCATAAATACTTCTCTATATTGCAGTGGAAATAAATCCTAGCAATCATAAAACATTTTTCTCCTACAACCAACTTGCACCAGTAATAGACCAGCAATGCCCATCTAAAGCCGTGTTTCCACCGCAGGAACTTTCCCCAGGAACTAGGGACTTTTGGTGGTACTTGGTGTGTTTCGACCGCAGGAACCAGGGTTCCAAGTAAAAAAAATTACCCCTCAGAAAGTCCCTGCTCACAACGTAGTATTTTTTCGAAGTTAAGGAACTTTCGAGGGTGGGACTTGGGCGCCGAACCTGCTGATTGGTTGACTTCACGCAGCATTTTGATTGGTTGACTCCACGCAGCATTTTATTTCAACCACCATTTTTAAAAGTCTGTTGCAGTGCGTGCATTAAGAGTTGTTTGCTATTCGAATCAACAATGGAGTTTAAAAAAATAAGACCAATGGACCAACGACGAGGTTCAGTCTTTATTAAGCTTATATGCGGAGGACGAAATCCAGCTGGAACTGGAAAGTCGCACGCATTCCTACATCACCGGACTAATGCTACCTTCAATCTTCTCCTATGGGTTTGAAACCACCCTGGCGGTGAGTAAATGATAACAGAGTTTCCATTTTTAGGTGAACTAATTCTTCAGTCTATACTAAACTGGCTTAAAGAGTTAGTTCACCCAAAAAAGAAATTTCTGTCATTAATTACTCACTCTCATGTCATTCCAAACCTGCAAGACCTTCGTTCATCTTCGGAACACAAATTAAGATATTTTTTGAAGAAATCCTAGCGTTTTTTTTATCCTCAATAAAAAATTACCACATTCAAGGTCCAGAAAAGTAGTAAAAACATGGTTAAAATAGTCAGCGTGACTACAGTGGTTCAACCTTAAAGATATGAAGCGATGAGAAAACTTTTTGTGTGCAAAAACAAAACAACTTTATTCAACCAATTCATCTCTAGTAAACTAGTTACTTGAAAAAAGAAATCTGATTACGTAACTCGCGTTACTTGTAATGCGTTACCCCCCAACACTAGAATGGTAACTATATTAGCATCCACATCGACGCACAATGACATTTTGTTTTTATTATAATCACACACTGCAGTTATGTTGTCTTGATTCTGATTGGCTGTAAATGTTTTTATCGTTCCTCAGCTAATCATGCAATGCAGTTTTGTCGCCTGTTACTTTAAATGCTGGAGCGCTTCAAAACTGGATGGATTCTGATTGGCTGTTAATGTTTTTTTTCAGTCATCAACTCTGAAAAGCGATTTTAATTATATCATTCCTCGGTGTCGTTATTGTTATAGCTGTGTGGTTTCCTATTCTCATCATATTAGAACTATTAGCCTATTAAAACTTCATATTATAGTTGTCATGATTGGTGTGGTTGGGCTTTAACTCCAAGAATGTGAAAATTATGAAACTTTTGAGGTGACGTGACCCATCAACGCTGTGTTGCCGTGGAAACAGGTGGCCACTTGGATACAAACGAGTGGACAGGTGGTTTAGGTCACCTCCTGTGTTCACCTGTAGTGACATCTCTTCTCTCCTCTTTGGAAAAACAACCCACGACTGAAACGGGAGTCTGGTGGCCCGCTGACTCATTCGGTGGTCCTGCTGTCTCCGTGTGCCATGGCTCTTGACATGGTTCAGCTCATTCCACATTGTTGGCTGGAAGATTGTTCATTAGGAGCCCATCTGTTGCTGAAGGGATGCAGCCTCAAGTCCGCCGCACATTCCTTTCACACATTTTAGTTGGCTTCTCTAATCCCTTCTGTCACTCGCTCCCTCGGGAAGAGAAAGAGAGAAAAACGCCATCACAGCCCTGATGACGGGAGTCCGGCCAGACGCTTGGAGGATTTTCCCTGGTTCTACAGGTCTCAGACTCCCACTGGTCATTATTAGCACACACACACACACACAAAACTCATACATTCAGTGCCCTAAATCTCCAATTTGTTTGTTTTTTTCCTCTCTTTTTTTTCGCCAAATCTAGGTCAATAACAGTGATAGTAAACAGTGATACATTTTTTTCAAAAGAACAGAATTTATTTGAAATTAGAATCTTTTGTAACATTATAAATGTCTTTACTGTCACTTTCTGTTGAATTGAATGTGTCCTTGCAGAATAAAGTATTAATGTCTTTAAAAAGGTGTACATATAACATGAAAACTGCATTTCCATCTCTGACATCAAACATTCATTTCGTTGTAGTTCTGACAGGATTCAGCAGACCAATAGCTGCACGGTTGGTGTTATTTTCACCTGAGTGTCACTCTGAAGTATTTGATGTATTTATGCACGCTATGAATATTTTTATAAAAGGAATGAGAGATGAAATGTTCGCTTGGATATTATGTCAGAGAGTAAACATTTACCTTTGATATGAGAGGCAGACGGAGCTCAGCTTGGTATCAGCCCCGCGTGAAAAGCATCTAACCAAGATGTTCAATCAATCAGACAAACGCAGCGTTCTCCAGAGAAAGATGCAGGATGGAAGAAATGGTGTGATAAATAATATTTGTTTGTGAAGGACAGAGTGAACTCAAAAAAAGAAACATTTGATAGTTATTTCAGCAGTGTGGCAAACATCTACACATTTGAAGCACTTTATTACTGCAGTTTGCAGTTTTATAAAGCAACCAAAATAGAGCACGAACAAGCACTAGATGTTTATCGTTAGGATTTTTCTTACTAAACGTACATATGCTATATACGGTGAACACGCTGTTTTTGTAAAAAAAACAACAAAAAAAACATATTCCTTAATATTAGGCAGCCATTATAAGTAAAGCTCAAAATATAGCCTTCTACATTAACAAATAAAAACTGAGTTATAAAAGAACAAAAACTAAAAGTACATTAAATACAGTAAACACCTAATAAAAGAGTAAAAATCAATAGGTTTTGTATCGTTAATCAAGAATAAAATATGAAATATGTTTGTGTTTTTAGCTCTGTTCCCATATTTAAGCCCCTTTCACACAGCACCAATGTTGCCAAGTCCACGGGTTGAAGCAACCCCAAATACCTTGATATTTAGCCCCTGGAATGTGAATTTCACCAGGGGAACTCCACCAAAAAGGCAGATTTTAGCCCCCGAAATGCAATTTTTTTTGTGTAAAACACGATTGGGCTAGTGTTGGGCTAGTTTTGAGAAGCAATTGGGCGGGTTTTGTTGGCAACCCTGCATAGCACGTTGATCCCATAAAATTGCCAGAGTGCCTTCTGTGTGAACGCAAACACTACCCGGCATTGATTCCGGGATGGGGACCTAGTAACATTGCCGGGATCAGTCCCGGAACGTGCCCTTGTATGAACAAAAGCCGTAACAAAGTCCCTTTAAGACAAGTCATTTCACTCGGCGGCCTTTGAAACGCCTCTCGGGCATTCAAGTACAGCTCCTGTCTCTTTGAATGGGGAAACATCAAATTCTCCAAAGCTGTTCGCCAAGCTTTTGATTCAATTTCATATTTGAAATCACCAATGAAATCTGACAACAACTGTCTCATAAATTTTGTTTTTAAACGCTCGAATCATGACAAAAAAAAAAACAGTACTTTTCAGACTAGATCAAGCTCATGCGCAGTTCTAAATGCGCGTCTCATTTCGGAGGCGTCTGACTGTTTCTATAGGAACCGGAGCTTCTAACGGCCGCTGCAGTGACGCGATGACTTTACCAATCGGTGATTGGCTCTTAGAAGCCGGGACTTATTCCGCCATATTGCGCGTTGCACTTTCTCCCATTCAAAACAATAAGAGTGATGCGTCTTGTGTTATTGTATAGACTTTGGCCATAATCAATTCCGTAAGAGGTATGTCGTAATGATGGCACTGAGGCGGAGACAGTTTGCCAGCTTATGGAATGGTACATGAAATCGCAGATCATAATCAAATGTGTGTGAATGCTCGCATAGATTCCAGTAAATCAATGGCAGTGTGAATGAACCAAAATCAAACATTATCAGTGTACTTTCCGGAATCTCTGTTTGAAAGGGGCTCTAGTAAGCTGCCTACCTAGACTGAATTAATGACAAAGACATTTAAAGGAAATTCTATCGCCCCCTTCAGTACTGAGGTTTGCATGAACGCATGTAAGTTGTTTTCCGAACTGAAAACATGGCACTCATAGCGTGAGATGACAAAAAAACAGCAAGACGTGCTGTAACAGCCAAAGACATCCGTGTATATTCACATGGGTGAACATGATTCTACCAAATAGAACATCTTGTTGATCCTAGAACAACATTATTCCAATCAGCCAATCAGATTTGAGGTACAAGTTTACAGTTAATGTCAAGCATAGACTTCTTCACCATTCTTATTCACCCTCTGATTTTAGGGATAAGTTATGGGAAGGGTTAGGTTTAGGGGTAGGGACAGAGTTAGGACTTATGTTTTTGGAAAGAAATGTTGTTCCAGGATCAACAAAAGATGTCTTACTTGGCAAAATCATAGCGACCGATTAGCATGACAGATGTTAACGGATTCTGGAAAGTGCAAATGGACGCAGTACCAATATAACAATATGAGCATCAAGAACTAAAGTTTAAACTCTAGTTTACACTGAAAAAGTTCCAGTTAAATGGCATTGTTATGAATGTTATACCCAACATTTAAATTTAAGTATATGGCATATTCATTCAGCATACAGTCAGATTATTGATTACTGTTAATATAGATATCTTTTTTTTTTAGAAGTATTGATTTACATTAGAAAAAATGCATGCGAGCCAACACTTGAGAGCATAGGTTTCAATAATAATATGTTACATCTTGTCTCTCTATTAATGGAACACAAAGTCCTGATTTAAAAACCCTTCAGTGAAAGCATTAAACAGTGCGTTTTCATTCGATAAGGGCTGCTGAAGTGCTGTCATGCATATTAATTGGATATTAATTAGCTCAGGCTCTCTTGTCTCTAATGTGCTTATGAAGTGCTGGGAGAAGCAGGGGTGTTCTGTCCTCGTGCAATCGTTTAGTGCTCACTTAGGCTGCATTTACACTGCAGGTCTTGATGCCCAGTTCTGATCTGTTGACTATATCAGATTTTTTTTTGACGACCAGCTTACATCTTTTAAAAGTGACCCATATTCGATATCTGCGTTTACACTCTATGGTTGGCGAAACAACCCAAGGTAGATGTACTGACCTGGAAAAGCTTAAGCCGAAAAGGAAGTAAAAACGGCGCAATTTGCAATGGACGCCAATGAAATGATAATACAAGCTTTTGCTTTCCGCACCATCTTTAAAGGTCAGCAAAACATTGGGTTAAGCCTTCGTCCTCCATTGCGCCATTGAAAAGAGTCATGTGATTCGCCATGTCATTCGCCACCATCACATATCCGATCTGTCTGCTTACAAGGCAGATGCAAATGCACGTATCCGATTCATATCAGAATTATTTCCACATATGAATCAGGTCTGAAATTGATGTGAGAATATCCATGAGCTTTTTTCCTGGTTACACGTTCGTGGGTCATATCCGATCTGAGCCACATAGGGGAAAAAATATCGGAATTAGGTTTCTTCAACCTAAAATATAAATGCGGCCTTAGTATGCTGTTGGGTTGAACCAGTAAGAAAAGTGTTGAAAATGAACACAAAAATGCTGAAAAACTGTTTCAGATGACAGTACCATGTTACTCTGATATATATCATGGTACTACTACTGAATGAATAATATTTATATAAATTTAGTTCAGTTTCTGTCATGTCTGTATTAGTTCTCGTTGGTTTCTATGGCTATTCATTTGTTAATCACTTCAGGTGTGCATGATTTAGTTCCTCATTTAAAAATATCCCGTTGTTTATTCTGTTGTCGGTTCATGTCATGTTTACACATTGAAGGACTTGTTGTGATCATTGAGTTTATTAGTAAAGTCTTTTCATGTTTCTTCATCTTGTGAGTTTCTACTACAAAGCCTTTACGTTTGTTACGGATGAACCGACCCTCAAAAATTTGTACAATGAGAAACTGATATGAACTTACCGGTGCTGCAGTTTCTCCTCCGACCCGAGAACTGGAGTCTTCTGGGGTACTTGGGCTGGAGGTTGAAATATGGTGGCCTCTCACTCACCGCCTGCGAGCTCGAGGCCACTACCAAGGTCGTCTGAGTCCCAGAGCCAGAGACCATTCCATCTCCGGAGATGAAGCACGCTGATCAGTCCACCCCAGAGCCAGGAGCGGAGCGGACCGGAACCTGATAGATCTGTGGTCCGCGGATCCGGTTCCCATCGGAGTCCCCACCCTCGAGTCCTCGTCGTCTTCGTTGATCCCGTCCGGAAATGACTTTCTTCTGCCTGTATCCCTGCCTGACTTCCTGATTCCGTCTCCATCACTGGTCATGGCCAGTCCACTGGATCTCTCGGCACCACTGGTGTTGTCCAGCTCCTCGGCTATGCCCCAGACACTCACTCCGTGCGGCTCATCTTCCTCACCTCGGGCTTCCCCTCCACCAGCTCTGCAAGAGGCAGAGTCCCCGGCTGCACCTCAGGCCTTCAGGCCCATGTCTCCACCTCGGCCTGTTGCCTACAGCGTCATTGGGCTCCTCCCTTCCTCCAACCTCCCCGTCCTCCTCACTCACCCCATCGTCGCCCCGGTCATCCAAGTCCCCGTCGCCGCCTCAGTCCCGCGAGCCAGCAGTTCAGCCCCAGTCTTCCAGGCATTCGATGTCGCCCAGGTCCGTCAGCTGCTCTGCTCCACCCCACCTGTTCCTCCTCTCACCATGGTTTCACTTCCGCCGATCGGTCCCAGGGTTCCGTCCGCCACTTCAATCAGGACTCCGCCCTGGATCCTCCCACCGTCAGCGCCACCATGGTGCCTATACCTACCTACCCCAGGCTCCTATCCATCACCAGCCTCCGCCATCTTTCCCCGTCCTGAACTTTTTCTATCATGCCGTTTCTATCTATCACTTTTCTAAGATAATAAAAACAAAAAAGAATGAAAACAAACAAACTAAATATGCACTAAAATGCTAACAAAAATTAGGGAACTAAATAATAAGGCCAAGACATCTTGTTTTTTTTTACCCTGCATGGCAGGTATAGTATATTTAACTTTTTAATGGCTTTGCTATTTTAATTATTTTGCTTTGAGTTCTGTTTCAAAATCGAGTTGTCTACCTAGACATTTTAATGCATCATAAGCACTGCTGATGCAAAGTCTGTTCCAAAAGGTAGCCAACATCACTTGCTGCCTTCTAAATAACTCATTTTGAATAATTTCTAAGGCAGAAACACATGTAATCGCATCCTTCACAGAGAATGCAGTGAAAGAACATTCAAGATAGGCGATTGAAATGTTGACTACAAATACTTATATTTCATTGAATACTAATAAGTATTGATAAAAATAATTTAAAATGATATTTTTTTCCCAATATGGTTAGCAGCATGCTTCTGTTTGAAATTATGCTGCCTTAGAAAGCAACTGCCTATGTAGGCAACTGACTATTTTGGGACAGAGCTCAAGAATGTGATGTTTATTATATAAAAATGAAAGAGGCTTCTTGTTGGTAGTTTTCTTTCATTCTTCTACGGATGATGTCAAGAACATGAAGAGAGTTTATGGAACCTTTCCAGGAAATAAATTGGAAGAGAAAATCATTCACATACTACCAGAGTGACAGTCGACTGTCGAGACACAAAGCATCGGTGCGTGAGAGAGTCTGCAGTGATGCTGCAGAACTGCGGATCCGTCCCAGCCTGCATGACTCAGAGCTGCGTGTCTCGCTGACGTGAGGGGGAATCGAAACAGCATGGAGATCTGATGGATGCCGTTTCTCTTCAGACGGGATAAGAATCTGCTGCACACCAACCAGATTTCACTCACACACACACCGTGAATATGCATAGCACGTTAAAGGAATAGTTTATCCAAAAATGACAATAGAGTGGTGCAAGCATGACTTATTTTGATATGCCAAAACACAGAAATGAGTTTGCTTTTTAGCACTATCAGTTCCATCATCATGAAGTCAATGTTTTTTTGAATGGGTTTTTGGTTAGATGCTTGAAATAGTGTCTGTCATGAACACTAGCACAAGATACTTTAACGTTTTATTCAACGACATAAAATACATCAGTAATACCTTGTGATTTTTTAAAAGCTTTTACGTTTCTTATAAAAAGGCGGTTGCTAACAAGTGTCTAAATGTGTCTGCTATGGAAGCTTGTTTTCGCACAAAATAAAGGATAATTGCGACTTTTTATACTTGCAATTCTGACTTTATAACTCGCATTTCCGTGGTATAATGTTGGAATTGCAAGAAAAAAAAGTCGCAATTACCTTTTTTATTCAGTTGCAGAAACAAGCTTCCATAGTCTACAGAGGTTGCTGGACAATAATGAAACAGGTAACCTCATCTATTAACTATTCACTTTCACTACCTCATTGTGTTTATAACCATGCTCTTGCTAACTATTTTAACTCAAACTTTAAGGGATTTTTTTTTTTAAATAAAGAGTTGTCGGATGTCATAGCCTACGTTTAGCTTTTTGCTTCTTGTATTTAGGCTTCAAAATTCATAAAGGTTGTGTTAATTTGTGAAGATTTTCATGATGAACAAAATGTGAAAGAATCATAAACTTTTGTTGGTCAGAGCTTATTTTCCGCTATAATCCAAAAACCCATGGAAAAATCCTGTTGGGTTTTTGTCGAGGGAACCGGAGTGACGCTACAAAAACACGTCATCACTGCAGCACACTATTCTGCCCTCATGTCTGTTTTTCACACAAATCTATTTTAGAAGAGCTGAAAAATATGCACTACTTTCATAATACTTCTATGTTGCTTTTTTGTCCTTTTTGGAGTTTGACCGTGAACATATGAGGGTCAGGGATTGACTCTTACCTCATTGCACAGCAGAACAAACCAGTCCCCTTTGAGAAGTGAAACCCAACACATCCGGGCCTGACGAGAGACTCGGGCACGTCCCAGCTGCTCTGATAAGGCTTCACCAATCCCGTCATGAATAGCAGATTCATCAGTTTTACGAGACGCTTCACGCCCAGTGTGTTTCAGAGATTTAAACTGCACTACATAAACCCGAGGACAAAGATTTACAGGAAAGTGAGATGAGTCACGATTACGGTGAATGAGGGGACTGTAATAGGTGCAGGCATTGCTGTCTGCTTTGATTTGTAACGTTGTGATCACAGAGGAATTTTCGAGGTGAAAACCTCTCTCGTACGTATACGCACATGCACGCTATCTCACAGGAAATTAGAGTTAGAACGGTGACTCACATAAATGATCATTAGAAACATCTTCGGTTAAAGGCTTGCACCATGTTTTCTTAGAAGCATGCTTACATTTTTGCCTTTATTTTAATAGTATATAGCTGGAGAGAGGACAGGAAGTGAAATGGGAGAGAGAGGGGGTGAGATCGGGAAAGACCACAAGCCGGGACTCGAACTCAGGTCGCCTGAAGAGCAACTGCACTATGTCGGAGTGCAAACCATGACTCTATATGACTCTATTTACAGGAACAGTTCAGCCAAAAAGGAAAGTCCTGTCACCATTTATTTACCTAATGTCATTCCAAAACTGTATGACTTCCATCTGTGGAATGCAGGAGATGTTTAGCTAATGTTGATGCCTTTTTTTCCACATAATGATTGGGGATGAACTCCAAAAACGAAAAAACAAACAAACAAAAAAACATGTAAAAGTAGTCCAACATATATGCATGAATAAAATCATATGCATATGGGAGTTTCCATCTCAGAGTATTTCAATAGTCTGCTTTAGACATTCTACTAACAACAAGTAACTTTGCAACTACATGTTAGCTACCTACCAGTCATTAGATTAAGCTGTTAGTAGACTGTCAGCTTAATTGCTAACACTTTATTTTGATGCTCCCCGACAGACATTCTACTGACTATGGGCCCTATCATACACCAGGCACAGTGCGATACCAGGCGTGACTTCAGAAGACTTAAATACAGCACATAAGTAATGTGCATTATTGTATGATGCATTTATTGGACTTAATTGTCATTTTGGAGCTTGATATTCTCCTTCGGGGTTACTGTATGGTTTTGTTATATGGAAAAGAGCTGTTTGAACTGGCAAAATATATAATTTTGGGTTCCATGGAAGAAAAGTCATATAGGTTTGAATGCTATGATCTTAAATAACTGAACATTTTGTCATCATTTACTCACCAATGATGACACAATATTAAATTATTTGAGATGAACAAACATGACTATTACTTTGTTTTCTGAATGTCTCAGTCTCCCTCGTTCCTTGTCTTTTTCTCTGGTTTTCTCAGAATCCGGTAGACGGGCTCAAGCCGTGTGACCTTTTCCGTGGAAGTCACAGCTGATAGTCATGTCACTGTGATCAATACCTCTGTAATGCATTTCCCACACTGCTCTTCTATCTCTCTCTCTCTCCGAAGGCTCTTTGTCACTGTGTCCATCTGCAGAGATTTCCTCCTCGCTCCGACACGACACTAATAATGAAGCATTTCATCTGCAGTCGCCTTAAATATTGCAGTAACTCCATGTGTCCATGTGACAGGACGGCTGTCATGGTCAGTTAAGGCTGATGTGTGAAAACACCTAGATCCCTGGAAATGGGAGGGTAATTATTAAATGGTAGTATACATTTCTTGTGGATTAAATTCAGGTCATACTAAACACAACACACATGCAAAAAAAAAGAACAAACAACTGTACACTTAAAATGTATTATATAAAATGTAAATGCCTATATAAATATGTAAATACCAATAATGTCATTTCCTAAGGTATATTTAAAATATTGTTTTTCATATTTAAATTATTTTAGATTCAATTAAATTCAATTAAAATAAATTCACTGTTAAAGGAACTTTTTTTGAAAATAGGCTCATTTTCCAACTCCCCTAGAGTTTTACCGTTTCGAATCCATTCAGCCGATCTCCGGGTCTGGCAGTACCACTTTTAGCATAGCTTAGCATAGTTCATTGAATCTGATTAGACTGTAAGCATCTCGCTCAAAAATGACCAAAGAGTTGATATTTTTCCTATTTAAACTTGACTCTTCTGTAGTTAAATCGTGTACTAAGACCGACGGAAAATGAAAAGTTGCGATTTTCTAGGCTGATATGACTAGGAACTATACTCTCATTCCGGCGTAATAATCAAGGAACTTTGCTGCTGTACCATGGGTGCAGCAGGAGCAATGATATAATATCATAATATCATTGATGTGCATGATATAATATCATAATATCATGCACATCAATCACAGACAATGAGAGAGTTCATATGCAGAATAGATTCAGTTTTTGACAGAGATATGCTTGTTGACTCGTTGTTAGTTGTGCTTGCTAAGTCAAGCATCACTATTACTATAGTATTGCTCATACTTTACACTTACAACCCCAATGACACCTCAAATTGTGTGGTTTATAGAGAGGAGAGGTGTGCTATTTTTTTCTCAGTCATTAAGTCATTTATGACAAAAAATGCAGCAGATTTACATGAACATGACCTGAACATTATAGACAGGGGGTCTCCAAACTCGGTCCTGGAGGGCCACTGTCCTGCAGAGTTTAGCTCCAACCTCAATTAAACACACCTGAACCAGCTAATCAAGGTCTAACTAGGCATACTAGAAACTTCCAGGCAGGTGTGTTGAGGCAAGTTGCAGCTAAACTCTGCAGGACAGTGGCCCTCCAGGACCGAGTTTGGAGACCCCTGTTATAGACCACTATCAACACCCCAAAAACTAGATAGCAACGCCCTGACAACCACTCAGAACACCATAAAAACCACATAGCAATGCCCATACACCCATTCAGAACACCATAGNTCCGTAAATAAAAAAACACAATAAGAGCTCAATTATATTTCAGAGCCCTGCAGCCAAAATATAGTAACAGGATAGAAATGTGAACAATAATTGCTTGCAACTTTTCCACAACTCTGTACTGAATTGAGAATATTCAAAGTCAGAGCCACTAGCACAAATACAAAGTTCTGTCATGAAACTCTAGATGGGGCAGGCTGATAGGTCCTTACCTCAATCTGCTTGCAATAACATCATTCTCTATAGGGCACAGCTGATTGGTTCCTGCTGTATCAGTAGCCAATGAGCTTGCTGCTCAACCTTCAAATTCCTGTCAGCATTTGCTGTAGCAGTTGCAGCACGCTTTCAGAAACCCTCCAACTTCCCCAGCTCCACCTGTATAGATCTGCTATGAGTAATTCATGTATGATATACTGTACAGCAACAGCAGCAATAACCAGCAGCAGCAATAACCATCAGCAGCAGTAATAACAGCAGCAGCATAGCAGATCTATTCGGCCAAGATCAAGCATATCAACATTGCCACATTCATTACCATGCCAAACACTCCGAGAGTTGTCATGACAGAAATCTTTTAATGAAATTCTGTACATTAAAATAAACAATCTAAGATGGTACACACCATAGGCTTTATCTGTCAAGGTGCTGTAAGCTACATGGATTTTAATTCATGTCAGTCGAGACAGACTGTTACCACTGTTTACAAAGCTGGCTATTCCTATTTGTTTTAGGAGATAGAAACTGCTGAACAGAAGCTGATAAAATCAGTACAACAAACAGAAGAAGGTCCTCAGTTACTGACACAGCAGATTTCAGCTAAGCTGCTAGCTGTTAATTGCTTCTTAACAACCGTAACATGAATGATTCCAGCTTCGGTCTTATCATCAATCACAGACAATGAGAGAGTTGGTTCATATGCAGAATAGATTCAGTTTTTGACAGAGATATGCTTGTTGACTCGTTGTTAGTTGTGCTTGCTAAGTCAAGCATCACTATTACTATAGTATTGCTCATACTTTACACTTACAACCCCAATGACACCTCAAATTGTGTGGTTTATCGAGAGGAGAGGTGTGCTATTTTTTTCTCAGTCATTAAGTCATTTATGACAAAAAATGCAGCAGATTTACATGAACATGACCTGAACATTATAGACAGGGGGTCTCCAAACTCGGTCCTGGAGGGCCACTGTCCTGCAGAGTTTAGCTCCAACCTCAATTAAACACACCTGAACCAGCTAATCAAGGTCTAACTAGGCATACTAGAAACTTCCAGGCAGGTGTGTTGAGGCAAGTTGCAGCTAAACTCTGCAGGACAGTGGCCCTCCAGGACCGAGTTTGGAGACCCCTGTTATAGACCACTATCAACACCCCAAAAACTAGATAGCAACGCCCTGACAACCACTCAGAACACCATAAAAACCACATAGCAATGCCCATACACCCATTCAGAACACCATAGCAACCACATAGCAATGCCCTGGCAACCACTCCGAACACCCTAGCAACCACCAAAGCAATGACCTGACAACTATTCAGAACACCTTAAAAACTACGTAGCAACAGCCGATCAACCACCCAGAACATCATAGCAAACACGTAATACCACCCTGGAAACCACTCAGAACACCCTAGAAACCACATAGCAACACCCTGGCAACCACTCAACACCCTAGCAGCTACACAGAAACACCCTGGCAACCCTTCAACACCCTTGCAGCTACATAGAAATGACCTGGCAACCACTCAGAACACCCTAGCAACCACCAAAAACACCAAAGCAATGACCTGATAACCGCTCATAACACCTTAAAAACTACATAGCAACAGCCGATCAACCACCCAGAACATCTTAGCAAACACATAACAACACCCTGGCAACCACTCAAAACACCATATTATCAACTATATAGCAAAACACTGGCAACCGCCCAAAAACACTCTAGAAACCACATTGCAACACCCTGGCAACCCCTCAAAACCCTAGCAGCTACATAGCAACACCCTGGCAACTCCTCAACACCCTAGCAGCTACATAGCAACACCCTGGCAACCACCAAAAATACCAAAGCAATGACCTGACAACCACTCAGAACACCCTAGCAACCACCAAAAACACCCAAGCAATGACCTGACAACCGCTCAGAACACCTTAAAAACTACATAGCAACAGCTTATCAACCACCCAGAACATAATAGCAAACACATAACATTCTGGCAACCACCCAAAACACCCTAGAAACCACATAGCAACACCCTGGCAACCCCTTAACACCCTAGCAGCTACATAGCAACACCCTGGCAACTCCTCAACACCCTAGCAGCTACATAGCAACACCCTGGCAACCCCTAAACAACCTAGCAGCTACATAGAAATGCCCTGGCAACCACTCAAAACACCCTAGCAATCACACAGAAATGCCCTAGCAACCACCGAATGTAAAAATAAAGCAATTTTTGATATATTTAAAGACACTCGAAAGAACATTAACATGAACTAATATTCAAGGTGACCTCATAAGTTGAGTTACGGTTAGAGAAATTAATATTTCAAAATGTATCAGCTACAAAATATAGCACAAATTGTGAACATGATCCTAAAAACAAATCACCTGATAAATACACACAGTCATTAATGGTTGCCATTCAGGCTGTCAATCACAGGCATGTCAAACACACGCAGCTTTGTGTGAAATAATCAGGTGTGTGATAGCGTGACGGCCGAACACTGCTACGTGAGATGAGAAATAATAACATAAGAATGAAGATTAACAGTCTTTGATTTATCCGTTCCCCATCCACCCACCTCGAGAAAACTTTAATCACGAAAGGTTAAAGAATATTAAAGTTGTGCAGCAGTAAATTAGCAGGAGAAAATTGAATCAACCGTGTGGATTTTAATACGGAGAGATGAGGAACGAATGGGGAATTATTTCAGTCATGACAATTTACTGAAGAAGGGAAAAAAGATGTAAAAGAAAAAAAAGAAAGAAATATTGGACGAAATCTTTCTCTGCGGTATCTGCCTAAAAGCAGGTCTCGCCTCCCCTTCATGCAGTTTGGACAAGATTCATCAGGTCATTTCACGACCTTCCAGTGCCGCCCATATCTCAGCTTCAGCGCCGATAAAGAGCAACTCGGAACAAATAGGATTTTTTTTTTTTTGTGGCATGCGGTCCCCTGATGAAACGCATTTGTTTCACCCTGCCTCTATCTGTTCCTGCAGAGATGGATTGACGGAGAGAGAGAGAGAGAGAGAGGGGGATATTCTAGGTGTTACCCCTGTGTCACAGTGGCAGTGCTCATTCTGGGAAATTTAATTATCGCCGCCAACAGTCTGAGGATCCGCAGCCGCACGAACTGTGTGTGTCACGAACATTGGCTAATGCAACACTCCTCGTCCGCCCCCTCCCACAGTCTGTGTCCTACTTCCATCATTAAAACACGCCGCGACAACATAACACAGCTGCCTGCAACAGGACGTGTGATTTACACGACATACACCGATTTATTTGATAAGTGTATATAATCACATTAGCAAACATCCGCAAAAGCATTTACTAGAGTCTAAAGACATAAGTGGTGTGAAATATTAGGCCTGTTTACACCTTACTCTGATCGGATATCTATCTGATTTGTTAAAACGGCTAAGTTAACCCTGTCAGTTTGTTTTAGGGCTGTCACTAACGATTATTTTGGTAATCAAGTAATCAGTCGATTATTTTGACGCATAATCGAGTAATCATAACAATTAGGCAATAATATTTGCTTCAAATAAAGTATCAAAAGCAAGTAATCATATGTTTTTATTGAACAACACTGTTAAAATACATTTTAAAAACAATTTAAACGATCATCTTATAGAGCTGCACGATTCTGGATAAAATTAGAATCGAGATTTTTTGGTTTGCAATAGAGATCACGATTCTACCACGATTCTGAATATACAAGACAAACAATGTAACATAATTTACTAAAGGTTCTGACAAAATATTAATTGCTGGAAAAATGTTTAATTCATTTGAATGGATTATTTAAAAAAAAAATGGTTTTGAATGAATTCAATGACTGTGTTTTGAACAGATCTTTTGAATGAATGATTCAATGACAAATACATTTTTAAAAGTCACTTGTCACCATCTAGCGTGAGATGTAATGGATACAACTGTTATTTGAAGCGCCAAGTTAGTTTCAAAACGCGTTTTGAACTATTTTGATCACTATCATAGACATCAGTGTTTATATCTTAACTTTAAACTGAATATTTTGTAACATTTGTGTGGTTCAAAACTGCCCTCTCTGGCTCAGCCTGGAAGCACAAACACAGATTTAAATTTTCTGGTATGATTTTGTCAAAGGTTTAATGGACACGGGCAAATCATCATTAATAAAATAAGATTGCGTGGGTGTTTGAATCGAGATCGCAACCTTTTTTAACGATTAATCGTGCAGCTTTACCATCTTATGTACATTATGTACACAAATGTATTATAACAAATGCCTGCAGAGGGCTTCAACGGCCTGGTGTTGTTACACTTTACAGCAGATTAAATCCTTGTTTAAAATTGGCCAATAATAATTAATATTTGGCCACTTCTTTATGATAGAAATGCTACAGCCACTGTCAGTTCTTAAACAAGAACATGTGGACATCAAAACATGCAAACTCAGAGTGAGGAAATCGTGAGGAAATTCTGAAATCGTGATTAACAGTTTGCATATCGAAAAATATTGATGTATTCTCCTGTGTTGGCGTAGGTTTACAAAAGATTTACCTAACAAATCTCATGAAATGGCGCACATTTCGTTCACAGATGAACATCATAAGCAACCCAAACTCACAGCATATGCTGTGACGGAGTTTCAAATGCGCTCCACACATGTGAATGATAACTACGGAGCCCTGGACATGACATGCAGGAAAAAAATTGTAGGCTAAATCGTGCGCACGATTTACTAATTCATTCCCTTGATTTACTTAAAAGTGCGCATGATTTACTATTTCATTCCCTCGATTTATAAATCATGCACGATTTATAAATTGAGGGAACGAAATAGTAAATCTTGCTCACGTTTTAGTAAATCGTGCGCACAAATTAGTAAATCGAGGGAACGAATTAGTAAATTGTGCGCACAATAAAAATTTTTTTCTTGCCTGTTATGTGCGGGGCTCCGTAGATAACAGATAGATAGTGGAGCAGCATTTCCTGTGAACTGAGCCGTTCTGAGATGCACGTAACCTACAAGTAGGGCTGCACGATTATGACAAAAATCATAATTGTTGATTATTTCCTTGAAATTGTAATTGCGATTATTAATTACGATTATCATAATTTACATTGAATGATGTTTTGAATAGCTTTATACCATTTTTTGAAGCAACTGCATGACATTTTTATATATATAAAAAAAACAAGCTGAAAACACTCTTCCTGAATTTTTTGGGCCATTTTCCTGGTTGCATTTGCACCGTCAGTAGGAACTCTGAAGTGACGTAAACTGCATTTGTTGTTGAGACTTTTATTTTGACGATGCTTTGAGTGGCTTGGTCCACTCAAAGTCGTGTTGTATTTTCTTCTTAGCATAAGGTTGAGAGGTCCATCTATCACGGTTTCCATATTTGTAGTTAGTTTGTGGAGTAAACATATAGGCTGTGTACACGGCTTTTTAAAAATGGCGGGTAATGGTGTTTCGCGTGTGTTCGACCAATCAGCGTACACTTACATCACTGGTAGTTCCTTTTGTGCTGAGTTAGACCTTTTACACTCTGAAGTAGTCATTATTCCCCTCTTACAACATAACATGCTCTAAGCACACCTCTTAAGCACGCAGTATAATGTAAGTGGATATTTTTTTTGTAATCGCGCCTTTGAACAATTACGAAATTATGGCATCCGTAATCGTAATCACAATTAGAAATTCGATTATTGTGCAGCCACGTAAATAATTAAAGTGCATATATTATACCCGCAGGGCTTATATTTATTTTATTGAATTACAGTATTTGTGAATTCACAATAGCACTATGTTATAGTATGGTTTTTAAATTTTTAATACATTGTGCAGCCGCTGAATGCGCCACTTCCGGTATTTTGCCAGTTACTCGACACAGGGTAATTGTAATCATTTTTTTTAAAGTTGAGTACTCTAATTTAATCGAGGAATTTCAGCATGTTTCCTATAACAACGTCTGACGTTTATGTTTTTTATGTTTTACGTGGCGTGAGAAAGTCACAAAAACCACACAAAATCCGATCAGAGCAGTCAGACTGAAACGGATTTCCAGAAATGCGATTTGAATAGGATTTCAAACCACATATGAATGTAGTTCAAAACGGATTTGTAAAAATGTGATTTTTTGTCATTCACACTTGTTAAATCTGATCGGATTTCAATCGGATATGCACAAAAATCAGATTTGGATTGACAGTCTGAACGTAGCCTTTGTGACCAAGTGTAAACTTGCGACCATAGTTGACCAATGATGCTTTTTGGGAAACGCACCCCAGAATAGTTTAGCAACCACATAACAACAGCCTAGTAATTATATAAAAATACCATGGCAACCACTCTGAATAACCAAGCAGTGAAAAAGCAACGCCTCATAATTATCTTTGCATGGTAACCGAAATAGCAAAAATCTTTGGAATTATGTAAATGTGAAAATCTGGTTTGAGTTATTAATGACTGTTGTAAGTGAACCGCTTTAAAATGAAATAAAAAATAAAAATTGAAAATAAAATCTTTAAATTAATTAAAAATAAACTAAACAAAAAATTAAATTAAATTAAATTAAAAATAAAATATTAACTAAAAAATATTAACTAAATATTAACTATCCCAATTCTGGGATTCATAGGAAATCTGGCCCTTCAAACCAACCTTCAACAACCTGCAAAACTCGAGACACCAGTCCCACTCAGGCCACACATGAGCAGGCCTGCGTGACCATGATCCCCACGGACCGAGCCGAGACCACTATTATTAATTAATTGTCAGGCGAGGTAATGAGGTCTGAATGAGAAATCCTTGCTGAGCTTGTGAAGACATGTGAAATATGTGCTGGCTGAAGTAAAGTGACTGTCAGCAATACTGCAGGGACGCAGAGTAGAATGACCTCTCTATACGCTCTTACAAACACCACTTCTTTAACCTGGGCCAATTTCTTCCACGTACAGTGGCAATTTATCTATGTCTGAAGGTATGGATGGACAGTGCTTGTGTATGTGTGTACCATGTTGTATGGTCACCCAGAAAAAGATAGGAGACGCTATAAATATACAAAATATACAATATGTCTTCTATGTTACGTAGTACCTCTCTGTCTCCCATCTTTTCCTTATCAAACATTAATTAATTTATTTACATTTATCATATTGTATTTAAATTTAAATACATTTGAATACATTAGTAATATAGTAATATTAATTGTAATTAATTATTATTTTAAAATGTTACATTTACTTTAAATATTGAATAATTAAATGTACTATCATATATAATATATTTAAATATAGTACTTTTAAAACAAATTTAATTTAATACAAATTT